>OZ022507.1:71240613-71840613 GCA_963989385.1 Ctena decussata
CAGTACCAACCTGACTGTGCTTTTAAATATTAATTATAGAGCATATTGAAGCAATAACATAAAATAAGTAGACGCTCTCATTGGTATTTTACATGGAAAACATGAAATATTGGGACACGTGCAAATGCACGGTAAAATGAAATAATTTACCTTACAGTAATGAAATAGTGTGTGCAAACCATGCGAAACTGCGCTTTAGGTATAAGTAGAACGAATAAAATGAAATGCACAGATCTATAGACTGTAGAATTTCAGTTAAAAGAGTTAGCTAGCTAAATGGTTTAAAATATACTTGTTATAGCGCCACTCACAAAATGAGACAAGCGTGCTCACTATGTACTATATGTTCCTAACCCTACCCCAAAAACCTACCGGGAATTCAATTATTATCATACAAAAAAACCCAAGTGAGGCGCAAATAATATGGGTTGAGACTATCCGCGGTGAATCACTAACTGGGCGTGTGACCACCGTGAGGCAAAGTGGGACCTCTTCTACGGTCAGACACCTGCAAACCCCACCCAACTTTATGTATCTAGGCACCCAGATTATGTCGAGGGCAGGCACTCCCTAACTAGTATTATGGGCTCTCTGGGTCCAGCTAGGGTTGAGGACCCTCACTTTGCTGATTCTGCTTGCCAAGCTTTACAAACTAAAACAGAACAGTTGTAAAAGAACTAGAGGTGGCAGTAAGCATGGCTTACTAAATACCCCCTGCATTTAACAGTTAAGCATGCAGCTTTGTCATTTAAGTTTTACAGCATACATGTTATGACAGCTGCAAGTGCACATCTATAAACAAATATGTGTTCACGAACTTCACATATTTAATATCAGTCAAACAGTTTAGGTGAAGTAGCGACAACAATTTCTGTTTTCCAAGACAACAAAGGGGTACAACAAAGCTGGAAAACCCTTTTGAGAAAAACAGAGCAATATGTGCCAACTCTTTCCTTCTACTGTATCTGTGCACCAAATTTGAATAAAATGGAAGTGAAAATGGCCGAAAAAACTTCAAAATAAGGCAAAACATATAAAAAAGGGGCATAACTCATGCACAAAGGTTAATGCTCATCTTCATACCACTATGTGTTCGCATACTTAATTTCAAGAAAATCCGTCAAATGGTCTTGGAGTAGTAGCAATAACAACTTTTCTTACGAAATCTACAAAGGGACATAACTCTGTAGGAAAACTTTCCAGGAAAAACTGAACAATATGTACCAGCTCTTTTCATATGCTGCATCTAGTAACCCAATTTGAATAAAATGAAAGCAAAAAAGGCAAAAACCCTATAAAATAGGGCAAAATAATCAAAAAGGGCATAACTCTGGCAAAAAGGGCAGAATTTAAAATCAAAACCCTAATGCACATCTTCATACCAATATCTGTTCACATACTTAATTTCAACAAAATCTGTCAAACCATCTAGGAGGAGTTGCGATAACAAACTTATTTCACGAAAAATACAAATGGGCATAACTCCGCAATAAAAACCTTCCGGAAAAAACTGAAAAATACGTATCCACTATTTCCTTATGCTGCATCCATGGACAAAATTTGAAACAAATTGGAGCAAATTTAATGCAAAAACCCTGTAAAATAGGGCAAAAAAATATCAAAATTGGGAATAACTCAAGCAAAAACGGGCAGAATTTAAATTCAAAACCCTAATGCACACCCTCATACCAATATGTGCTCACATACTTAATTTCAAGAAAATCTGTCAAACCATCTAGGAGGAGTTGCGATAACAAACTTATTTCACGAAAAATACAAAGGGGCATAACTCCGCAATAAAAACCTTCCAGGAAAAATGGAAAAATACGTATCCACTATTTTCTTATGCTGCATCTATGGACAAAATTTGAAACAAATTGGAGCAAATTTAATGCAAAAACCCTATAAAATAGGGCAAAAATATCAAAAAGGAGAATAACTCAAGCAAAAAGGGGCAGAATTTTAAATCAACACCCTAATGCACATCTTCATACCAATATCTGTTCACATACTTAATTTCAAGAAAATATGCCAAACCATCTAGGAGGAGTTGCGATAACAAACTTTTTTCACGAAAAATACAAAGGGGCATAACTCCGCAATAAAAACCTTCCAGGAAAAACAGAAAAATACGTATCCACTATTTTCTTATGCTGCATCCATAAACAAAATTTCAAACAAATTGGAGCAAATTTAAAGCGTTGCGGACGGACGGACGGACGGAAGGACAGACGGACGGAAAGACGGACGGAAGGACAACGTCAAAACAGTATACCCCCCACAAACACAGTTTGCGGGGGTATAATAAACTGAAACTGTATTAACAATACAGCAGTGCATTACGGAAATGGACAACATGAAATATTGGGACACATGCAAATGCACGGCAAAATGAAAGAATTTACCGTACAGTTATGAAATAGTGTGTGCAAACCATGAGAAACAGCGCTTTAGGTATAAGTAGAACGAATAAAATGAAATGCACAGATCTATAGACTGTACAATTTCAGTTAAAAGAGTTAGCTAGCTAAATGGTTTAAAATATACTTGTTATAGCGCTACTCACAAAATGAGACAAGCGTGCTCACTATGTACTATATGTTCCTAACCCTACCCCAACAACCTACCGGGAATTCAATTATTATCATTTAATAGCGTAGGAGAAATGCTAAGAAGGAAGTGAGACTATTTCTAAAAACGCTAGTTCTGCTGAAATATTATTTCACAAACGTCATTAATTAGTGACATGTAGAACAGTACTGTCGAAAAAGAACATCATAATGATATGAAATTTATAGAACCTAGTTCAAATAAATGAAATGGAAAAAATGTGATAAATAATAAAAAAAAATAAACAAATAAATGAATAAACATGAAATAAATGAATGCGCAAAAGATTTGCTGTTCAGTCAAATCACTCTTTCTTACTCTGAAATAACTTACCACGGGAACACAAAAAAAAAGAAAAATGATAATAAAATTGAATCAATAAAAGAAGAAATCAATAAAAACTCTTCCACCACAACACGGGCAAGTGAAGATAATAATAATAATAATAATAATAATAAAATTCGGTGCGTTAATAAAATAAAATATACGGGCACTACAGGCATTTTCATCACGGGAGGAACATTTTGAAAGGTAAATTTTATAAAATGGGAAAGAAAATTAAACTGCCTCATTCCATTTTATCAAAATATACATAGAATGAGTGGTCATGAGATAAATCATTCGTCATACTAATTGAACGCACACGTGTTTGGCATGGTTTTAAATCTGTCTCAACGTGTTGAATTAGCGGCTACAACCAACAAAAGAAACGTTCATTTGTAGGCCACCTAGTGGGCTAATAATGCACAGGTTTACAATGACGGTAGATGAGCAGAATACTGCGAATTCTTACTTAGTCAGAGTTGCAACTCTGGCGGCAACACACGCATTTCTCTCTGAAGACTTTGTGTGTTGTTTTAAAAGAAGCAAACTGATTTTGGGTATCAACCCCATATTGCTTCTGAAAGCAAATATTTTTGGGTACCAGCCCCAAAACTAATGTCAGTACCAACCTGACTGTGCTTTAAAATATAAAATATAGAGCATATTGAAGCAATAACATAAAATAAGTAGACGCTCTCATTGGTATTTTACATGTATATAGGGGAATAGTTTATACAGCTATCTCTCCGTTTTAATTAAATACCTATTGTGCTTTATCACCGTACGTGTAGACTTGAATTAATAAATAGACGTTACAGAAAAGAATTTGTTACAAAGAAGAACAAGACAAGTATTCGTGATGTCTTTATTGGCAACTGACGCAGGGAAGGCAACTTCTCGAAATCGCGATATTGCTTAATTCAGCTATTGTCTGCTGAAGATAAAAGCATGCGATGTCATTAGCCATTAATTTAAACTCCGCAAAGAAGTCACTGGAGTTAACACATAATGTACAAAATATAAAATATAGACAAACAGAACATAGTCTGTAGACATCTAAAGATGTATAGATTGCGCCGCAAATTTCATTTACAAATATGGTGGCAAAATTAAACTAAGTTAGTCTTTAACTTATGCCCGCTACAAAAAACCCAAGTGAGGCGCAAATAATATGGGTTGAGACTATCCGCGGTGAATCACTTACTGGGCGTGTGACCACCGTGAGGCAAAGTGGGACCTCTTCTACGGTCAGACACCTGCAAACCCCCACTTAGACATGATTTCAATAATGAAATAGAAACAAGATCGATAGATAGATAGATAGATAGATAGATAGATAGATAGAAAATACTGGTTTTACTTTCGACTTAATATACATATTTTCCACGGTGGAAAATATAAAATTAGTAGAAAGACAAACAGGATATGCGATAGATAGATAGATAGATAGATAGATAGATAGATTATATTTTGGATTTCGACTTAATACACAAGATTTACATTATAAAATAAATACAAGATCGGTAGTTGGTGCGATAGATAGATAAAAAATAGCTAGATAAATAGATCCTGTATTGGATTCCGACTAAATAGACATGATTTCCTTTATGAAATAGAAACGAGATCGGTAGATAGATACATAGATAGATAGATAGATAGATAGATAGATAGATAGATAGATAGATAGAAAATACTGTTTTTACTTTCGACATAATATACATATTTTCCATGGTGGAAATATGTAATTACTAGAAAGACAAACGGATTATGCGATAGATAGATAGATAGATAGATAGATAGATAGATAGATAGATCGACACATAGATAGATAGATAGATAGATAGATAGATAGATAGATAGATAGACAGATAGATAGATAGATAGGTAGATAGATTGATAGATAGATAGATAGATAGATAGATAGATAAATAAATAGGTAGATATATAGATATATCGACAGATAGATAGATAGATAGATAGATAGATAGATAGATAGATAGATAGATAGATAGATAGATAGATAGAGAGATAGGTAGATAGATAGATATATCGACAGATAGATAGATAGATAAATATATAGATAGACAGATAGACATACAGATACACAGACAGACAGCTAGATGGAAAGATAGATAGATAGATAGATAGATAGATAGATAGATAGATAGATTCTATTTTGGATTTCGACTTAATGCACATGATTTACATTATAAAATAAATACAAGATCGGTAGTTGGTGCGAAAGATAGATAAAAAATAGATAGATAGATAGATCCTGTTTTGGATTTCGATTAAATAGACATGATTTCCTTTATGAAATAGAAACAAGATCGGTAGATAGATAGATAGATAGATAGATAGATAGATAGATAGATAGATAGATAGATAGATAGAAAATACTGTTTTTACATTTGACATAATATACATAATTTCCATGGTGGAAATATAAAATTACTAGAAAGACAAACGGATTATGCGATAGATATATAGATAGATAGATAAATAGACACATAGATAGATAGATAGATAGATAGATAGATAGATAGATAGATAGATAGATAGAAAGATAGATATACATTAAGATAGATAGATAGATAGATAGATAGATAGATAGATAGATAGATGGATAGATAGATAGATAGATAGATAGATAGATAGATAGATAGATAGATAGATAGATAGATATATCAACAGATAGATAGATAGATAGATAGATAAATAGATAGATAGACAGATAGACATACAGATACGCAGACAGACAGCTAGATAGATAGATAGATAGATAGATAGATAGATAGATAGATAGATAGATAGATAGATAGATAGATAGATAGATAGATAGATCAGTTTGAACGCAGACTCATCACAATTGAGTAAATCATTTTCTGAGCGGTCGTCTACGCACAAAGAAATAATCCCTTTTTTTCGCCGGAAAAAATGGCGGGAAATTTTGAACAGAAACAGTCCCAAAATAATGCCCGTTTGATAAGATATGCATGCATAATTTTCCAACGGATCAGATCAGAATGAAATTTGATGTTTTGTTATTGAAAGCAGACGCATATCGGTACCTCAATGCAGTTTGCACACCCAAAACAACGATCACAGTTTGACAACCGTTTTTCAGAAAAGTAAAAACCCTACGACATTACCCCAAAGTTATTTTGCAAACAAAATTGTCCCAAAAACCAAATTAGATGCCATTATAACTGAACCGTAGTTCATACATTCGACCGTCTTTTAGCGTGGTATATCTTCGGGAGAAAGTCTATTTAGTTTGAAAATCGATAATGAAGTTGGTCATTTTTACGTATACATGGCACGTGCGTTCGTCAACACACAGACATTTTTTCAGCTGGATCGACTTGAGGAGACCAACTATTTCTTCGTTTATGGTATAGTAAAGCTTGTAATCATTTAGCATACTGTGAATTTATTAAGATTTTGCGTTAGTCTGTCTACCTGCGATTTTTTGGGCTTCTAAATTTAGGCTACACGCCGAGAACGAGAGAAAGCAAAACAAACACACTGGTCAACCACAAAGTTTGACAAACGAAAAAGCCACAAGACATGTCGCCCCATCTTCAGGTGACAACTTGCCCCAGATTCTAAGAAAACTCCCCCAGACAACTTCCCCCAAGATAACGCGCCCCACATTCTGAGACCACTCGCTCTTCTAAAGAATTCTGTCCCGAACGACGCCACCCCCCCCCCCCTACCCCCTCAACACACACGTACCATTTCAGAAGTCATCAAACAAAAAGTACAAGACAAGAGACAGCTTGTCCTTCCTCATAAATCTGCCAAAACCCTGTCCCGCTAGGCGCTAAGGGACCATGGGGGGGGGGGGGGGGGGGCTGGTATATTTTTCGAAAAAAAAAAATCCCTGTCTTTGGAAGAAAAAATATGCAAGTAAAAAATAAATCAGCTCATAAGGGGATTTCAAAAAATAATCTGGCCTCAAAAATCAGTGAAAAAAAAAAATTATTTGGCTCCACCCAAAATTTCCAAAAAAAAAAGAGTCTGGGCCCTGCACTTTTGGTGGGAAGATAGCAACTGCCTACCTACCCACCAAAATTCACCTTACCCCTGAGTCTGGACCCTGCACTTTTGGTAGGTAGATAGCAACTGCTTACCTACACACCAAAATTCACCTTACCCCTCCCTCCCCCCGCCGAAAAAAAAAAAGATGGCCATTTGGGACACCCTAGATCTATTTTTTTTATTTAACGGCACATTTACCGTGATCAACCTGCATAGTAAGACAAACAGGTCTGAGCAAGCAGTGTAAACCCAGGAGCAGTCTGATCTGGGTCAGCAATTTTTCCTTAATACCTGCACATTTTGGGTACTCCATTTGTGGGTGATATAGATATGTTCAAAATGTAGGATGCTGTTATCTTAGTATTATGGGTAATTACTGTAACTGTGTGTGACATTTTTTGTAGAACTATTATTTGTTTTTGTTGTTTTCATAGTTTGCAGGGATTAAAAAGAAAGCCTACCTACCTTAGTACTCTCCAAAATTCCTAGTTAATAGGCAACTGCAAACAAAATACTTTTTATGATTGGCCTGTGGCTGAGATGGAAGGAGGGGAAAGGAGCATGAAGAAATACATATTCTATAGAAGTAAATGCCAAAAGTTATGTTTTAGCTTAAATCTCATAAAGAAAATTAAAAGGCTCATATTGAAGTTATATTAATAGAAATGATACCTTAAACTGAAAAAAAAAATATATATATTTCCTGATTAATTTAATCCATCTTAAATGTTTGCAGCTTCTGACCAAAGCGAAGAAACTTGTAATTACTAATCAGTTATTAAGTTACTAGAGAGAAAAGCTTGATGACAGACATTAAATGATGAGTCATGACTGTAAAGGGATGCAGTTGAGTGCAGTTGAATGAGAGGTAGCCCCTTCCTGTCTATCCCCACCCCCCAAACACACACACACACACACCAACCTATTAAAAAGCATTTTCACAGAGGATTTTATTGGCCAAATATTTAGGACTTTATTATGGTAGCAAGCTTTGTTATATCATTATAAGTGCACAAAAAAATGAATGGGGCATGCCCTGCTAACTGATTGACCCTGCACTTTATGTGGAATGTTGCATAATTCTGTTTGTCCTTCTACAAGTCAAGACTATGTTAGAATGAAAACAATTACACAGTTCCACCATAATTGTTGCACCAGCATCAATGGGCTTCATATTAACACCTGTTGTGCCCTCTCATTAGAAGCACTTCAGCAAGAGCATAGATGGTTCTATTAATGGATCACAACAAATGTTTTATTGGCTGAATAAGACAGAATTCCCAGAATTGCTATCATGCTCCAGCTGAGTCTTTGTATAATCATTATCATAAAACCATCACTTGTGGAACTGTCTCCAGAATTTTGTTCTTATTATGTACATATGTTATAATTTATTTTGGCTATTTATTTATTTATACTTATAGGGAAAACACTGAAGGGCAATGTCAGACTGCATGAGAATATAATAATTTGATCAGAGCTTTATACATTTAGAATACCTATATAGTACTAATTTGTTCATTTGAAAATTGTGTTAAATTTTAATTTTTGATCAAAAGCAACTGTGATGAGACACCACAACATACCGTACATTTTACTTGAAGAGAAATGATAAAGAATAACTCCGTTTTTGCTCACTAGATATTGGCATATTATTTTTCTTGTTTAATCATGTTTATATCTTACCATTATTCAACTTAGAGAATAGATTACCAAGTCCTGAGCCTTTGCCACATATTCACTCAAGTTTTCTGGTTTGCTGGACAGCTGTGCTTTTTATTTGTTTTGTTTTTTGTGAGTGTGACTCAGAATCATATTAGAGAACACATCACATTGAACTAAAATTTTGAGAAATTCTCCATTCTCAATGAAAAGTTAAGGTACCATTCTTTATAAATTATATAATTTTTGCATGAGATTTGTCCCTACTGATAGATTTCCATGAGATTTTTGGCAACAGTTAGAGCAAATCCCTCAAAAGATCACTGAGTATATAAACACACTGTGGCATTTTAATTTATGAACCAAGGGCATTGCAGAGCTGACAGCCCCCACCCCCACCTGATGAGCTATTATTTGACACACCTGGCATTTCATAATAAATATGTATTTTATTAAATCCCTAGTTTCTTCTTAGGAAGAATCAATAAATTCTTGTTAGTTGTTTACACTCTTAAAATGGGGATAAACAACTAACAATTAAATATATATGTTGTAACCCCTCATTAGAACTCCTCATTAAGGTAGTTCCACAGAGGGCAAAAACCTATGTTATAAAAATGCATACTGCAATTTTAATGCTCAAAAGCTCATTTAACAGTACTTATGCTGCTTCTCAATGTTGGCTGAAATTATATGGAGTGTAAAGGAGTGTATAAGTATGTATGGCCAAGTTATTTTCTAAGCTTAAAGTTGAAACAAAATCTTCATTACTGCAATTGTCCTACCACTTTCACCATCTGACAGTGTGTCGAAATTGCTGGGAAAATCAAATAGTACTGACCCTGATTAGACTGCTGTTTTGATAGTACCGTCTAACCCAGGTCTACACTGCACTTTTTAATCAAGGCTTTTAGTCAATGAAGTTTTGCAAGTATTTGTTATGGCTAAACATGGCTAAACATCTATTATATTTTGCTTAGTTTTTCATGTAAAAGAAAGGTTAAAAGTTGTGTGCGTGTGTGTGTGTGTGTGTAGGGGTGGGGGTTGGGGATAGAGGAAGGGTGGAGGAAGAAGGTTGGGGTAGAGGGGCCTTAAGTGGGGTAGGGTGATCGTGTGAGTTGCAGGAGAGGCTTTGAAATATTGGCACGTGCAGGATTAATTGGATGGCAAAATTATTTTTTTCTAGCAGTCCCTCTGATTGTGACCACAATGTACCGGTCTTAATAACTTATAAGCAAGTAAATGCGAAGTTTGAAACAGTTGACGCAGTTCTGTAATTGCGTCACAACTGTCATAAATCGATCGATTTGTTTACAGTATGGTGTAGGCTACTGATCAGAATTCTTTTCCCAATCATTCTGAAGAAAGTACAGAAAAAAATATTGTTGTATGTTGAATTACTAGATGCGTTCCTCTTCGTGTGTCGGATTTCAGGATTCAAGAACATTTTGGTAATGTTTAAATTTATTACAGATTATTTTGCTGTCTATCGATCAGGTAAAAAATTCGCCATTAATTTGAGAAAATGAAATAGGGTACCTAAACATTATTTTGCAAAGGAAATTGTCCCAAACACCGAATTACTTAATTTCTATAATGGAGAAAGGGCAGACACCATGGTTTTTCATGGCATATGTCCGCCGACGGGAAAAAGTCGATTTATTTTGAAAATTGCTGTTGAAGTTGGCGGATAAGAGTTGTCTTTACATGATCACGTAAAACGTTCGATTGCAGAATATCTCGGTGTTTAGCTCTGCTCTTAAAGGCATAGAGAATTAAATTCAGATGTAAGGAATATAACCATATCTTATTTTCGGCTTTGTGTAGCTTGATTCGCCGACAACGCATCACGGAAATTGCGACACGTTCGTCGATTGAATCTGAGTCTGAGAAATTTCGAACGTTATTTCGTTGCTATCTGTATAAAACTATCACTCCGCCATGGATACGCGTTCCCACTGGATAGATAGATATATGACAGAAAGATTTCTAGATAGATAGATAGATAGATAGATAGATAGATAGATAGATAGATAGATAGATAGATAGATAGATAGAAATAAGAACAGATAGATAGATAGATAGATAGATAGATAGATAGATAGATAGATAGATAGATAGATAGATAGATAGATAGATAGATAAAAGATAGATGCTATTTTGGATTTCGATTTAATAGACATGATTTCCTTTATGAAATAGAAACAAGATCGGTAGATAGATAGATAGATAGATAGATAGATAGATAGATAGATAGATAGATAGTAAGACAGACAGATACATAGACAGAAAGACAGATAGATAGATATATGGAAAATACTGTTTTTACTTTCGACTTTATATACAAATTTCCCCAGTGGAAATATCAAATTACTAGAAAGACAAACAGAATATGCGATAGATAGATAGATAGATAGATAGATAGATAGATAGATAGATAGATAGATCGACCGAGATAGCGAGATAGATAGACAGACAGATAAATAATAGATTCTGTTTTGGATTTCGACTTAATACTCATGATTTCCATTATAAAATAAATACAAGTTCGGTCATGGTGCAAAAGATACAAAAAAAATAGATAGATAGATAGATACATAGATAGATAGATAGATAGATAGATAGATAGATATGTAGATAGATAGATTGATACATACATACATTCATAGATAGATAGATAGATAGATAGATAGATAGATAAATAGATAGATAGATAGATAGATAGATAGATAGATAGATTGAACGATAGATAGACATAGAGATACACAGACAGACAGATAGATAGAAAGAAAGATAGATAGATAGATAGATAGATAGATAGATAGATAGATAGATAGATAGATAGATAGATAGATAAAAGATAGATGCTATTTTGTATTTCGACTAAATAGACATGATTTCCATAATGAAATAGAAACAAGATCGGTAGATCGGTAGATAGATAGATATATAGAAAATACTGTTTTTACTTTCGACTTAATATACACTTTCTCCATGGTAGAAAATATAAAATTAGTAGAAAGACAAACAGAATATGCGATAGATAGATAGATAGATAGATAGATAGATAGATAGATAGATAGATAGATAGATAGATAGATCGAGATTGAGAGACAGATAGACAGACAGATAAATAATAGATTCTGTTTTGGATCTCGACTCAATACACATGATTTCCATTATAATATAAATACAAGATCGGTAGTTGGTGCGAAAGATAGATAAAAATAGATAGATAGATAGATAGATAGATAGATAGATAGATAGATAGATAGATAGATTCTGTTTAATAGATTTCGACTTAATAGACATGATTTCTATTATACGAAATAAATACAAATCGGTAGCTAGATAGATAGATAGATAGATAGATAGATAGATAGATAGATAGAAAGTACTGTTTTTGCTTTCGATTTAATATACATATTTTCCATGATGGAAAATAAAAAAAAATGGCGGAAAGACAAACAGAATATGCGATAAATAGATAGATAGATAACTGATTTTGCTTTCGACTTAATATGCATATTTTCCACGATGGAAAATATTTAATTAGTAGAAAGACAAACAGAATGAGCGATAGATAAATCGATCGATAAATAAATAGATAGATAGATCCTGTTTTGGATTTCGACTTAATACACGTGATTACTATTATAAAATGAATAAAAGTTCGGAAGTTGGTTCGATAGATAGATAGAAAAATAGTAGATAGATAGGTAGATAGATAGATAGATAGATAGATAGATATATAGATAGATAGATAGATACATAGATAGATAGATAGATAGATAGATAGATAGATAGATAGATAGATAGATAGATAGATAAGTAGAAAGATAGAAAAATAGTAGATAGATAGATAGATAGATAGATAGATAGATAGATAGATAGATAGATAGATAGATAGATAGATAAGTAGAAAGACAGAAAGATAGATAGAAAGAAGTGTTTTTTCTTTGGACTTAATATACATATTTTCAATGATGGAAAATAGAAAATTAGTAGAAAGACAAACAGAATGTGCGATAGAAAGACCAGACCGATTGATCGATCGATCGATCGATCGATGGATGGATGGATGGATGGATGGATGGATGGATGGATGGATAGATAGATAGATAGATAGATAGATAGATAGATAGATAGATAGATAGTAATGTTTTGGCTTTCGACTTAATATATATATTTTCCCTGATGGAAAATATAAAATTTGTTGAAAGACAAACCGAATGTACGAAATATAGATAGATAGATAGATCGATAGATAGATAGATAGAAAGTAATGTTTTTGCTTTTAACGTAATATACATATTTTCCATGATGGAAAATATTAATTTATCAGAAAGACAAGCAAAATGTGCGATAGATAGATGGATGGATGTATGGATAGATGGATGGATGGATGGATGGATGAATGGATGCTTTCGACTTAATATACATATTTTCAATTTTGGAAAATGTAAAATTTGCAGAAAGACAAACAGATAGATAGACAAATTGATAGATAGATTGTGGGAGATAGAGAGATAGATAGACAGACAGATAAGATATAGTTTCTGTTTTGAGATAGATAGAAGAATCTGTTTTGAGAAAGATAGATGGATGTATAGATAGACAGATAGATAGATACACAGACAGATAGATAGATAGATAGATAGATAGATAGATAGATAGATAGATAGATAGATAGATAGATAGACAGATAGAGAATTAGGTAGATAGTGCGGGATAGAGAGATTAATAGACAAACAGATAAAAGATAGATTCTGTTTTGAAATAGATAGAAAGATTCTGTTTTGAGATAGATAGATAGATAGATAGATAGATAGATAGATAGATAGATAGATAGATAGAAAGTTCTGTTTTAGCTTTCGTCTTAATATACATATTTTCCATGATGAAAATATAAAATTACTGGAAAGACAAGCAGAATGTGCGATAGATAGATTCGATCGATCGATAGATATTTAGATGGATAAATAGATAGATTAATATATAGATAGATAGATAGATAGATAGATAGATAGATAGATAGATAGATAGATAGATAGATAGATAGATGGATGGATGGATGGATGGACGGAAGGATGGACTAGATATAAAGATAGAAAGTACTGTTATTTCTTTCGACTTAATATATATATTGTCAATAATGGAAACTATAAAATTTGTAGAAAGAAAAACAGAATGTGCAAAAGATAGAGAGAAAGATAGATATATATTGCGAGATAGAGAGATAGATAGACAGACAGATAAAAGATAGATTCTGTTTTGAGATATATAAAAAAGCTTCTGTTTTGATATAGATAGATAGATAGTGCGAGATAGAGAGATAGATAGACACATAAAAGTTAGATTCTGTTTTGAGATGGATAGAAAAGTTCTGTTTTGAGATAGGTAGATAGATAGATAGATAGATAGATAGATAGATAGATAGATAGATAGATCGATCGATCTATCTTTCTATCTATCTATCTATCTATCTATCGTTCGATCGGTCGAACCAGCTACCGATCTTGTATTCATTTCATGCTGAAAAATATGTGTATTAAATCACAATCAAGTACCGATCTTGTATTTATTTCATACTGAAAAATATGTGTATTAAATCACATTCAAAACTCTATCTATCTATCTATCTATCTATCTATCTATCTATCTAAGCCACGTTTTGTGTGTATTTTCACTTATCGTATATCTTCCATTATGGAAAATTTGTGCATGTGTATTCAGTTGAAAGCCAAAACAGTATCGATCTATCTATCTATCTTGTATTTATTTCATAATGGAAAACATGTGTGAAACATGTTTGTTAAGTTGAACGCCAAATAGATAGATAGATAGATAGATAGATAGATAGATAGATAGATAGAAAGTATTCTTTTTGCTTTCGACTTAATATACACATTTCCAGGAGGAAAATATATACTTAGTAGAAAGACAGACAGAATGTGCTATAGATAGATAGAAAGATAGACAGATATATAGATAGATTCTACCATGACTTCGACTTAAACCATTTGTGTTACATAAGCGGTTAAAGTCGGAATTGTGGAAAATAAGTACATTAGGGTGAAGTGATTATTTGATTGGTTAGTTACTTTGCAGAATAACGCGGCTGGAGTTTATGCATCCAGTCAACAGACAAAGTAGATGCTGATCTGACTGTGCGGAGGTGCAGACTGAAATACGTCTTGGCTGTTTTCATAAACGCAAATTATACATGCTTATGACCAATATCGCCAATATTACTGTTTGTAATATAACTGGAGAAAAATCATGACTCCTGATTGGCTCAATTTGTCTTGATAAATCTCTATGTCTACCTAAAAATGAATCAAACTGGCCTACAGGTGAACATTAATTGAAAACCAGCTCAAACCAGTTTCTAGAGGTAATATTATTGGCAGGTGTTTCATATTTACTTCTCGGCCTTGCGGCCTCGGTGAATATAACTTTTTCGGGTAGATAAGTTCTTATATTATATTCTTGACAGGGAATTACCAGGATTTCTGTAGTAAATAAAACTGGTATTTTACCTTTGGTCCTAAAGAGATTTATCTCCCTAGAGGAGATAAATTCCTTTAGCCAGAACTACTTTAAAATTCGTAACAGCGGTGATGATGGGTCACTTTTCAGTGTAAAAACAAACCGTTTTATATTCAAATATTGTCCGAAAACAGATCTGATCAATTGTACAAATATCTAAAAAAAAGTCTAACTTTTTTGTTGATGTCTTTATCGGTCATTCATGGCTTTTCAGCCCTCTGCAGTGGTGGTAGCTATCCCAGTCAAAAGGGAAATGCCTGGTTTCACGCAGTATTTCATTCATTTCGCAAAGAGATTGCAGAGATTATCTAAAGTTTCGAACGCTTGATTGATGCACAATTCTTATCGAATTTCTCGCCTTTTGTATAAGCGCAATTGCAAAATTTGAACAATTTTATTTTCGATGTGCAAAGCCAAATAGAACGTTAAAATAGAATATCTGTATTCATTTCTTTATTTCATCCGTATAAACTTTGGAAATTTATGTGTAGCGATAAAATCAAATTTCAAACTATATATATCCCTGAATACGGGCATATAATTTTCGTGTTTCCGTGCGTATGTTCGTTTGTACTTCCGTCACGAACATGGAATTTACTCAAAATTTAGGTCAAATTGTCCTTAATGGTGTGCATTGCTTTGATTCCTTTAAGACTGACAGTCGGTCGACTAGATACATGTATTTTCAAGTTGATCAGCTGATAAATATTGTCTTAGTCTGCCGACTGGAGCATTTACATTAAAATATACACCTTTTAATTACCTTTATCAAACATAACGTCTTCTAATCGACCGACTGGTGCCCAATTATCGACTGACTGCATTTACATTAATGACGATCATAGTTTTATAGTTTCTATATAAACATGCACTAGGTCCTTAAGAAAATCGAGGACGTAGTAAGATCTTGTAGAACGTGATAGCAACCTACTAAGGACACGGTGAGGTCTTGGTCGACGTGGAGGACGTGGTCAAACTTTGATCATGCTCACAACAAACGTGGTGAGGGCGTGCTGGAATTAGAACGCAGTAACTTGTAGGACCTAGTTAGCGCGTAACACAAACCTATATTCGGTCTTGATGGACGTAGTGAGAACGTGATGTAGATGACCAAGACCTCACTTCGCTTTCACTGCTATGTCACTGCGTCCTCTCTACGTCTCTGCTACGTCTATCGGGTTCTCGCAAAGACCGTACTACGCTTCTAGTACGTTCATAATACGTCCTAGAAGACCGCACTGCTTTTTTATTACGTCCTTGCAGTTCCTAATGGCGGTATCACACTACTACCCGAACTCCCACGAATCGCCACGAAGTGATAAATTTTAGGATTTGTAGCTGAAACAATCAGTTCGCGAAGTTCTTAACTGAATCTTATAGTCCGTAGTCACTTCTTGCATTTCTTGGGTCAATCGGGAATTCGGGGCCAAACTTGTGAACGGTTCAAAATTTTGGCCACGAACTCCCGATTCAAATCGTCCGTAACTAATTCGTAACACGTTCGTAATGCATTCTTAGACATCGTAACTGAATCTAAATAGATTCGGATCGGTTCGGATGCATTCGTAGGCGTTCTTAACTCATTCGGGGATTCGGGAGAGAGAAAACAAGCAAGGGAATCAGTTAAGAATTAAAATTTTAGTTTTCAACCTTCATGATGTGATGAAGACAGTGGGCGGAGCTAAAATTCCATGAAGCGCGAAGCGCTTCGAGCGCTTCATGTAGAATTTTAGTGACGACCACTGTCTTCATCACATCATCTCGATTGAAAAATAAAGTTTTAATTTTTATATTTATACTTTATTTTTAAATTGATGTTAATGTTATACATGAACATTTGACGCGAATTAAGTGAAATACGTAGCACAGAAATGTTATTTATCGATCTGTTCGGCCATGACGTTCAACAGCCGTCCGCATGACGTGACGTCAATCGAACATAACGTCGACCAATCAAGACGTTTGTTTCTTAGCGACGTCGCTATACAACGTATTTCACGCGGGCTAATCTCTTTATCGGCAAATGAAGACAGTTGCTCGATAAAAATTCATCGAAGGGAAGACATTGGCAAGTGTAAATATGGAAGAGGAAGCGAAGGCACCCCCTTTGAGTAACTACCCCGCCACATGCAAATGCAAAAGCTCCAGAAGTTGAAAAGAAGTGGCAGATTCAAGAGAACTGTCAGTGACTGATGTTCCACTGGTTGGTGATGATGATGATTAATTTTAACTAGCATCTTTTTCCAACTCAAGAGGTTGAAGAGTAAGAAGGTCTTGGTCACCTCTTCTTAATTTTTTCGAACTAGTGTTCTTCGTACTATCAACAGTTTGTATTGGCACTCCAAAAATGTGGAGCAAATACAACAGCAGCTCTCCGATGAACATTTATTTTGGAAGTAATGCCGTAGCAGGGGTAGATGGCTTTTATACCTTATTTTAGAGAAATGTCAAGAACAGCCACGAATTTCCTTTTATTCGTACATGATTCGCACTTGCTTTCGGCGTATTCTTAACTGATTCGTGCTGTATTTCCGAATATATTCTTGTAAATCGTGATGGAATCTTGGCAATATTCGTGCGATTCAAGCCGAATGCAGCCGATCCAACCGAACAGTCGTAACGCTATCGTATCTGTGTCGTTACCGTAGTTACCGTATGGTAAAACTTCACGAATGGACAAAAAATCACGAAATGCCATGAATCCTAAAATTTATCAATTCGAGGCGATTCGTGGGAGTTCGGGTCGTAGTGTGATACCGCCATAACACGTTCACAGTAGGTTCTTTCCACGTCCATAGCAGGTTCTTACTACGTCCTCCGCGTTTAAAAAATTAAGTATAAATCATTGATTCGTCCCCTCAAGCTACCACTAACATTTCAATCATTTCCAAATATAAAAAAATCTGAACCAGGGTCCAGAATGACAAGGCTTCCTTAAAATTTGGGTCGACCTAAGCTTAAAGCTGGAAAATTATTCGCACCAAAACTTTGAAGGCATTCCAAACATACACAATCACAATTTTTAGTTTTATGATATAGATGACATAATGTTTTACACATGTTTTTATTTCGTAAACGCTATTATTGATTTGTAACGGTAAAATCTCGTGACAGCGATTCTGGGCCTAGGAACTCGATCTCATTCAAGGACACCAAGTTTGGTGCATAAGTGGCACCTGTGTTGATTCGAAGACGAAGGAATAAAAGGATTAGATCTTGTATGGCGCGTCCTGAGTTCTCTGCTGATAGAAGGCTTCAGTTTGGCTTTTACGAATGGCTAATATCAGAGTTGAGAATTAAGGACTAAGTAAGTATTCAATTTTCCTTGAGGCACCATAGCGTTACAAATATTGCTAAATGGATGAACACGTTGAATATAGAGCAGTGTATAGTAAATAATAAATATACAGTTTAGACGTGTTGAAAGCGTGGCAAGCACGTAGTGCGGTCTGCTTGGTCGTGGTAAGAACGCAGTAAGAGAGTACTAGAAACAGGGTGAGCGTGGCAAGTGCGTAGCACGAGCTTAGTGGAAACGTGATGGACGTAATGAAAACCTGGCAAGGATGCAGCGTAGACGTAGTAAGGACTTGGTAAGGACGTAGACTGTAATTGTTTCATTTTGACCACGTCCTTCGATCTTGTCGGGACGTAATGAGGTCTTCATGGTCTTCTGCTGGTATAATGGCATTCTTATAAAAGACAAAACTGTCAGCATAAACGACACAGACAGAACGGCCACAACGAACAAACTCAGGACGATACAAAGATTTCAATGGGAGACTTTTATGTGTCCGCTTTGCTATTCAAATATATCATTTAGAGGAAAGTCCTGTAGGCCCAGCTCTGTTCCTTATACATGAGAGGAAATTTCAAAGTCACCATCAGCACTTGTTTGAAATTCTATGCAGGTATTGTAACGCCAACTTAAAAATATTACATTAGCAACTGACATGGAAATGGGTAATTGTTAACGGCACTAAAGCTGAGACACTACTCTATGTGGTTTGTTAACGGCGTCACTGAAAAAGGACACTGAAAGGAATGTTGATAGATAGATAGATAGATAGATAGATAGATAGATAGGTTGGAGTTTGTTGTCAACTTTATACATATATCCTTAATGAAATATATATCAGGATCAGATCGATGAACGGATAGATAGATAGATAGATTGGGTTTTGATTTGATAGATAGATAGATAGATAGATAGATAGATAGATAGATAGATAGATAAATGGGAGTTTGATTTCGACTTTATACACTTATTTTCCTTAATGAAGTATATATCAGGATCAGATCTGTTAATAGATAGATAGATAGATAGATAGATAGATAGATAGATAGATAGATAGATAGATAGATAGATAGATGGGGGTTTGATTTCGACTTTATACACTTATTTTCCTTAATGAAGTATATATCAGGATCAGATCTGTTACTAAATATTAAGATAGATAGATAGATAGATAGATATATAGATAGATAGATAGATAGATAGATAGATAGATAGATAGATAGATAGACAGACAAACAGACAGACAGACAGACAGATAAATAGATAGATAGATAGATAGATAGATAGATAGATAGATAGATTGGGTTTTTGCTGTCGATAGATAGATAGATAGATAGATAGATAGATAGATAGATAGATAGATAGTCTAAGAAATACCCCCATAGACTGCTAATCGGGAATATGGGGTTTTCACTTTTTCTCTGTGATTTTTATTGAATCATTTAAATACTTTCATGTAACAAGAGCAAGCATAAAGCTTTGATGAGTTCGAATTTCCACCAGATCAGACTACTGACTACGGACGTCTATAACGTCAATGTCTTCTCTTTTTCTTGGTTGCTTTTGATCCAATTCTTTCTAACGTTTGCGGTTACATAGGCATGTATAATATCTTGCATGAGTGAGAATTTGGGACAAATGGAACCACTGACTATGGATTAAACTGCCATTGAGAATCAAGACAATTGCCGTCTCCACGTTTTCTCTGTTTCTCTTTTAACCTGCAAGTTGCAAAGACATGCATAAAATCATGAATGAGTTGAAATTTCGGCCAGATCCGAACACTTACTGCGTAATTAGCTACCCTTGGGTGTCTGAAAAATATTCAAAAGAGTTACCAAGGAAAAGTGATGTCTCCATGCGAGCTTGTCCCATGGTAACAAGGACACGTTTAAAAGCTTCAAGAAGTTTGATTTCTGGCATGTTTAGACAGCTGACATTAGAGTCACTAAAGCCCTAAGAATAACGGTCTCTTATTTATTTGACAACTTTTCAAAATATTTTGATGACTTCACTTGCTGGCTCTCAGGTGAGCGATCGTTGCTCATTTGGGCTACTTGTTTTAAAACATTTTTTGTTGGTTCACCTAAAATTTTCATTCATAACAAGTCCTCACATATGGCTTTATGGAAACTATACTTAACGTGTCACCAAATAGTGGCTAGTCTACTGAAATTAAACAATATGTATAAAGACCCATAAAAATCTTTGGTTTGTCAGTTCCTCCTGATATAACTATCGTATTTGCTCTATTTAGCGCACCTGCTTTAATAAACACACCCCATGGTCATTTCTAAAATACATGTGCACAAGCGCACCCTAAATGTCCGGTATGTGACGTCAGAGACGCTGTAAAAATCAAACCTTATCCTAATTTTAGTCGAATTTTTAAATATTGACTTGATGTATCAGTTCCATTCGGATCACTAATAGAATGCCGTTCAAGGTTTAATTCACCAATGCCTGAAATAGCTTCTGTTAGAAGGTAATCACAGTAATGACAGCTGTTCATGAAAAGCAACAACCGTTTTCAAAGTGCGCTAATTGGGATGCAATTTTATTGAGTATTTTGGGAGTATTTTTGAAAAAAAAAAACTAAGCGCACTGTGCGCTAAATAGAGCAAACACAGTATATATAATTTTGTATGCCTTTGCTTCATGATTTTGGTGACTGTAATTTTGAATTCGCAAATGAAAATATTTGTTATGTGATCTCTATGTCCGCAAGTATTTCACAGGAATGTCAAATAGATTTGCAAATAGCCCTGAAGTTACAATAATCAAACAATGTTCACTGACGTCAAGACGTGTTTTACTGACCCTGGTATGAATGTACCCTGTTGCTTGAGCCTTTCACACCCTACCAGCTTAAACTTTCTACTCAGTTTTCCATTTTTCCCCTCAGGACACAGAAGAAATTGTACTGTTGGGCGGCCCCATCTGTGTTAGAACCTTATCGAGCCACTTGAGTGGACCGTTCAGATGAATTTCAATCCAACAAGGCGTGCTCGTAACATCATTTCGATGGTATTCCGAACCCCAGCCTTTCACGAAGCTCATACGTATAGTACACATTTTTATAAGTTCATACACGGCCTCGAAGCCGTGATTCACACTTTGCCTGAGAAGATCAGCGAATTCCTGATTGTTGAAGATCATAAGACTGCAGCCCGTTGGGATCTTGCAAACTGTTGTCGGATGGAAACCATTGTGGTTATTACAGTTAAGGCTCTGAACAAAGATCGAGGTGTCGCTCAAACACTCCGCAAATACTTCACCACCAACGTAGTATAAATGGACACCTGAAACAAACATGTTTATTAGTGAAGCCGAGAAAGCTTTACAATACGAGCATGATGAAAATTGTCCTGATCAGAAAGGCCCAAGACCAGGATCTAAAAATCTTTGACTTACATTGAGGCCAATGTTTTTGAATTTTAGGGTGACTACAGCAGTATCATAGGTATCTGGAGGCTTTTACAGTATTGCTGTCATAATCTAAGCATTTGACAGACAGGTTAAGACAACTATTATAGACTCTGACCAGTGTCCTCAGCAGTGTATATTGTATGAAATAAATATTTGCCTTTCAAGATTCACAAAATCATGCATAAGAAAGATAGACCTCATCAGTGACCCCGTAAGGACTTGTGAAACTGTTCATATGGGCCAGGAGGTGGTACGAAAAAGCATCTCATCCTATATGCAGAATCACCTGGACTAACTTATGCTTCAGTGTAGTCTGGTTTATCTGCTCGGTGCCTTTGTTGTTAATTGCTACGATAGTATGATACATGTAACATATGTTTGTTATTACCAATAAACATTCACGACTCTTGCCATTGCAGATTCCGAAGGTGAATCCTACCTCTTCGCGAATTCACAAAGACACTTTCGTGTGGCGTGGCTCACATGAAAGTTTTGCAGGACCCTCATTACCTTCACAGATGTGTCTCCTGGTATTTTCAATCGTGGAGTTTCTGTTGACATTGAACAGGGGACCCAGACAGAATCTATCCGCGTTGTTGGAGGGGTCTGTAAATCCATCAACAACTATGCTGGTCTGGGCCGCGTGGAATGCCTTCCCTACCCTAGTGTTGAGTTCGTAGTAAACGATTGAACACCAGTATTGTGGTTCCTGATACGCCAGCGGCTGCATATCTGTAACATAATAATCCAGTTTTTAAAGAGTATTCAGTGAGGAAATGAGGTGCACATTCCTAAAAATGAGCCCTCACATGAAAAAAAAACTCTCTTCAGATTTTCTGACAAGTTCCTTTTCAAACCAGCATGTATAGCAAAACAGACATTTCATATTCTTTTAACTTAAGATATAAATAGAGATTGGTGTTTATGAAACACTATGCCCCCAACATAATGCGTTTCCCTACACCAGCAGTATAGAGGCCATAAAATCTATTTCAGCATAAAAATATGTCAGGTGAAACCATCTGCTTACCGCATGTCCATCATTTGGTGTAAGTGTACTAATAATTTGCTAGGTTTTCAGGCAGAACACAATGAAGATCCAGATCAAACTGCTAGTAGTAGTCTGATGAGGTTCTGCACTGTTCTTAAACAGATATGCATTTTTTAAAACTTTACCTTATTTTAGAGGCATTTTGCCGAATTTTAAAATACATGAATATTTATGGCGGTATAACACTACGACCCGAACTCCCAAGAATCGCCACGAATTGATGAAATCAGGTCGCGAAGTTCTTCACTGAATCTTATAGTCCGTAGTCACTTCTTGCAGTTCTTAGGTCTATCGGGAATTCGGGGCCAAAGTTTTGAAAGGTTTAAAATTTTGGCCACGAACTCCCGATTCAAAACATCCGTAACTAATTCGTAACACGTTTGTAATGCATTCTTATGCCCCTATTCCACACAGACCACGAATCCCACGAATCGTCACGAATTGATAAATTTTAGAGTTCGTAGCTGAATCATAATCACATCACGAAGTTCTTAACTGAATCGTATAGCTATATTCGTAGTCAGTTCTTGCAATCCTTGAGCAATCGGGAATTCGTGACAAAAGTTTTGAGCTGTTCAAAATTTTGGCCACGAACTTCCGATTCCAAAAATTCGTAGTTAATTCGTAACAGATTCTTAGTGCATTCTTAGGCATCGTAACTGAATCGAAATCGATTTGGAGGTGTTCGTAGGTGTACTCAACTCATTCGGGGATTCGTGAATGTGTACCTTGATGCGTTTGCGCACAGTGAAGACTCTGGAAGCATGCATTTATCTACCCAGCGGTCAAATGACGTCGTACTGACGTCGATGAAACGTCACCACGTCGCATTGACCTTAGTACGACGTCGTTACGACGTCATGTGGCTGGTGGGTACAGACTTCATTTTGTGGCCATAGATTTCTGATGATCTATTCTTAAGATGTGCGTACAGCAAAGGGTCTGATCAGGCTTTGGACCTTTTTATATATATCTTGAGAGAAAATCCCGCTGATTTTCAAGAATAGTAACCAATTTATTCTTATTCGTACCGGATTCGTAACTGCATTCGGCGTATTCTTAACTGATTTGTAACTAATTCTAAACGTTCGTGCTGTATTTCCAAAGAGATTCTTGTATTTCCAAAGAGATTCCAAAGAGATTCGTACTGAATTCTTGACAATATTCGTGCGAGTCCAGCCAAATCCAGTCGAATCTCACGAATATTCGTAACACTATCGTACTTGTATCGTAACTGAATCGTAGAGCATTACGAATTGGACCAGAAAATTTACAATCGCCACGAATCCTAATATTTATCAATTCGTGGCGATTCTTGGGATTCGTGGTCTGTGTGGAATAGGGGCATTAGACATCGTTACTGAATCTAAATCGATTCGGATCGTTCGGATGCATACGTAGGCGTTCTTAACTTATTTGGGGTTTCGGGAGAGAGAAAACAAGCAATAAAATCAGAGAAGAGGGAAGCGAAGGCACCCCCTCTGAGTAACTACCCAGCCACATGCAAATGCAAAAGCTCCAGAAGATGAAAATAAATTGCAGATTCATGAGAACTGTGAGTGACTGATTTTCCACTGGTTGGTGATGATGATGATGAATTTTAACTAGCAACTTTTTCCAAGAGTGAGAAGGCCTGGGTCACCTCTCCTTTATTTTGTCAAAGCAGTCTTCTTCGTACTATCAACAGTTGTTATTGGCACTCCAAACGTGGAGCAAATACAACAGCAGCTCTCCAATGAACATTTATTTTTAAAGTTATGCCCAAGCAGGGGTAAATGGCTTTTATACCTAATTTTAGAGAGAAAATCTCACGAATTGTCAAGAACAGCCACGAATTTCCTTTTATTCGTACAGGATTCGTACTTGCTTTCGGCGTATTCTTAACTGCTTCGTGCAGTATTTTCGAATACATTCTTGCAAATCGTGATGGAATCTTGGCAATACTCGTGCGATTCAAGGTGAATGCAGCCGATCCAACCGAACAGTCGCAACGCTATCGTATCTGTGTCGTTACAATATCGTAAAACATCATGAATGGACGCAAAACTGCACAAAATTTCACGAATTCTAAACTTTCTCAATTCGCGGCGGTTCAAGTCGTAGTGTGATACCGACATTAGGACAATCAAGCTTTTTTCTGTAATGACAATAAATTTTGGGACAGACATATTTGGCAACCAGTGCAGACCCAGATCAGACTGCTCATACAGGAGCAGCCAAGTCTGGTTCTTCAGTATTTTCTTTTTGATTGGCATCATTTGGAGGCATCACACTATAGTAGAACCTCTTAGTATAAATTTTAGAGTATTTATTGTAAAGTTAGTGGGTATCAGAAAATTAAGGAACTTTAGGGTAGGACTTTGATGGTAAGACTTTACTCTTTTGAAAGCTGACTTACTCTGTGGTATCTTATCTCCTGAAAAGGTGATTGAATGTGTCATTCCGGTGTCCCTAGGGGTTGGTCGGTTACTAGACATACTGCCAGGCGATGATGAGCTGTCATTATAGGCTCGATAGGCCGGTTGAGGCGTATCCGCTGAAAGGTAATGATCAGAGGGATCAAAAGTGAGTTTCCATTCGACCCGAGGTTTTCAACACTTCCCTGGGGACCTTGAGAATGTTATTGAATAACAAAATTATGTTTGATCGCTATTATTGCAAAAATTCAACAAACCAGAGGAGGAATGGTTCTGTATACGCTCATCTGATATTTGGGCCTCAGATATATATATGATGTTCGGCAAAGGTCAAGGATACCTCATATACTTTCATTTTCTCGTCACAGGCTGCAATAATTTACAAAAAATCCATCACTGTCACATTTTTCGAAATAAAAGCCTAAGTTGCGAAATTTGACCTTGCCGAAAAATAGGTCATGGTCAACCCAAGGTCATAATTGGAACAAACTATGATGGGCCGGAGTCCCTTATTTTCATACCAAGTTTCGTTGAAATCGTTCCACTGGTTCTGGGAAAGTAGATTTTTAAGGGTTTTTACCATATATGGGCATGGCTGCCATCTTAGTCATGTGACCAGTATCATATTAATAAATTTTCATTTCCATGAACCTAAAAACTTACATACAAGATTTGGTTGAAAATGGCCGTGTTTCTGAGAAAAACACGTTTAAATTTCATATGTAAATGACCTTGGGCGAAGGTCAAAAATGACCTTGACCTTCAACACATATCTTGATTTACTCAATTAGTTTCAGGTCACAGGCTGCAAAATTTTCTGAAAAATTCATTGTTTTCACTTTTCTCTTATAGAAAAGCCTCAGTTACCAAATTTGACATTGCCGCAAATAGGTCAAGGTCAACCTACGGTCATCATTTGAACAATCTCTGATGGGCAGGAGTCTCCAATGCTACATACCAAGTTTCGTGGAAATCGGAACATCTGTATCAGAGCAGAAAAGTTTGAAGGTTTTTTACCATATATGGGCATAGCGGACATCTTGGTCATGTGACAATCATAATATCAACAAATTTTCATTTCCTTGTGCCTGAAAGCTTGCATACAAAATTGGTTCATTTTTCATTAGTAAATAATCTTGGGCCAAGGTCAAGAAATTACCTTGACCTTCAATACCCACTTACCTTTAATAACTCACTTAGTTGTCTGCATCTACCAACTTTCATGTCACAGGCTGCTATACTTTCTGAAAAATCCATTGTTTTCACTTTTTCCAATAGAAAAGCCTATGTTTCCGAATTTGACCATGCTGTAAATTAGGTCAAAGTCAACCCAGGGTCATCATTTGAACAAACTCTTATGGGCTGGAGTCCCCGATGCTACATGCCAAGTTTTGTGGCAATCGAACAATTGGTTTCGGAGAAGATTTTTGAATGATTCTTAAAAGGCTCGACATAAAATTTGGCTACGATCGACAAAGCGGTTTTAGAGAAGAAAATCTTTAAAAATGGTTGACGGACGGACGGACGAACGGACGGACGGGCGACACACGCCGGAGCATGGGTATACTATAGGCTCTCCCAGTGAGACTAATGGCTAATGTGAGCTAAAAAAAAATCACTGCAAAGGTTTTTAAAAGGCTCGACATAAAATTTGGCTACAATCGGCAAAGTGGTTTTAGAGAAGGAGATATTTAAAAATGGTTGACGGACGGACGGACGAACGGACGGACGGCGACACACGCCGGAGCATGAGACTAATGGCTAAGGTGAGCTAAAAAAAACACTGCAAAGGTGAAGAAAATATTGGCACATAATATTTTATAACCTCATCACAATTTCCTACGCGAGTACGCTTTCAAAAATATGCATGATTCGGGCCGAGGTCAAGTACTAATAATTTAGCAAGTGTTTCGAATGATGCGTGGTAACGAGCATACGTAAAAGCCGTGCATCAACACCTCGCGGGTCCCTGATTAATACACAGCTTTTGTGTCCGTTAAAACATAGCAATTAATAGGCATAGACTCACCAGAAAGGTAGATGTCTAAATAAGTAATTATTTGTCTAAATTACCTTCCTACAATTATCAAATCCCTGGCATATTACCCTTCAGGAGCCTCTTCATGTCCTCCTGCAGAGATATGATTATCACACCATTAAGGCAGCCCTTTGATATCTGAACCATATTGCACCAGCAGGGGTCATAAACTTAATAAACACCGACCCCCAATGACTACTGTAGAATCAAACCCTTTAAATACGGTTGTACCTGTTGTTCAAAAACAAATGATTCCATTAAAATAGCCAAAAAAAAATTCAAGAGTGACCTAGATGCTAACCTCTAGCAGGGTGGTGCATTGAACCCGGAGGTATGAAGTCACAAAGGGGAAGTCAACCCTAAATAGTACCTGTTGTTCAAATACGAATGAATCGATAAAAGAAAAATAGCAAAAAAAAAAAAATCAAAGCTGTTCTAGATTTAGACCTCTAGTCCCATACCGGGGCATGAACCCAAAGGTTCAAAGTCACACAATGAATGTCAAACCTAAAAAGTACCAGTTTTTCAAATAGGAAAGATTCGATGAAAGAACCAGAGGACCAATGGTCCTGTAAACGCTCACCTGATATCTGGGCCTTATATAAGTGCAAAAACAAATTTTGCCAAATTTGACATTGTCGTAAAACAGGTCAATGTGAACTCAGGATCATAATTCATAAAAACTTTTTGAAGCTTAAGAACATAATGTTATAATGCTCCATGCCAAGTTTAAAGTTCATAGGACTATAAGTTCTGGAGAAGAAGATTCTTAAAGGGTTTTAATACGCCCGTTTGAAAAACGGGACGTATTATGCTATGGCGCTGGCGTCCGTCCGTCCGTCCGTCCGTCCGTCTGGCGTAAACTTTTCGTTTCCGGATAACTTCTCCTACAGTTTACATCCGATCGAGCTGAAACTTGGTATATAGTAAGACTATGAGGTCGCCCAGCGTATATCGTTTCGAGGTTACGCTCCAATGGTTAATAATGGAGTTACAGCCCTTTATTTAGAACTTTTGGGGTGTTCGTTTCCGGATAACTCCTCCTACAATTTTCATCCAATTAAGCTGAAACTTTGTAAATAGTAAGACTATGATGTGGAGTAGCGCATATTATACGGAAATTGCGCTTCAATGATTTTTAGCGGAGTTACAGCCCTTTGAAAAAACTCATCTGTGGCAGTTTGCTTGGCAATTCTTTAGCATTCCATAACTTAGTTACTCTTTAGAATACCATGATGAAACTTTATAACAATGTATATGAGGTTAAGACAACATGTCTCATACAAGAATGGTTACTCCCCTTTACTTAGTTTTTTAGTTACCTCCCTTTGATTTATAATGTTAGACTATATTTGTACACCTCAAATCTAAGTAACCCTTTTGACTATTGTGATGAAACTATTGTAATGTATATTAGGTTGACATAATATGCCCCATATAAGAACGATTGCCTCCCCTTACTTATTATGGAGTAACCTCCCTTTGAATATTTTCTAAGGCTATTCTTGTGCAAGCTGTAAGTAGCAACTGTACAGAATACCTTGATTAAAATTTATAGCAATGTGTATTAGGTTGAAGCTGTGTCTTATATAAGAATTATTGCTCCCCTTTCCTTATCTATGAAGTTACATCCGTTTGATTAATTTCTATGACTATTCTTGGGCAAGTCATTACTAGGTAACCGTATGGAATATCTTGACGAAACTTTATAGCAATGTGTATTAGGTTGAGACAGTATGTCTAATTAAGAATAATTGCTTCCCCTTCCTTATTTTCTTTTTTTAATTACATCCCTTTGATTACTCTTTAAGGCTTTATTTTTGAGAACCATAATTTTTGGAATATCTTGATAAACTTAATAGCAATGTAAACAAGGATGAAACAGTGCAAACAAACAGAAACGGGCGTATATTGCCCCGCTTGCGTATCTCTTGTTACTGTATATGGGCATGGTGGCCATCTTAGTCATGTGACCAAAACCATTAATATAAATTAAAGCCCCCCCCCCCTCATCTCTACCAAAGGAAGCTCCAGATAAAATTTGGCTTTATTGGCTAAGCAAATTCAGAGAAGATTTTGGAAAATAATGAGTATGAGTATACAATTAAATGTAGCTCACCTTTTGAGCCTGATGGCTCAGGTAAGCTAAACAAATACTAAAGATGTCCTAGCTTTTGACCTTTAGCCCCACCCTTGGGCATGAACCCTAATGCCCGAAGATGGAGAGTTAAAGCCAACACTGCAAGGTACCAATTGATCAAAAATGAATGCTTCCTGCTCGGTAAAAAAATAATGGATATGGGCTGTAAACTGCCCTAACACAAGAACTGCTGGACGGATTTTTATAATTTATACATCATAGTAATCTTTAATCAATGCTGACACATGATAATTTATACTTGTAGCCATGATTTCAATGACTTCTGTCTCATATGCAGAAAGTAGCAGAGGGGTCGACTCTCAAAACTTGCAAAATGGCATTGGCTACATTTAATATTTTTTTCCTCTCGCATCAATACCTTGATATTCATTCATTCGATCGTTCAGTCAGTCAGTCAGTCAGCCAGCCAGTCAGTCAGCCAGTCAGTTTGTGATGGTAACTGTCAACCTGACTGTCAGTCAGTCCCGGAGTTTGATTTGTGATTCAGTTGCTAAAGCGCACATGCGTACTTTTCTTAATTTAAGAATCCTGTAAAAATCTTGCAAAATCTGTGAATTTCAATTTCGCTGAGTATAAATTCCATGAAATTATTCAACCCGATGTCTTATGGAATGTCACGACAGTTTTGGAGACTTTATTTTATGATACTCATTACTGATCTATTTTATGATAATCATTACTGATCTCTGGTGCTGAGTTCCGAAACTCATTTAATGGTGAATCAACATAATTTCAGTGTCATTAGGATTTAATAAAGGTGTTGTTATTTTCGATTAGTATCAATAAACGTCTTGCTGACTGTGAAACTGTACTTTATCAACATCGATAGAATATCAAATATTTTAGAAGCACCCTTTTTCAACATCCCCTAGACAAAATTCCTTTATGAAAAGATTTTCGAAAAATACTGTTGTCCGTCGGGCAGTGGCTGATGAACAGTGTGAACTGTGAGTTTTGAGAACCGATTTAGAAACGAAGATTTTACACATCATTGAATGTCGCGGCCCATTACATTTTTACCGAGTATATACACACGTCGGCATAACTGCCGGGGTTATAATTAACAATTTATTCAACAGTAATGAGCAGTTGCCCTTCTTGAATCTGTTGAAGACGGAGCATGCCAGAATGACCAAAGACATTTTACAATCAACATTATTAACAAACAATGTTTTATAAAAAACCAAACGGTCGAAAATCCTTTCAAGATTGGTTATTTTGTATGGTAAACAGCTGAAATCGTGTCGGGGCAAACCGTTAACAACTACACTTTTCTGTGAAGGCTTAACCCAAGCAGTAAACCAGCACCAAGTGTGCATCCTTTCGCCGATTACTGATATTCATCATGGAAATATCTCCGTGTGAAAATGACCCCCCTCATACCTTTCCTTATATAATAAAAACGGGATTTGAGGGAGTCAAATAAAAAATCAATAATGCATATAAACATTAATTCAAAAGTCAAAAATACTAAAAACAAAGTTCTAAAAGGTGATCCGACAAACATTTATATCAAGAATTGTAAGACATATGTTTGCTATCATGATAACTAATCTCTTAAAACAATATTCACCGTATATCAACGTACACCGGATATAGCGATTTCTGAAGTGGGGATTGTTTCCAAGGACGCTATACCAGGTCAGTATTTTCCCAGTTTTCTTTCGCATCGTGAGGTTTTCCACTTAAAGCAAACATTAGTAATGTCGCTAATACATTGATTTATGTTTATAACTTCTATTAATGTCAACAATAACCTATAAGATCAAAGATTTATAAAAATGTCATACAAATCACCAATGTTTTTTCACTGGTCTGTCACGAAAATCCATTCTCACAATAGAAATGAGGTACATGTATATGTTTAAACTTTTTATAAAGAAAAGAGGAAATCAATTACAATTAATTAAGCTGTGTAAGTAGTAGTATCTCAAACTTACTTTTAAACAATGTTTTTCGAACTTTTTCAATCAGTTTTGTATATCCCCGGTGTACGGTAGATAGCAGAATGGTGTACGTTTTATAGTAAAAACTCTGATTGGAAGTGTACGGTCGATAGCTAAATAAAAATTGAGAAGAAACTTGCTTACAGCTATAATTTGAGAAGTTCGAGGTTCAAAACAAACTAATGTCAGCCTTAAGGGACTACAAGCATGAATCCTTAACTATGATTATAAATTCATTAATATTTGCCTTTCTTTTGTCCAGTTCTTTCTTCGAGATTTTCACTGGTATTATTCCTATATCAGTTGATCTTGGCAATTTTGCCTCTATTTGTGCCCAGAACGTGTTCCAGTGAAACTTTAGTCATCCAGGATATTGATCCGTTATTTGTAGTTTCAGATAATGGTGTTTTGCAGATAAATGATAAATTATTAAATCTTTTCCATGTATACTTTCTTCTCATCAATGAAGCAGAACTCATTATATCTTGAAGAATCTATATAAGAAGCAGAGTGCCTTCGTTACTGACCGGACATAGAGGTTCGTTGTTGGGAACGAGCAATCTGACACGGTCCCTGTCACATCAGGAGTGCCTCAGGGGTCTGTCCTAGGACCGATTATATACCTCGTCTACATCAATGACCTGCCGGACAATGTTTCTTCCAAGGTGCATCTCTTAGCTGACGATACTGCTATGTATCTCACTATGATAGGTGCAAATGAGTGCTCAGTACGCAAACAGGACTTGGACAGACTGTCTGTGTGGGATTCTGACTGGGACACGGATTTAAACCCCTCTAAGTGCCACGTGGTGCAGGTGACAGGTTCCAGGAAACCCATTAATGCAGCTTACAGACGACATTGCGTGACCTTGGAGACTGTAAGCTGTGCTAGGTATCTGGGGTTTGATATCTTCAACAACCTGTCCTGGGGCTCACACATAGACAGGGCTCTCAGCTTTGTTAAAAGAAACATCAAAACTAATCATCAGGACCCGGTTGTATCAAACCATCATTAAACTAATGACAAATTAACCGCTAATCTTTCATTAAAGTCCTAACGACAAATTAGTTAATGACGGCATTAAGTCCGGTTGTATCAAACGTTTATTAAACCATCATTAGTTAATGAAGCGCTAATGACGAGTTTGTCATTAAATCTGACGTCATTGGAACATCATAACGTGACGTTATTAAGACTGCGTGCTATTTAATTGGATTTTCGCGCACTGGTTAAGCAATTAAAATCTTTTCCCACCAGTATTATCTGGTTATTCCTGAGTGCTTGATCTTTTTCTGCATCTGTTCGCACCGCAGATTTAACAACATTTAATATTCATTAAAATGTTTAACAAATAGAAAAGAACAATGATAAATAAATAGAAAATAAGATAAATAAAGACTATCTCCCAATTTTATCGCAAAGTTGTCCCTTCCTTGAAACGATCAAATGAAATCAGAAACAGTTGCAGGATTAAATAAGTTTGTCGGTGGGTTGTTTGGGGTTAAACGGCTGTTTGAGACCGTATTTCAGTCTATATCGAGCAAGCACAGTTGGCCCTTGTCCTTCTCTTATCCAAATGTGTAGGACGCCCCGGCACTGAAAGTTACCCAGCACCATCGCCTGACCCGACCACTCCTAATAAGTAAATTTCAAGTATATTACATTAAGGTGAATGGGTACACCTTCAGGGGAAGCAACATAAACGTCCCCAATCAGCCTATCGCCACTCCAAACCGGGACCAACTCCCAAAGGAAAGAGCGAAAAACAAAAACTGCTTTACTCTAAAGGCCCCCTCCAAATGGGCCATGCCAGCCGAGGAAAAAAAGGAAGTCATAAAAGTTGTCTCCCCTGCTAGTGATCACGCGGTTCTATTTATGACGTAACAGAATTACGTCATATGAAATAAGTGATCTAAACGACAGCATACCAGTAATTTATTTACGGTTTTAAGCAGAAGATCTAAATCTTTTTTTAGCTCGCCTGTACGAATATATACAGGAAGAGCTATTGCACTACCCCCGGCGGTGGCGGCGGCGACGGCGTCGGCGTTTGCAAAATGTTTAAGTTTTACGTTAAAGTTTTTTATGTGATGGGCAAGGCGCTGTCAGGCGAGCTATCCTGTACCGCGGACAGGTCTTGTTTTTCTTTTCTTTTTTCTTTTTTTTTTCGGCTTTAGCCGTATAACCTTAGTATTGACCTACATTATAAGTATTTCATTGGCCAATATAAATACACCCGGGATTTTGATGTAAGTGGCTAACTGTCGCTTTCTCTTTCTACTTTCAGTTTCATTTGACTGTTGGTCTATAAACCGTGTCGTGATGAATCTCTAGATATTTCGATCCAAATCGCTTTTGCCAAAGAACTTTTCGCCTGTTATATCGCACATGTAAAATATAAATCCAACAAAATAACATGTCACAGAAATCGAAGACGAAATTAAGTAATTGTTGCTGGCTTAGTTGTTGATGTTGTGTTGGAACCGCGACACTGTGGGGCGGTCAGCCAACCAATCCTCATTGTTATGTGCAACACAATTAAAATTCAGCAGCACTTCCGAAATCGAAACCCCAACACAACAACAAATATACATATCAACATGCGCATCCGTACAATCTGATTAGAACATTCGATATCTTACATGTACATGACTCGTGCATATTACAATAGCCCTTCTATTTAATCTAGGCCAACTATCTTTTTTCAAGATATTTCTTGTTTTCTATTCATGGAGAGGGCAAAATATACCAGATATACACACTGTAAATGGTACATGATTCATCAGCAAAACCCGTTTTCATTCTTTTCACAGTCAAACCAGGCTTAGATTAATTTTTCATATTCTTTTTCTGTCATCGGATGCGGACTCTGAAATTGGAGGCTAGGGCCTGGCCTGCATGCTATACTTCAATAAAAGCAATTTACCGACAACAGAATAAATTTACCAAAATATTTCATCTCGGGATCAGTACACAAATCCATTGTCTTCTTCATGAGTAGGCCCGACCCCTGATTTGGAAACTTGTTTCGGAAGAAAAACGAATATCTAGGGAACGAGACGATGCTATAGCAAACACTTTGGTGTGCACCATGATTTATTTACTATTGTTATTTTTTTTATAAATAATATGAGCCGCGACGTGAGAAAACCAACAAAGTGGTTGTGCGCCCTGCAGAGACTCAGATCAGCCTGGGCATCCACCAAGACTGATCAGAGTCTTTGTTAAGCACTTAAAGGGTCTAAGCTACCTCCATACGGACAGCGAATACTCTGATGCCTAGGCTGATCCGAGTCTGTGCTGGACGCACAACCACGGACAGCGAAGACCGTGATCAGACTTGGCGGATACCCAGGCTGATCTGAGTCTGCGCTGGGCGCACAGCCACTTTATTGTTTTTTGTTGTTGTTTTTTCCGTGTCGCGGCTCATATGTTCTTGTAATCAGAAGTATTCAAATGTATTATTCCCCTTGTCTCTTCATGAAATGGTCAGTACAAATAGTAGTTTCGCGCGCGAGTCATTGGATAGAGCGTGGTGTTTTTTTGTTTTAGCCCATAAGATATTTCAATCCAATCAGAACCGACTGATATTTCAATCCAATCAGAACCGCTTCAACATCGCCAGATGATTTTCAATAGGGCACAACATACGTTTTACAGAAGAAAAAACAAACAAACAAAAAACATCCTATACCAGACTGATATCTGAAATGTCAGCCGAAAATGCAGAAGGCTATTTTCTTTCTTCTTTTCTTTTGCTTTTTTTGCCCCCGTGACGATAGTCAGGGGGCATTAAGATTTGCTCCTGTCTGTCCGTCTGTCCGTCCGTCCGTTCGTCACACTTTGGGGTATAGAGTTAGTGTAATCAACTACTCCCATAGTTTTCAATGGATCTTTTTCAAACTTTGCGTACATGTTGTGGACATATTGAAGATATGCATGTGGGTTTTTGATGGAGCTAGAAATAATTTTGACAAAATTATGGCCTTTTGAACTTAGTCATTAAGGCAAATTGTTGCATTGTAGGGTATGAAGTTTGTGTAATCAACGCCTCTCACAGTTTTCAATGGATCTTTTCCAAAGCTTGCATACATGCTGTGGACGTATTGTCGATGTGCATGTGGGTTTTTGATGGAGCTAGAATTAATTGTGACAGAATTACCGCCTTTTGAACTTAGTACTTAGTAATTTTATGCAAATTTTGGCATTGTATGGTATGGAGTTTATGTAATCAACTCTTCCCACAGTTTTCAATGGATCTTTTTCAAACCTCACATACATGCTAATGACATATTGAAGATTTGCATATGGGTTATTGTTGGTGCTAAAATTGATTTTGACAAAATTACAACCTTTTAGACTTAGTCATTTTAGGCATACGTTTGCATGGTAGTGTAAGTACTTTGTGTAATCACTCTCACAATTTTCAGTGGCTGTTTTTCCAGACATTGTATACTTGTTGTGGACATACTGAAGATGTGCATGTTGGTTTTTGATTAAAAAAATACTAATTTTGACAGAATGTTTGCCTTTCAAACTTAGTTTTTTATTAGGCTGCATTTTTTGCACTAGAGGGTATGGAGCTTATATGATGCTTTTGGTGGATTCTTTGTAGATGGTGTTTGTGCTTAAAAGGTTCTAGAGGGATGTACACATCCTGTGACAGGCGCTGCACGGGGGCATCATTAGTGTCTTACAGACACAATTTTCTAGTTTTTATTTTAGAATCTGGAAATCTTGAAAACTGTAGCTGAATCCACAAACTTGCTACCCTATATTGAAGACTAATTTAAAAATGTCCGAGTCGAAAATCATGGCCGTTATTGTCAAGAATTATTTATTCGTCTGCAAAAAGTCACATACACATCTTCATCGCAATTTGCTTGTAAGATCAGTGCATCGTTTCAAATTCATTGGCTGAAAACTGGGGGAGCGGTTGATTACACAAAGTTGCTACCCGATATTTAAGCCTAACCTCAAAATTGTCTAATTCGAAAACGCCGTAAGTTTGTAAACCTTATTTTTTTAATCCAAATAACCTCACATGTACATCTTCAATATGCTTGTAACATCTCTGCAAAGTTTCATATGGATTGCTTGAAAACTCTGGGAGTAGTCGATTATACAAACATTTTATGCGTGAGGGCAAGACAGACGGACTGACCAAACGGACAGGGGCAAAACATAATGCCCCCTAAATATCGGCATGGGGGCCTAATAAAGTTTATGATATTATATAAGCTATTTTGATTGCCAACCAAGAAAATTTGCAACACTTTTTGTCAGAAACCGAGTCTAATTTTATTAGTTTAAAACAGGCCAAAAGGATGAAACTCTTGTGAAAATCTTTCAGAAATAACTTACAGTAAAATATTCCATGAATAAATATACCATTTTGAGGGCATTGCGAACAACTCGAACAACTCAACTATCTTTCGCAGGGATGTACAACTTTTCCTACGTACCTCTTTCTCGTGTTCCTTTGCACTGTCTACTGTGACAAATTTTACTCGGGCGAAAAGCATGCACAAATGCTGGTTGTGTACTGTTTTTTATTTGTTTTTTTTTTGTATGGCAAATTATGTGGCAAATTATTAGCTGTGTACTGCTTACTTTCTGTTGTGTCTTGCACACAAAAAGGTATATACCCTGCAGGCAAACAACGTTGAATCAATATTGATTCAATGTCGGTTCAGCTTCATGACGTTGAATCAACGTTGATCCAGCGTTGATCGCACGTTATGAGCCCAATATGTAGGCTCCAAGAATGGGAATGTCATGCATAGAAAGGGGTACATACATTGCTGGCGTTGTAAGACGGATGTGTAGGCTCCCAAAATGGGAATATCATGCATACCAATAGGAACAAAACACTGGTTCAACGTTGTGTATCCGAGACGTAAGCTCCCAAAGGCATTAAAAGGGGGTACATACCCTCTTGGCACACACCGTTTAATCAACTGTGTGTGCCCGATATGTAGGCTCCAATACTGAAAGTGCCATGCATTCTGTGTACTGCTTACTTTCTGTTGTGTCTTGCTTAATATCTACCGTCCATTGAAAATAGTTTATCGAGCATAGAGCATGCGCGCACATATCAAGCTTTAGCTCAAACTCTAGCATGTGTGCAAGTTCAATGTGGCAGTTGAAGGAAAACAGTAGACTGGAAGCAGTATACAGCAATAGTTTATGGGCAAGCACACAAAGAGATACATACCCTGCAGGCACACAATATTGATTCAACGTTGTGTGCCCGATGTGTAGGCCCCTAGAATGGGGGTGCCATGCATATGAAGGGGTGCAAAATTCGATAAAACAGGCAATGCTATGCGATGGGACATTCATTGGAATTTTGGACACAGGTATTGGTTTATAAAGAATTTTATGCTTGATCGTTTGAAATGCTTTGTAGCGGAGAAAAGGGCACTTTCTCCATTTTCAACGCAGATTCTCCTTTCAGTCTGTGATCCAGAGCATTACTTTTAAGGTATGTTGTAGGTCGAAATCAAGGTTATCGCATAGCATTGTCGGGTTCAAAAACTGGCTACTAACAAGAAAAAAAAACACAATTTTATTGAATTCAAGGTCCATCTCATTCATACTGCAAACAATGAGTGAGATAGACCTTAAATTCTATAAAAGCTTTAAATTTTCTTGTTAGTGAATAATATTTGAAATCCGATAGTGCGCTGTGATTACCTCGATTACGACCTACAACTTACCTTAAAAATAATGAAGTTGACGAAAGTGCCGTTTTCCACACTTCAAAACGTTTCAACCCGCCAAGTATAACATCGTTTATAAAACAACACCAGTATCCAAAAGTCCAATGGATTTCTCATCGCATAGCATTGCCGATATCTGATTTTAGTCTTAGAAAGAAGGGATAGAAAGGTTTGCCCCCATTGGTATATACGATGAATGAGCTGGATTGGTGGCCGTGTGCACAATGTAATGAAACAAAGAAAGTGGGACGGATGTAAGTACCCAATTGACAAACTAGCATTACTTTCGTACCATTTAGTTCTAACAGAAGCTTTGCAGTGCAAATGGTTGACTGATAATTCAATCCCCTAATTGCTGGAGTCGTTATTTTCATTTTAATTAGCATGTTTAATGCAGCAGAGGCATTGTATAGCCAAGTGTACGAATCTCAAAGCTGTGCGAATCTGTACCATGCCATGCTACTACATTATTTACGTTATAAAACAGTGAAAAACGGTCATTGGTGGCACAACATAAAACAATCTCCTACACCGCCACCTATCGCCTTCAGCACCACCGATCTCCTGGATCACGAATTCCACAACAACTTTCATTATCTGGGCTGAAGGAAGGTAGCAAATTCTGTTTAGGCTCGTTACTGGTACTTATATGAGAGACCTTTAATATACAGGTGATAGATGAAAACATAAATACTTGGCGACTTCAGGAATGCAAATTTGAAACGTTTGCATGTCAACAAAACGGCCACCTCGCTCCGGGAAAAAATGGAAATCTGTTGTATAACTGAGAATCTGGCTTCAATCAAGACTCTTATTCATAGAAAAACGATTGAAGGGTTGCATGACATTTTCCTTTTCTTTTCTTTTACGCTGGAAAAGAATATATCCCTTTTAAACCGAGACACCTACCTTTCGTGACCTTTATTTTCGAATCGCCTGCAGAACCACCGCAAATCTCCTGCACATTTTCCTATACACAACACGGTGTTGTGCTGACGGAGATAAGCGGCCATGAGAAAGGGGTTCAGAGCCTACCCGCCTGGCCGCGTAGCGCAATCGGTAGGGCACCTGTCTCATAAGTCAGAGGTCCTGGGTTCGAAACCCGGTCTGGCCACAAACTTTCGTTTCTCCTTCCGCTGATGCAAGAAGGACAGTTGTCAGTTACTTGCGAAAGAATGTGCACTTAGTACAGATTAACCGCTTCTAAAGGAGGTCTAAGCCTGCCAAGGAATAGTGTCGTTAGGCACACCTGACATTGACGTTGCATCAATGGAACCAGTACCACAGCCTCTGAAGCTTAATAACAGTTCACAATTTGGCTTTGGATGGTTTTGTATTGACTGAGCGTCAAAAGCCTGTGGGTTAGGTTAACTGACCGTCTCGACATGACCATAGCTGTTCACCGTGGACGTTCAGCATCAAATCAATCAAATCATAGCCTACTCTGCAGGCACACAACGTTGAATCAGTATTTAATCAACGTTTATTCAACGTCGATAGCCGGGTGTGTAGGCTCCCGGAAATCCAACAACCTTAGAAGTTAGAGAGTTTAGTTCAATAGAGTTTATTGGGCATCAAGTCAAATCGGGTCATAAGTTCTATCAAAAGTCCTTAGATATTGATTGTGCGCTGCCTGTTGTCTTATGACGTCATCATGTCGTGAGCAGCTGGTCGATACATTTCAAAACAAATAGGACTTCAATAATGTTTACATATTTTTACGATGCCAACGGGAAAGAAGCAAGTTTTTAAAGGAAAATGTACCAAGCTTTGGATAACTAACAACTGCTGACCATGTTGTCTTTAAAATGGTCGCTTTTCCGAAATATCGAGGTCGAATCGGACGATGGCGGCCATCTTGAATTGCTTAATGACGGTTTAAAGATACCCCCAGACCATCATTAAGTTAATGAAGAGATAATGACGAAGTTGCATCATTAAAAGTTTCATACAACCGAATTTAATAACGCGTAAATTAATGGCGGTTTAATGACGGTTTAATTTGTCATTAAAGTTTGATACAACCGGGTCCAGGTGTTAGAGAGGCTGTCTATACCACCTTGGTCTATTCTGTTTCGAATATATAATTCTCATCTGTGACCCTGAATAAACTCACATGGCAATGAAAGCCAGAGCAAGCACACTGTTATTTCAAATGTCAACAACGCAGTCAAACCAATGACTAATATAAATCCAAATGAGGTCAGAACAGCAACAAACTGTTGAGATGATATGAGTATAAACCTATAATATTTTCTGATTTATCAGATTATTTCCTATTCAAAGGACCAAAAGTAAAATATAAACTGCACTTTGGACGATGTACGGTGCGCTATTTTTTTAGGGCTGCCAAACGGCACAACAACAGTTGCACTCATTACCGGCAAGAATGAAGAAGATCCACACCAAAATAAAGGCACTAGAGTGGCTACAACATTATACATTGATTTTTAGATGCTCAAGGGCAGCTAGCTCCATAGTCAGTAGTGGGATCTAGCCGAACTTTGAACTCATCCAAGATTGTATGCAGGCCATTGTTACCTGCAAAACTGAAGAAGATTTAATAAAAAATGAGGGCGCTAGAGTGGGCACAAGATTATATATCGATTTTGCAGACGCTCAAGGGCTGATAATTCCGTAGTCAGTGGTGGGATCTGGCCGAAATTAATTAATTGAAGCATTTATGCATGTCGTTAATACCTGCAAGAATGAAGAAGATCAAGTCAAAAATGAAGGCGCTAGAGTGGCTACAACATTTTTTCCATTACAATAAAACATAAAAATGAGTTTCTTTAAGAGCAGTAAAAACATTCAAAAGAAAGAGGGTGGGCCAGACAGATCGGTTTCGGATAATCAATCCTCTTCAGTGACCCTGAATGAACTAGCAATGAAAGCTAGCAAGTCTATGGGAACTTTTCGAGACGCTTAAGGGCACCTAACTCCGCATTCGGTGGTTGGTTCTGGCCTAATTTTCCAACTCGTCCGACCTTTCATGCATGTCCTGTAAGTATAAAAAAGATCGGATGAAAAACAACTTAGAAAAAGTGGCAACACTGTTTTCCCCATTATAACCCTATGGGAGATATCTGTTGCCATAGAAACCAGAGTGCTGATTCAATCTGACCCAAAACCTTATTCAGCCTTACCACCAATGATGCCTCAGATAAAATTTGATTGCAATTGGCCCAACCGTCTAAGAGATATTAGTGTTTGAAAGTGTGGACTGCCTTCAGCTCAGGTAACACCACAATGAACTTGTATCTAGACCTACGTTTTAACAAAATTGCACCAATTCATCCCAACGCGCCATTCCCACTCAAACATACAAACACACTAAACATCATCCTGATCAGGACTGTTTTTGTCCCAATTAAAAAAATCTATTATTTCTATTGCTTATATACTGTACTGTACAAGTAAGAAAATACATATCTTCATAAATCAATGAAATAATAATTCTGACACATTAATATTTTGCACATAATATCTATAAAAAAAGTCAAAATAGATATATATATATAAAACCATAATTTTATGAAGTAAAGCAGTTAGTACAGCTTTAAAGAGTACAGTATAACTGATTTCTAGTTATATGTTCCGAATATGGACAAAACTTCCAGTCGCTTTGCAAATTGTCTGTTCAATTATCCTACCCGCTCAGAATTGTCTTGCTTCAACTCAGAAGAAATCGCTTTAAAATATCAATATGAAATATACTTTGGGGCCTGGATAGCGCAGTGGTTAAAACACTCGCTTGCCACCGCTGCGACCCAGGATTGAATACCGGTGTCGGCATGTGGCAGGATAGTGGTCGCCCGTCCAAGGTGGGTGGTTTTCCCCTGGTTCTCCGGTTTCCTCCATGACGTATGACCACAGAACGCCAACATCCGCGCGTTCGATGCGGTCTTTGAGCTTTCTGTGTAATCGAAGTTCAATACATAGTGTTAAAATATACTTCGAGTTATTCTTTTTATCGTAACTATGAAAATAAATACCCACAGCATGAGCCTGCTTTGACTATGAGAAAGAATGGGTGGCTTATTTTCCAGCACATTTGATATTGCCATACGGAAACGTTGGTCTGTATGCACATTTTAATTGTGCTTGAGACAGTCTGGTCCATTTAGGATGCAAAGAAGATGGTCAAATGTTTGTCGAAATCAACTAGGGTAAGGTTATGTTAGGATATGAAAAAAAAATATGAGCTGGAATTATCTGTCTAATACTCCATACGTTTTAAGAAATGCGTTCCAAACTGCAGCTCGAAGCATTCACGGAAGCTACCAATATGATGCCGACATATTATCATTGGTCCCTGCTTCTATTCTCTCCTATTGCAGATATTTTTTCTGTTGGTTGCTCTTTAAGAAAACCTAAACTTGTTTCAAGTTAAGAATAAAAGGACCAGCTAAACCAGTCAAATAACAAGTTAAATGTTAACTTAATGCAACAACCTTAGGTTAGGTCTAAATCTGTAAATGCTCAACAGTTCGGATGAATTGTAGAATGGTTGCAATAATCGAGGATTAGTCTATTATGTCTCCTGATTTCCGTGTTTTCTTAGACAAACAGAGAAAATCTACTGACTTGTATCATGACAATATTTCTCTCTGGTATGCTCATATATTCAGGCCAAATTTTAGACGAAATTCCCTTTTACATCGTATGGTATTAACTTTTCCTCTTAGCTATCGTCCGTACACTTAATTTGCTAAAATTCGTACACTAATTTGTCAACAGCCTGCTATAGACCGTACACAGGGAGGGTTTGTTTCTCCTAAATATCGATGGAACCAAGAGGAATTGGGAAGTAAAATTTCGTTGGCAAGTTCGTAGGACAATGTAAAAGCAATATTTAAGCCCATATTGATCTTTATTAGCGAGACGTTTGATAAAAATACAGATTTCGAGGCGGACAGGTAAAGGCCTTGGAAAATACGAGTGATTAGACAGGACATTTTGTCACTTGTAGTGCTGTCAGATTTTTCCTGGCTATTTCTCATAGCCACAGATATACATCAATTCCCCAACGATGTCACCGCTATAACCTCTACATCAAATCTTATAAAATATGAAAAATAATAGAAGAAATACTGAACTTTTATCGCAACGTGTCAACATTCCATCGATTGGGAGATGGCTATATCCGGTGTACGTTGATATACGGTGATATTTAAAATGAATTTACGGAGATTACCGAGTCAACACGGAGAAGTTTTCGTAATTAGTGAAAGATTGTACCGGACCCAGGTATAGGGCAAACTCCTGAACGCTAGGCTGGATGCTGTATCAAATGTGCTAAATGGGCCAGCATTTTAAGGTTGGTTGTACCTGATACACCATAGGGACCACCTTGTCCAGTGGAGCTTGCCAGGGAGTGTGAACCATGTCGGAGCCTGTTCGGATACGTCACATTCTTCGGCATCGTCGGCTCCGGTACCTGCTGGAATGGCGTCATGCTCGGCACATTGTGACCAGCGGGAAACGGGTGTAGAACTGGAAGCAATACTGCAACAGATAAAAATATGTTTAAATTCAAATTGCCGAATGTAAATTTTAGGAGTAGCTTAAAAGACAGAGTTTAAAAACAGAACTTTCAACTTAATTGCTTTTGAAGCCCTCTACATATACAACGATTTTGGAGACACTTCTTTCTTATTGCTGTTTGAGCCACTCTGTGCCAGAACAATCAATGTGGCATTTCTGCCATGGGAATAAAATATAAAAGTAAGTTCCCTTGAAAGCAGTTAAAACATTCAAAAGAGAGGGATTGGGTTATATTGCGCAATTTCGGATAATAAATCCTCATCAGTGACCCTTATCAAACTGGCAATGAAAGCCAGAAAATTATACTGCAATTTCGCGAATTTAAATCAGGGCAGTCTATTCAAAAGACAAACATACAATTAAAAATGTGTCGGGAATATGGTTCTAAACATAAAAATAATTTCTAAATTCTCAGAATATTCCCGGTGATCTCAAAGGACCAAGAGTAAGATATAATCTGCAATGGGAAGACTTATCAACCTGAACACATAGCATATCTGCCAGGCAATTCCTACTCATTAGTGTCAGCATATGCCACACTATTGGTTTTGTCACAGTGGGGCAACTTTTTATTTGATCTTAGTACCCAGTGTTTTAGCTCACCTGAGCCAAAGGCTCATAGGTGAGCTTATTGTATACTGATGCTCCAACGTCCGACCGTCGTCCGCCGTCGTCGTTCACAATGCTCAAACATCTTCTTCTCCGAAACCGCTTGAGCAATCAAAAACCAAATTTTGTGTGGAGACTCTTTGGATAGGGGGAACGAAAGTTTGTTCACGGCATCTGGGTCATGTGACCAAGATGGCCCCACATCCACATATGGTAAAAAACCTTCAAAAATTTTCTCTCCGGAACCGGTTGACCGATTTCCACGAAACTTGGTATGTAGCATCGGGGACTCCTGCCCATCTTACTTTATTCAAATGATGACCCCGGGTTGACCTTGACCTATTTTACAGCAAAGTCAAATTTTGTAACATAGGCTTTTCTATACGAAAAAAATGAAAACAGTGGATTTTTCAGAAATTATTACAGCCTGTGACCTGAAAGTTTGCAGATGCAGACAACTAATTGTGTTAATGAAGGTATGTGAGTATTCAAGATCAAGGTCAATTCTTGACCTTGGCCAAAGTTCATTTACATACGAAAACAAAACGCTAGCTTTTCTCAGAAAGCACATGTCCATTTTTTACCAAATTTGGTATGTAAGCTTTTAGATACATGGGAATGAAAATTTATTAACATGATGTTAGTCACGTGACCAAGATGGATAACATGCCCATATATGGTAAAAACCCTTTAAAAATCTTCTTCCACTGAACCAGTGGAACGACTTCAAGGAAACTTGGTATGTATTATCTGGGACTTCGGCCTATCATAGTTTATTCAAATTATGGCTCTGTGTTGACCTTGACCTATTTTAGGCAAGGTCAAATTTTGCAACAGTTACTTAGGCTTTTATATAGAAATTTGTGACAGCGAAGAAATCTTTTGGAAATTATTGCATCCAGTGACCTTGAAATTGGTTGATATACTTTAGTAAATGAGTAAATGAAGGTATATGAAGTTCCCTTGACCTTTGCGGACATAATATAGATTTCCTAGGCCAAGATATCAGGTGAGAGTTAACAACACCATTGGTCCTCCGGTTTTATCTTATTTTGAGAAGTGACATGCAACTGAACCATTATTTTGACCAAAAAAAGATGTTTTGTGGAATAGAACAAGTACCGACAATATAAAAATAGGATCATATCAATTTTAACGGGTGGTAAACATGGGAACAAGCTCCAAATGGAGATATCGGTATTTTGTTCTAACAGCACATCCGGGAACTCTCGAGAACGCCTCAAATGATAAAAGCATATTAACAAAGATAAGTGTCAGTGGCTTTTATGAATAAATTCAAAGTATTCTGACAGCAACAGATGGTTAATTATCGCAATGGTATTCCGTGTAAAAATAATTTCTCGGTGCATGGGGTCCAACAAATCGGTTGAAATTGAATAAAATTCGTTGGAACAAAATACCGATAGTTCCATTTGCAGCTTGTTACCACGCTTACCACCCGTGAATTTAGAAACTGGTCCTCATCTTGGACTTTGTTCATATACGACGGTGCTTAAAGGAAAACACTCACTTAAATACGAACGGACTTAAAATTGTAGATCTTGATTAGTAATTAAATTTGGTGAAAATTTAATGAAAATTGGACGTAAAATAAGAAAGATATGAAGATTTTAACAATTCAAAATAGCGGTCACGGAAGCCGCCATTTTGGAAGTTGCTGTCACGTGATAAATATTTTAATCTAGAATAAATGCATAAATTGCATGCTTTCAAAGTATTATGTTTTGTTAATCGTTTCTTTATGAAGTAAACTAAAGATTTATGCATTTCTTTCTCCTACAGTTTACTTCAAACTTAAGTTATTTAGGATTCTCATTTTTGACTGTGAGTTTATGACGTCATTAACTCACAGATCTGCTGGTTCCCAGCTCAACATTTTAATATCTGTAAACTGTCATATCTTTCTTAATTTAAGGCCGATTTTCATAAATTTTGCTGCAAATCATATGTTTTATATAAATCTTCAATTGAAGTCCAACATGCATTTTAGTGAGTGTTTTCCTTTAAATACTACTGATCGTTTACTCACGTACTTAGACTTAAACACCAATGGTTCTCCGTACTAAGTATTCATTGTATAGGACTGTTGATTGTATCTAATTTTAGACTATGTACATCAAATTTCTAGGATTATTTTAAGCAACAAATATTGCAATTAGTTCTCGAGAGAAAGAATAACAGGTAACAGATGACAAAAATGCAGAATATAATTTGCCCCAGCTGAGGATCGAACCGATTTCCTCTAACATGCCAGACGTACGCTCTACCACTACGCCATGCCACTCAGCTTGTTCCGTTATGCAGTACAAGTTTGTATAATACCTAACATTACAACAGAAGATTTTCCCCGGCTTTCAGTATACATACTGGTATGGCGGCAAGCTAGAACCGGACCCCGCGTAAAGTTTCCGTCCTCTTATAAACCTTGCAGTACATTAAATAAGCGATTTATTCGCTTATTGTGCAAATGCGAACTCAAAGTCGCATATTGGAAGGTACAAGTTATCTCCTTCATACCAAATTCAAGTCTGCGGTACAGCCCGTTTTGTGTCTGTGCCCTGGTCTTAAATCTCAAAGACAGATTTTCTCATGACGTGGCTCATAGCAGTATTGAAAGAGTATACATTGTACATGTACTCCATTCTTATTATGTAGGTTTATGACTGACATAAATGTATATGTAATTTATAATTGCTTAGTAGGTGTACCGATTTTACTCAAATGTTCTAGGAATTATTTGCAAAGATAAGGAATACTTAAATTCTTTTGCATCAACATTTGAACATGCTCATTTCAGTAGTTCGTTTAAAGTGCGCTAATTAGGTAGAAATTTTCATTAGCATTTTGAGGCAATTTGAAAAATTCAAGTACACTTTGTGGTAAATAGAGCGAAAATGGAAATAAAAAAGGGAACATATTGTTAATCGAATGAGCAGCTTTCTCACAAAAGCTGGCCGCTCAGCTACCTAATGAACATCATCTAGATATATAGATGGTGAAAACAGTACCAAAAATGACACACAACAAGTAATACAGAGAACCAAATCTTAAGTGTCGCCTTGGAACGGTCAATAATATAAGATATTTGGGAGAGTAAACCGAATTAACGCCCTCAGCTTCTAAAGGGGTTCAAAACATTTAATTTATTGCTCAGTCTAACTAGTCAATGAATCATTACAAACAAACAAATAAATCACCAAAAAGCAACAAAAACAAGGTCTCGACAGATACAACGTGAACGTGGCAAAACCGTTCTGTTCGGCGATAGAAGCTTGTTAGATTCCTGATATTTTATATAATTATACTTACATAATTTATATGCTAGCAAGACGTCGAACATGTAAAACGGCTGATCAGAGTGCACGGATGAAAATAAAGCAGGTCTTCTAAACACCAAAACTAACAACAACAAAAACAAACAGAAAACAACGACAAAAAATCACAAATAACTGCCAGGCTGGAGCTCGAACCATGATCGCTTGTGTCCTAATCGAAGATTATAAACTCTAGGCTACATGTCTTCATATGAAAATAATCTAATTAAACAGGTCTATTAATATAGTGTGCAAATTTCTGTACTTCATATGGAAGACCAGCGGTGATAACGGAATTCGATTTCTAGCCAATTGAAATTTGATAAAATCGTCAAAAGGGTCGCAGAATTCTTAATGTCACGAAAAGGAATCTTACGTCAAACGAAAGTTTGGTTTCCATAGAAACTGAAGCCATGTGCAGAGAATATTTAAAAACTTTGCTTGAAGCCGTTAATGTCGGCTAAAACTTTTAAGCGCTCGAATTTATCCAGTTTCCATTATAACATGCTATATTTTCAATTCGAAAGGGTCGCAGACATAATTAGAATGAAATTATCAAGATCATAACAGTGAACTGCAAATGCATTTTACTTGTCTATACCGTTTGCACAGATGTTTTTACTGCTATATTGTTTTTGAAATTAAACAATAATAGCATATGTTCCATTGAAACTAATGTAAACGAGTGTATACAAAATCCAGGTTAAAGTGACACTCAGCAGTACTAAACGTTGGCCTTGAAAAATTATCATCAAATACATGTACCCTCCTTATCTGAAAAGCGCAAGAAATGCTTGATTAAATACCCGGGCTTTCCACTCTTTTATAATGATACGGATTAATGCACACGTCTGTCTGTTTAGCTGTGAAAGGGTATTCACAAATATCCAAAGCTTTTAGTTCATGATGGTGCTGAAGGTCCGGCCATCGCCACACACGGCAATAAATCACATGGGGGAACCCTTTCCGATGTGAAACTTGCATTCTGCCGTCGAGAGATCGTAGAATTGTCACACACTTGCTCGCTTGCCCCGGGCAACTCAGAGCTTTTTCGAGATCTTCAATTGCACCATTCTTCTTCTTGAGTTTTTTAACGAGTGACTCTACCGCCTTCTCCGCCCATTCCTCGTCGTCTCCCTGCTTCCAACCGAGCAGCCGTTTGACAGCTGGGCTCGTGAAGGAGATCAAACTGTTGAGACTGGATATTGAGGACATCCCTCAGTCTGTAAAGGACAAGCAATGATACTGAGTGAATAAAATAAAATGATCCCAAGCTTTCGAATAGATACATACATTCAAACAGAGTGGACCCTGATCAGACTCCAGATCAGACATAGCAGTCTTATCAGGGTCTTCACTAAATGCTAACCAATCTGCATCTTTTATGGAAAGCCCTTTAAGTTTGAGTTTAAGAGTGCTTACTGCCAAGTTATTGGGTGTCAAAATATTTAGACATTGTACGGTATTTACAACACTGATTTGTACATCGCAACACGACAGGTCACCAGCAGAAGTATATATGAGTGGCTTCAGTGACAGTAGCCAAAATACTGTCAAATTATTTATCATCTAATCGCTAACCCCCAAGACAGCTGATTACTGAGTATGTATGAGTAATGTCACCTAGATGTATAAAGGTGTATCTAGGATACTTTAAAGCTTGACCCTAACAAAAACTGGAGTTTACTATGTTGGTGTTCGACTTAACACACAAATTTTCCATAATAGAAGATATACGATTGGTAAACAGACAAATAGATAGATAGATAGATAGATAGATAGATAGATCGATAGATATGTAAGTAGATAGATAGATAGATAGATAGATAGATAGATAGATAGATAGATTTGCCTAAGTGCCTACATTTCAGATTTCATTTGAAATGAACTGTCCCTTTAATTATTTAATAAAGTGAAAGTCTCTTTAACGTATGCTCCAAAATGTATTTGGTCATGCAAAGATTTATGTTAATTGGTATAAATAAACACTGAAGCTAATATATAAAAAAAATAGCTAAAACGAAGAAAATGATCAGACTGCCGAAAGTCTATTGCAACACATGCATATGCATCGTCTGCTTTTCAAATATTTCTTCATAATAATGGACTTAACTTCTGATACCAATATATACCTAACCTGCATGGCTTGGTAAGGTGTAAGAAAAAAACTGGGTCACAATTTGCAGCAGACAACATCGATAAGATAAATAACTGGAAGAAAATATGCATACTACATTGTAATATGTAGTGCTGGATATCAAAGATAAACATCATGTGCAATGTCGCATATTCGTGAACCAAAACCCTAATACTTTAAAACAATATAATTACATTTCTACAAATAGCCAGGCCTACCTTAAATTTAATCTGACAAGTCTAAATTCAAAGTTTCCATATTTCGAAAACTTTAAGAGTACAGCAATTAAACCTGACAGCTTTAAATTGTTACAAAATGGTGAAGTAATAGAATGTATCAGTTTCAGTTTGAATTCATAAACGTTCACAACAATTTCATTTCCTCATTGTAGCAGAGTATGTCACTAGTAACCAAAACCAGTCCTTTAACTTACCATTGTAAGACCTAGAGGCTAAGAGCCGGGTGCCACAATCAAAAATACTGTCAGGGATTGCCACAATCAAAGGTACACATACTGGGAGTGCACCAATCAAAAGTACATCCAGGGAATGCGACAAACAAATTATTGGTGTGCCTATAACAGTAAAGGACTGCCAGGGAATATCAGAATCTCTACAACTGCAAGGGATTGTCATAATGAAAAGTAGTTGTAGCATTTAAGAGAAATTCAACAACAGATATCATCAATACGAGATCTTACTAAACATGTTGGTCTATTGCAAGCAAAGTATGCCCCAATACTTACCGCAATAGTATTGCAATAGAAAGCTTTAATAGTAATAATATCGCAATATGGCTTTTGACAATAGTATATAGTATCACAATAGTCATTTTTGAATTGCAATAGTCAAACATAAGTATAGTACATTAACGAGCACACGAATGGGCTTACGTGTGATTTCGTTTATGTAAAGAATACTAATTTTGGTGGTCAATTGTGTCAAAGATATTACAATGAAAAGTTCTGCAAGGGAGTAGTACAGTCAAAAGTACTGCCAGGGAGTGCAAAAGTTTTGATGGAATGGAACAAGAGGTGTTTCTGAGAAAACTTAAAACACCAACTCTTTCTTTCGCTAGCTTACTTTTGTTTTCAAATGATGGCTCTTGCATGACATTGAATAACCAGGCAAGACTTTTATTTTAAAAGGAAACTGTTATTTAAACTGATCTCGGCAGTGTCTCAATATCTTTCTTCTCCGGTCTGAATGAAAGTACATGTTAGCCTAAATGCAACTGGATTAGTCACAGATGTTATCTAAAGAAAAAGAAAGGCAATATTTTATGAAAGTAAAGATAGTTCAAAATCGAAAATTGGCAACTTCGATTTGTAAGTGGAGCAGCCGTTTATGAATTCTATAATTCATAATTGTTTGATAAAAATCTACTTAACTTACAATATGTTATCATATCCTAACTTTCCGCTGACTAACTGATTTGGGAGTGACGTATATGGCGCGAAAACTGCTGTCAACAATGAAATGAGCTATAACAACAAAAAATGCGCACATTATTGACTCAGATCAGCTCTATTGTTTGTTTGATTTGTTTGATTTGATGCTTTACGTCTCAGTAAACAGCTATGGTCATGTCGGGACGTCACCTCCAATTTCGTGGGACTTTTAACCGACATTGAGATGAAATGACACCTCAAGCCCTGCATGAAGCAACGTCCCAGTAAGCAGCTAAGGCTTTTATGAAGGGGCGGTCTGACATTATCACATACCACTCATCCTGGGCAGGCTGAGGCCTTCTAAGCGGTTAACCAGTACACACGTGTTAAGTTAGTGCGCAGCTATGCGTGGAGGTACCGTGCAGTTGTCATTTTCGCCAAAACTGGTGCATATTTGTTTCTTTGTATTAATTTCTGTCAATTTACTCCATTAACAATTTTACATACTTGGGTTCTGGTCATCGGGCTACATTTTTGTCTGTAGGGTACTGTTCCCCCTGAGTCCCAGAATATCATTCACATATAGCATGTAAATTATGAGCACCGACTTACCTGCGTATTAAGGATTTCTTGGGACTCACGGGGAACAATGTTTAAAAAAGTTTTCAATTTTCTATATGTTTAATACGAAAAGTGGCCAGTTCAGCCCAACATTTAGTGAAACAGATATCAGAAACATTGATTACCATTATTTGTTGTTTTTATTTTCAAAATGTGACCCCCATTAAATTTGATTGCATCAAACAGCTAGAAACATTTCACAGACTCTGTGACTACTTTGCAATTAAATCAGCGGGATTATGAAACTCAGCAAAAAGTGTTAGTTGATATAATCAAATAAATAAAAGTTTCCTTTTAAAAAGGAAAGTTCGACCGTATTTATCATATTTTTTGAATGAAAAGAAAAAAAAACAAAAATATATGTTGAAGCTGAACATATCTTTATAATCAAACAAAACTAAAATATTGATTTCATTATATCAATATACTCATATCCCGTATTAATAAAGTGATAACCAGAGGACCACTGGTCCTGCAACTGCTCACCTGATATATTGGCCTTGTATTAAAACAAGACCTATAAAAACTGGTTAAAATGGCTGAGGAAACCTTGACTTTGATCTTGATTACGCATAGTTTACTATATAAACCAAATTCATGGTCTTAAGATGCAATTATTTCCAGTCCATCATTGTCACGTTTTCCCATGTAAAGTTAGAATCATAAAAAGTTCCACCAAGAGCAGAGAATACATACAGAAGTAGGAACATGGGCCAGACTACGTAGTTTCGGCTAATAAAGCCTCGTCAGTGACCCTGACAATATCTGGTGACGAAACCAGAAAAAAGCATACTGTAATTTCTTAATTGTAATTGGGCAGTCGATTCAAAGACTGATTAATTTCAAAAGTATCCAAAATATAATAAAAAAAAAGACGATGATCTAGAATAATAGTCTAAATCGATCTCAAATTGTAGATTTCTCAGAATCTATCTTCTGTTCTCAAAGGATGTAAATAAAATATAATCTGCACTATTGATGATGTACGGGGAGACGTTTTACGGCCGCCACACGGCACAACACCAGCTGCAGTGAGGTAAAATTAAAATCATAAAAAGTTCCTTCAAGATCAGAGAATACATACAGAAGAATTAGAAACATGGGCCAGACTACGTAGTTTCGGCTAATAAAGCCTCGTCAGTGCCCCTGATAATATGTGGTGACGAAACTAGAAAAAAACATACTGTAATTTCTTAATTGTAATGGGGCAGTCGATTCAAAGACTGATTAATTTCAAAAGGATCCAAATAAAATAAAAAAAAAACGATGATCTAGAATAATAGTCTAAATCGATCTCAGATTGTAGATTTCTCAGCATCTATTCACTGTTCTCAGAGGATATAAATAAAATATAATCTGCACTATGGATGATGTACGGGGAGACGTTTTACGGCCGCCACACGGCACAACACCAGCTGGAGTGAGGTAAAATTAAAATTATAAAATCATAAGAGCCTAAGTTGCAAAATTTGACTTTGCCGGAAAATAGGTCAAGGTCAACTCAGTGTTATCATTTGAACAAAATATATTGAGCTTGATGTTCCGATGCTTTATACCGAGTTTCCTCGAAATCAGCCCACTGGTTACTAGAAAATACATTTTAAATATTTTTAACATATATGGGCATTGTAACAATCTTGGTCATGTAATCAGCATCACGGTAATGAACGTTCATTTCCTTTTACATAAAAGCTTATATACAAAATTTGATTGAAAATGGCCGAGGGTTTCTGAGAAAAGCTTACTTTAATTTTGATATGTAAAATAACCTTTGGCCAAGGCAAAGAAATGACATTGACCTTGAATACTCACATTCATTAATTCATTTAGTTTTCAGTAGCTAACAACTTTCAGGTCACATGCTCCAATAGTTTCTGGAAAAATCCATTGTTGGTCATGTAACCAGCATCATGTTAATGACTTTTCATGTCATTGTACATAAAAGCTTATATACCAAATTTGGTTGAAAATGGTTCAGGGTATCTGAGAACAGCTAACTTCAATTTTGATATATAAAATGACATTGGGCCAAGGCCAAGAAATGACACTGACCTTGAATACTCACATATCTTTATTTATTCATTACGTTGTCAGTATCTACCAACTTTCAAGTCACAGGTTGCAATAGTTATTGAAAAATCCATTGCTCTCACTTTTTCCTATAGAAAAAACTTAAGTTACAAAATTCGGTATAGCCCTAAAATAGGTCAAGGTAAACCCAGGGTCATAATTTAAATAGCCATGATGGGCTTGGGTCCTAGATGCTTCATACCAAGTTTCTTGGAAATCGGTCCACTGGTTCCAGAGGAGAAGATTGTTGAAGGGTTTTTACCAGGTATGAAAATGGAGGCCATCTTGGCCATGTGACCATGTCAACTCAGGGTCATCATTTATATAAGCTTTGTAGAGTTTGAGTCCCAGATGCTACATGCCAAATTTCAATATTACATGTATAGGACTTTTGGTTCTGGAGCAGAATATTTTTAAGGTTTTTTTACCAGATATATGAGCACTTTGTCATTTGACCTGGATCACTTATTTAAACTTTCGCTTCTTCTTTCTTAAAGAGGCTCCACATGAAAATTGGCTTTGATTGGCCGAGCGGTGTCAGAGGAGAAGATGTTTGAAAACAGTGGACGCCGACGGACGGACGGACGCCGGAGCATGGGTATACTATAAGCACACCTTGTGAGCCTAACGGCTCAGGTTAGCAAAAAAAACAACAATGCAACGTCAAAATTCTAAATTTGGGGACGAGTTTTAAGGGCTAGTTTTTATGAGCCGATTTTTATGGGCCAAAATGTCCAGTTTAACTTTTATGCGTAATATGGTTCTGGTTGCGAGCGAGCACCACCAGTACGGAAATTTTCGTTTTGGATTTTGTTTTGGTCTCTTTATTCTTTCTCGTATATAAATTTTGCTGAAATAACAAACATAAATGTTCTAATTATTTTCATCATTGTGTGGAACTTGGGTGTTCGATGATTCAGTGGAAGTGTGACTTTTATATGCTTTTCCTATCAATTCAATTTCTAACTTTTATACATACAAAATTTTTACTCCATTATCGAATATAACGCCAGAGCTGTTGGAATATTGGAAACCTGTGGCTGCAACGTCAAATTTTTCAGAAAATGGCAATAGCTCCGGAAGAAGTTATCAATATATTTTCATAATTTCACCAGTTGATCTACTTCGTTAATCTAGTTGGTCCGTCCCGACATGACTGAAAAATTGTTGACTGGGACGTTAAGCCTCAACACAAACAAACAAACAAAACATGCAAAACATTGCATTATCCAAATTTCCAAAGGGCAATAACTGAAACAAAATCATGTGATTTGTTTTTATTTTTTTTACAATTTAATTTTCTCACCATCATCTATCAGCTGACAAAGTTTCAAGCCTGTAGCTTTTATACTTTCTGAGATATCACAATTACAATGTCAAATTTAAACCAGAGGACCACTGTTCTTGTAAACGCTCACCTGATATCTCGGCCTGGGATATCTATATGATGTTTGGCAAAGGTAAAGGGAACCGCATATCCCTTCATTTACTCATTTAGTAAAGTATATCAACCGATTTCCAGGTCAAAGGTTGCAATAATTTCCAGAGAATCCATCACTGTCACATTTTTCTATATAAACCCTAAATTGCAAAATTTGACCGTGCCAAAAATTGGTCAAAGTCAACACAGGATCACAACTGAACAAACTGTGGTGGGCCGGAGTCCCTGATGCTACATACAAGGTTTTTTTTTAAATCGTTCCACTGGTTCCGGGGAAGATTTTAAATGGGGTTTTACCATTTTTGGGCATGACGGCCATCTTGGTCATGTCACGTGCATCATGTTGATAATTTTTCATTTCCATGTACCTAAAGGCGTACATATAAATTTTGGTTAAAAATGACCAAGTGATTTCTGAGAAAAGCAAGTTTTAATTTTCATATGTAAATGACCTTCGGCCAAAGTCAAGAAATGACCTTGATCTTCATTTACTCAATTAGTTGTCCACATCTACAAACTTTCAGGCTGCAATAGTTTCTGAAAAATCTACTGTTTTCACTTTTTCCTATAGAAAAGCCTAAGTTACAAAATTTGACCTTGCCATAAAATATACCATGGTCATCCCAGGTCATAATTTGAACAAGGAGTCCAAAATGCTGCATACCAAGTTTCGTGGAAATTGGTCCACTGGTACTGGAGATGAAGATTTTGGAAGGGTTTTATTATATATGGGCATGGCGGCCATCTTGGTCATGCGACCAGCATCTTGTTAATGAATTTTCATTTCCACGTACCTAAAAGCATACATACAAAATTTGGTTAAAAATAGCCCAGGGGTTTCTGAGAAAAACTAACTTTAATTTTGATATGTAAAATGACATTGGACCAAGGTTAAGAAATGACCTTGACCTTGATTACTCACATAACTTCATGTTCTCAGTTAGTTGTCTGCATCAACCAACTTAAAGGTCACAGGCTGCAAAAGATTCCGAAAAATCCATTGCTTTCACATTTTCTTATAGAAAAGCTTAAGTTACAAAATTTGACCTTGCCGTAAAGTAGGTCAAGGTCAACCCAGGGTCATTATTTATATTAACATTGTAGAGCTTGATTCTTCGATGCTACTTGCTAAGTTTCAAGATCATATGACTTCTGGTTCTGAAGACGAAAATTTTAAAGGTTTTTTCCATATATGGGCATAGCGGCCATCTTGGTCATGTGACTTTGACCATTTATATAAACTTTCGTTTCCCCTTCCCCAGGAGGTTCCACATAAAATTTGGCTTTGATTAGGCGAGTGGTTTCTGAGGAAAGATGTTTGAACATTGTGAACGGACGCCGACAACGACAACGGACACCGGAGCATGGGTATACTATAAGCTCACCTGTTGAGCCTGATGGCTCAAGTGAGCTTAAAAAGGACGATAAAAGGGACATAATCCATAAGGGAGATAAATCAGAAACGGGAGTCGGCTATTTTAAATGAGGAATCCATTTTGTTTCAAGACCACAGCTTGCACGGAACAGACGCATCCACATACGAACGGACGTACGCACAAGTTGAAACGAATACCCTCCCAACATTTTTCAAAACAGGGAGGATAAAAAGGCAAAGACTGACCAGAAAAAAACCGATAACCTTGCATTTCCTGTAAAAGACCAGGCATGAACCATATCGAACACATCTGGGGTATGGTTTCAGGAGGGTTTGCAGGAAGCGGTGGTTACACTAAATATTGAATGGTTGAATGACATCTTAAGTTGTACTAGTGTATGTTAAGTGGTGTACATGTTGAACCTTTTTTTTGTGCTGCTAAATTTGCATTTTGATTTTAATGAAATTTGATAAACATGTATATTTTTATCAATTAAGATCATGGCAAGCGTTATTTGTTGTGCTTGCTCTTGTATATTTTGAAACTTGCTTAAGAAAGACAATTAAATATTGAATCAATTGAAGTAAAAAGTATGCAAAGACCAGGAACTGTAACAATCAAAATCCAAATCCAGCCCTCAAACCATAGTTGGAAACAACTAAGATTACAAATAATCAAGATACAGAGAACATATGGCCAACCGAGTGAGCAGCTTGTTCCCAAAGGGTGGCCACTCAGCAACCCAAACCGAACCAAAAATAATAAGAACATACATAAGGTAAAACATCACAGAAACTCTGACACCAAAAACAGGCAACAGAGAACCACAACAGAACTACCGCCTTGGAACGGTCAGTAATGAATTACTGGGGGGCTTAAATCGATTTTACAGGCCCAACCTCACCCTCAGTATCTGAAGTGGTACAAAACGTTTAGTTGGTTGTTCGGTTCGCATGATAACCCTCTAACTCGTCAATGAATCATCAAAAGAGTCTTAACGTGTTAAAGTCTTAACGTGTGATTTATCAGTTTAGGGGTCTGTATGTTCAATCCATCGTATTTCTACAGTTCTTGTTCAAAGTTAACGCAATTGTGCAGGGAGGTCAATTTGAAAAAGAAGGAAGCCATGGTATAGTTACTTATTGATTTTCGGAATTATCTTGTGACAAAGCAAGTGGACTGTTGGCAATTTGACTGAATGCAAATCACGATTTAAACGAAAAACACAGGTCTGCACAGGACCACAGCTGATGGTGGAATTTCTGTGTTAAGTTCACATCTCTTTTAAGAGCTAGAAACTAATTTCAATCGCCACTACCCTGGTAATTGATTGTCATTTTGGTATTGCTCCAATAAATAAACATTTAGATTCGATTCGATTCAATACAATCCCATAAATCCGGTGTCGTGCATTCCTGTTCACAATTGTGCAATCCGTACACACATACATAAATTATGCATTGTTCATTTGGGTTGATGTATGGTATTTGTGTCGCATTCTATAGAAATCAAGCGAATCATGGTGCAATTACAGACTTTAAGATAACTTGAAAAATCCTTTCAATTTGTTAATTTGCAAGCTGTTTCATTTTGCTGGCTTTCAGTTGGTCGAATAAAAGCTCATTTCGGTTCATCACATTTCGACTCTTTTTCTAGTTCTATCCATAACAAATTGATAGAGAATCGATATAGCCCTGAACCAACACCGGTAGACCAAGACCCAACTTTACAACAGAATATAGACTACGAGCATATTAAAGGTCCCCTTTTGACTTTTAATTTAGTCGTTTGATCTGAACAGCCTTGTAATCAGCAAATGAAGGAAATATAATGACTGCTGTATGACGCAAGCAGACATTTGCTAGAACTTCGTAACAGCTACCACTGTAGATACCGACCAAACGTTATAGAATCTATTTTGCAGTTAATTATTAACATACAGCAATCACGTCATTTATTCTAGAACGACAAATTACATCTCTGATTGCTGCATGATTGGAGCTGACATGAACGTAAAACGTGAACTTGTTGTAGTCCAAACCCTGCCTGACTTATAAATTAATTATACTTAAAAGGCCTCCTTTATGTAATTTTCATATGAAATTCGGAAGACCCGGCATAGTATTAGACTGGTTATCATAGTATTTAAATGGACTGCATCACATTGGCTACCCCCGTCCACCCCGCTTTCTTGCTAATCAGGTTAGTACTGATGCTTAAAGAATAGAATTATAGCATGGAAGACCCAAAAAATGTCACAATTAAATGACACAGTCTATCCTCAGAACCAAGATACATGCTAAAAATGTCTTACGTCACATTCAGCGGATTCATGTCGCTGTGAGTAATATTTCAACCCGATAGCGTTGATTCTTCTTTTTGGAAAGTAAGAAGTATGCAAAGATCAGGAAACTGAAGCAATCAGAACACAAATCCAGCCCTCAAAACCAAAATGGGAAATAACTAATATTACAAATAGTCAAAATACAAAAAAGTACATATGGTCAATCGATTGAGCAGCTGTTTCCCAAATGGTGGCCACTCAGCAACCGAAACAGAACTAAAATAAGAAATTGAATTTCGCTTTCTTACACGATCTATAATAAACTCTGGATCTGCCATGCTAAATCCACTGAATACGTTTTTGTCGCTGGTCTTGGTGTGCCAGTCTGACCTTGGTTTGTCCAATAGGGCCTAGCATGCTGATTATATCGACCAAATGGCAATGTTTGTTCAGACGCTTTATACACTGCTATACAAATTTAAAGAGTAACTACACTTCAGGAACAGACTGAATCAGATCCAAAACCCTATCCCCAACATCAACTATTGCATTGTAAAGTGCGTTTACATCAGCCTGTGCTCGGTGTCTCTTGCCTGTTTAGCTCGTCACCCAATACAGACTGATAATCGGCAAAATGCTCACAAGAACACTTATTGCATGCAACATTAAGTCAGTAATGAAATACTGGGGGGTCGGGGGGGGGGCTTAATTGCCATTGTTCGAAGCGCCTTTTTTGTTGAATAAGGAACATTCGGCTTCTTGAAATTATTTGTACATTTTCTAGACCTAAACATATTTATGTACAAAAATACTTCAAGTGCCGTCATTTGAGTGTGGAGACGCGATAAAGCAAGCGGATTCTAATAATCGGTATTTTTAAGCTTTGAAAGTGTCACTCTGTATCATTAAGTCAAGTATTTAGCCCCGGTTTCGGCGCTTCTCTATTTTTATTCGCTATGTGATCTAGTCTGGCATTTTTGTTAATGCTCGGCAGCCGTTTAGAGTTTTTGGGAATTAACAAACAGCACCAGGGGTGTGACGTCATGTCTGAAACTTCGAATCTCGGTCACAGCGAATTATAGGTCAAATAGGCGCAATATGTTCCTGAAAATTAACAAAGATCACAGTTATAATGCTACTTAAGCTGAAAAACGCATTCTATTCCATGCCCAATATTTACATTAAGCGACTAGCAAATGGCATTTTGGTATGTCATCCGGAACTATTAAGGAATAGAAAATGGGTGTTTACATGGAAAAAGATGAATAGTAGGTAGATTGAAATGCCCATTTTCACCAAATGATATATATACGAGGGTCAGTCAAAAATAACTGAGCCCTACCTCATAGCATTTAAGTCAAGTTAAGTAGACATATACTTAGAGGATATTTCATAACAGTTATATGTCATCTATTCAATCATCAAGTTTATTTTTGTTTGTAGGCTTTTTGTACCAGTTGCTAGGCAACAGAATATGGCATGTCAAAGGGCTGCCATCACGCTGAAATACATTTAAATCTAAGCGTTGCTATGGAAACAATCATGCTAAAGTAACGCTTTATTCACTGATGTTTGATATATATATATGTGTATACCCAGCAGCTTGAAAGCAGACGTCCCGAACCGAGCCACCTTAACTAATATGGCCCAAGAAGCACGAAAGCCGCGGGCATCATGAGGGAGATGTCAAATGTAGCAAGTACCTGCAATTAGCAAATTAATCTAAAGAGTGGCAATCAAATGGCTGAGATCCATGTCGTAATTACAAGTCAGTCTCAGTTTTTGAAACATTTTGAATACATATATATTTATTAATGAAAGTTTGAAAATGATGGTGAAGTTTTTATTACAGGCGAATTAACATGGGATTGCAACATTACCGGTGATCACCTCTCATCGACATCATGATTAAGCCTCAAGCTTTTTGAGACGCATATCGAGGGAGTGAGTGAGTGAACTCGAGTTGAACGTCTCACCAACAACGAGGTCATATGGAGACGGGACCTCGGTTTAAAGTCCCAAACGAAGGACCGGAGCAGCGGGGGATAGAACTTGCGACCCCTGGATTGGTAGTCCGGAGTGTTATCCACTACACTACAGCGCTCCTACGCATATCGAACCGTGATGACTCTGTGATGAGTTAGGGGACCTCCATACGAACCGAACTACCAACTAATTGTGTGCATCGCAGCGGAAGGTGAGGGTGAAGGTTAGGGCCCAGTAAAACCGGTTTAAACCCCCAGTAGTTATTACTGACCGTCCCAAGGCGGTACGTTTGTTGCGGTTGCATTTGTTTTATGTTCGGCGCTGTTTAATTTATTGTGTTCTCAGTTTAATCCTTCTATCATAAAAATAGAAAATAGGTAAAAATAATTGTTAAATGTTTTACATATAATTTGCTTAGTCCGTTGTAACCCGTCTGTTGGTCTAAATTATTTAGTTCAATAAAGATGACTGAGTTGCCATCTATTTGGGAAAGAGATGCTGACTCGGCTTATCACTTGGAATTTATTGTTTGTTGGGATGTCTTTGTCAATCTTTCCCTTTGATGTTGGGGATAGGGTTTGGGATCTGATTCAGTCAGTTCCTGAAGTGTAGTTACTCTTTAAATTTCTACAACAAAGATATAACACAAATCATTAGCTGCATGTGCAAGCAAGCATTGTAGTTTGGATCAGTGTTTCATAAACATGCAACTGGTGTTTTTAAATTTTTCAGCAAATGTTCGATAGATTTCAAACAGTAGAAAACTGTGAAGTAGCATCTGGAAACAAAGAATTTTGGAAAACTTCTACTCCATCAGAGTTGCATGGGGAAATATTCCGTCCTCTTTTGACATAACATGAAACTGGCAGAGACTGAAACCCAGAATGGAATGGATGAGATAATCAGTGAATTCTAAAGGCTACAAAGTACAGTGTGCTTGCAGAGCCTGGGAAGGTAGTCATCCAAGACAGAATTTGCTCACTCCAATGAAGCAAGTTATTTCCTGTAAGAACGACATCGTCAAGCCATGGAACGGATTGAAGATTAGCCCTGCAAGTTCAGTCCATATGATGTTTAATACTGTGCCCATGAAACTAGTTTTCATTTTATACTCCCGTTTGAAAAAAACGGGACGTATTGTTTTATGGTGCTTGTGTCCATCCATAAGTTTGTCCGTCTATCCATCCGTCCATCGATTTCAAACTTTTCGTTTCCAGATATATCCTACAGTTTACATCCAATTAAGCTTATAAAGTGATACTTTGAGGTGGACCAGCCTGTATCCTCCCGAGGTTACGCTCCAAATTACAATGATTTTTAGCAGAGGTACAGCCCTTTATCTACATTTTTCGGAATGTTCGTTTACGTATAACTCCTATTTCAGTTTTCATCCAATTAATCAAGTTTATAAATAGTAAGACTATGATGTGGAGTAGGGCGTACTGTTTGGAAGTTATGCTTTGATAATTTTTAGCAGAGTTACAGCCCTTTGAAAAAACACGACTATAGCAGTTTGTGTGGCAATTCTTGAGTTTTCCATAACTTGGTTACTCTTTGGAATATCATCATGAAACTTTATAGCAATGTATGTGAGGTTAGGACAATGTGTCTCATACAAAGAATGGCTACTCCCCTTTACTTAGGTTTTTGAGTTACCTCCCTTTGATTATTTTATTGGACTATATTTGTACACCTCATAACTAGGTTGACACAGTTTGTCACATATAAAAATGATTGCCTCCCCTTGTTTTTGGAGTTACCTTTAAATACATATTATCTCACGTCAAGCTCCTGTAAAAAATATGATCTCACGTATCATGTAGATATACCAGTGACCGGTGACGCAGTATTTCTCGAGTCTGACCTCTGTGTATTCATCCGCGTTGTAAGGGTTTTAAACGGGCAAAGACTGTTTTCTTAATCATTTCTAAATTGCTATTGAGTTTCATTATGATATACAACTGTCATGGTTCTTACAAAAATGGCATTTAAACATTTATCTTATGGATGTGACTCCAAAAATAAGGAAAGGGAAGTAATTTTTCTTTTATAAGAATTTCTGTTTAAACCTAATACACATTGCTGTCAAGTTTCGTAAAGATATTCCATATGGCTACCTAGTTATGGCTTGTACATGAACAGCCTTAAAAATTATCAAAGGGACGTAACTCCAAAAGTATGGAAGAGAGAGAGAAATATTTATAATACACGCACGGCCTCTACCTAATACACATTGCTACATATTTTCAACATATTCCGTACAGTTGCCTCCTGATGGCTTGCACAAATACTTCCTCACAAATTATTCCAAGGGAGGAGTTGCCTCTACGATTGTAAATTTAAAGAGTAGACTAGTAGCCGTCTGGGTCTTCAAACATGCATGCGGAAACTTGGTCCTGTCATTCATGGTCAAGTACTCAGGATCAGTGTGCACTGTCACAATTAGCCTTTCTGGTGGACAACATCCAACTAAAAAGAAAAAGAAGAAGGATGCCTTTATAAAACATTCAACAGTACTCCGTGTATGTGAGGTTTGTAACTGGAACAGCCGCTAGGTGTAACACCTTTTGTATTTTGTTTTGATTTTGTCCAGAGCTGGTATTATCAAATTATTGGTCTAATTGCTCAAGGTTAGAGGATGCCATACACGTTCCAGGAGCTCAGAAAAGTTATAAACTAATATTTGAATGTGCTGGAATTGTGAAATTTAGAAACTAAAATCTGTTGTAGCTATATAAAAATCTATATGCACTGATACCAAGGGTCGAAATTCTGTATTCGTAATGCTAATTGGCATAAGTATTGTTTAATTCACCAACTATTAGGGTTTTCAGCCCTTTGATTTATTTTGTTGTTATCTTGTGAAGAAATATTAATTTTAAAACCTGCTTCATGTATACGTTTAAGTCTGACGCCCCTGGAGCTCCATATAATCACAATGTAATTTATATGATTTTTTTAATCTTTAACATCCAATATTAATTTTAAAAGGTATGTTGTTCGCAAATATAATATGGCTAATATGAAATAAATAGGCCCTACCAATAAAACGAGCACTGCTGGCAACTATTTATTTAGACTTTTTGTCATAACTTACATATGAGCTGCTACATGGTTTGAAAAATCCCTTAGTCATTATAGTGCTGAAATTTTAGTGGTTTTGCAATTTCCCTCATTTTCGAACCACCAAAACTGAACAAATATGAGCCGTTCTCTGTGAAAACCGGGCTTCATGACAGTATGAAATAATTACGTTGTGAACGGATGAAAAACCCCAAAATTAATGATTTTTCGGACCTTTATATATTTCCATAAACATATCTTAGGCGTTGAGATAAAACAGAAAGCCTATGAATTCAGACAAAATTCAGTCATAAATATGACATATGTTGCCATGACAACGCTTATTTCACGGTAACCCAAAAGCCTTGAAAACAGCTAGTATACATTCACAAAGACCTATCATTAGAAATAGTATGTTAAATCATGCAAATTGTCATGAGTTTGCTGTGAAATACATACCAAAAATGAACAAAAACACTTTTTGTCCGAGTTATTTTGTGTAATAAGAACAGAAAGCGCGTTTAAACAAACGTTATGACGTTGACGTCAAAACATACTTGCATGACGTTAATAATGTCATATTAAGAAACTGCACTACGTGTGTGCTTCTAAAGTCTATATCTCAGTAATCAATAATGGTAACCATCTCAATTTTTCAGGAAAAGTTTAGAAAAGCTAAAACTTTTCAGCTATGCAGTTAGCTAACTTTTTATTTTTATGACATTAAGCCCGGTTTTCACAGAGACTGTCTCATATATATGTAATATTCATTTAGTCAATATAGTGCAGGAATTTTAGTGGTTTTGCAATTTCCCTCATTTTCGAACCACCAAAACTGAAAAAATATATATGTAATATTAACTTGGTCAATATAGTGCAGAAATTTTAGTGGTCTTGCAATTTTTCTCATTTTCGAACCACCAAAACTGAAAAATATATATGTAATATATTCCTGTCCTGTCAAAGCATCTTTGATACACGGCATCCATAATTGCAGTTAAAACATTCTGCATCCGCTGTTTCAGTAAAGGACCTCTGACACTTTCCATGCAAATTTGCCTATTTTTCGACAAAGTACTGCACCTGTCTTTGGAAGTCAATGGTAAAAATTTTAGCTTTAACAGGATATGCATTACAAAGCGGTTTTGAGGCTGATTTTGAACAATTATCACATTTGCACTCTAACTATCACCGACTTTTGCAAGAAGGGTTAGTGAAATTTTCGGACATCCATAATACACTTTTTTGGCCTTTTCAAATTTACTGAATTCATTTTTTGGTAAATATGCTTAAAATGAAGTACAACACTAAAATTGCTTATAGTATGTAATTATATGCAAAGAAAAAGTATGTTTCCCTTTTTAATATACAGTGGATCCAATTATCCCACCCACCTTTCAGTTTTTTCAGCTGTAGACTATTCACCCCCACCCACCCGTGCCTCAGCTTGCCACCCATATACAATGTCTATACTGACAGCATACATATGCATGCCAAGTGGCTTGCTGAGACGCCCGGGGTGAAGCATCTTTATAAAACTTTTCCTATTTTCCCTACCTTCAATTATAAAAACCTGCTTTCAACACCAAAAATCTTAGTCTGTGTGCTATCTAACCGAAAAATAATTTTTGGGCATGGGGAGATCAGAGCAACACATTTCCATTAAAATTTAAACTGTACCGAAAGTTCATTTTAGACAATTTTTATAGGCAAATTTACATTACAACTGTCAGAAGTCCTTCAAGCACTTTTCGTTTAATCTCAGATTGGTCATTCATTAAACAGGTTTAACTTTTAAGGGAGCCTGATTTAAAATTTACAAAGACATAAACAATATGGACAATACGGGCCAAAGGAATGAGATCAACTGCATTGTCTGAATAAACAGTTGTCCTAAGAATCACTCAAACTCCTAAAAAAGGCAAGAGATAAAACCAAATCACTGAATAGTGAAATATAAGACACAGCGACTTATAAGTGATATGAGGTCAACCATTTTTTTTCTGAATGCACATGCACCATTACACCAAGTATGACACAAGTCCATGACATAGAGATATTGGCTTAAATCAATGGACCAAGTGCATAGAACCATGAAACATAGCATTAGATATTCTATGCTGCATTTCCCTTTCCTTTCCCAAATGTCACTGTATTTCAAGAATGAAGTCTGTACCCCATTTGGTTACTTAGTGGTTAAACCAAAATATTCTATATTCAATGACCCATGAAATATTCAGGCCATGATCCAGTATGCATCACTGCATTCAGTTGCTCTTCCCTTTCGTTTCTTTGTAGCACGTTTGAAGACTCTATGCCTTTTCGCTACTTAGAAACTAAGCTACACACTTCATGTAAATCACTTGCTAGCCTGCACAAAATATTACACACACGCGAATGTACAAGAAGTGTATCGCATAAGCCCCTCTTCGATTTGCAAATGTGCGCTAAATGAGTGCCAGCATTGCAGTAAAAGATTAATGATGCATTATATTATTCCATGTTTTGTGAATCTATCGTAACGTTTTTATAATTGAAGAGCAAACAAGATTTTCATGCTCAAAATTACGAAGGGGCATAAATAACTCAATCAAAAGTGTTGCTGGAATATGCTTCCTATTATCTGCACATTGACTTATAGTGAATTATATGTGTATCAAGTTTTTTTAAAATTTTCTTTTCAATTTAGAAATATGGATTGTACACAATTCCATTATAAATGGCCCGCCTTATCTGAGAAACTTTCAAATTACGATAGGCTTAATTCTGTTGGAGTTATGGATTTTGTTCTCTGCATTTGGTCTTATGATGCTTTACATTATCCAGTTATGCTTTATGGATGAACGGATGGACAGACAACTATCGGAAACAAGAGCTGCCTGACAGCATAGCACGCCTGGACTGGCGCTTGCTCATCTCATTATTTATATGCCTTGCACTACATAAAACTTCTTGCAAGCACGCCCATGTATTATCAACGTATTTTAAAATTCTGTATCAATGACCTTGACTTAAGGGTCATCCACCGGCATTGCGGGATTTTTTGTGGGGATATAGTGTAAGCTTTGTGTAAGATATATCTCTGGCATTAGAATTTGTACATCTGTTGCGATTTTGACAAGATTAATGTATGATGAATCGCTATGTTGAATATAACTGATAAGTACGTGACAAAATGCTAACGTCTCAATAGGGTACAACAGATGAATTTTGTTGAGTTGCAAGCATTGGGACCCTCCACCCCCCTAACTCCATGCCCTATCACCTTAATATTTGTAAAAAAAACAACAACAGAAAACGGCCAACTTGATGGCAGATGCTAATTCTGGGGGTGTATGTTTTATTGGATGCTGGGTGAATGACAAACGACTCCAATCTGATTCCACACCTTTGTTGAGTCCCAATGCTGGGAGTTTCAGATGTTCTTTTTTTGTTGAGTAATAGTTAGTAACAGCACGTTGTAAGGGAATGTCGGCCAGACACAACAGTGATATCAGTTTCTCTGATAGTGCAAAATAAGGGTCAAAGCGGCTCCTAATGGCCATGAAATAACATTAGACTATAAATGGTAATCTGTAATGCAAGAGTGTATTTTTTACAAACCATGACGGTTGATATTTGCATTTGCGCTCCTGAATGCTGTCTTGTATTTTTCGAATTTTCGGCAAGGCAGAAGGGGGAGAAAGTTAACTCTGGGTATGTAATCATAGGACGGCCTGACTGTGGTTCTCATGCTTCTCATGTTTGGTGTTCTACTTTAAATGTTGAGATACTTACGCAGTAAATTAGACATCAAGGGCTTAATGCCAGTGGTGTCGAATTTACTATGGAAAGTATTATTTTACTATAATTAATTTAGGGAAAGGTAGAATTCACTTCAATAGGGATTAGTCTGGTAATTCTAAATCATGAGGAGGCATGACAACAGGACAGGCACACACAGCAGCAGTACAGGCTGCTTTTACCACTTAGAAATATCCCAAACTGTGCTGTTAACAGTCAATATGGGGTTCAGCAAGGGCAGACATTTGAGTGTCTGTCTTTGTAGAACTAGCCATTCCCTTGCCCAGTACAGGTTTGGACTTTTTTTGCTTGTAGTAAAGAAAGTGAATGCCCTTGGGGCTTTGCACATTATGAATGGGGGCATTACTTAGATCCTGAAGTGTAGTGAATCAGCCACTGCCACATTGTATTAAGGTGAATGGGTATACTTACCGGTACACAGGAAGCAACTTTACTATTTTTAGCCTCCCTTTACTGTGAGTGGGGATGATGTGGTGGCCCTAAAGTTTGGGACACTTAATAGCTTGATAATAATTGTTCAAAATTTTTGTTTTTTTATTTTACATGTTAATGCGTCCGGGAGGTGCTTAAAGAGTGGCAAAAGGTGGTGGCCCTGATCGCACTGCTCCTTTAAGAGCAGTTTGATCTGGGTCGTACATTGTTAGTTCAAATCGGTCTGTCTGAATGTTTGAGGTCTTTGTGGTAAACTCCTGAATGGAAGAGTTAGCTCCTCGAAGAGTAAACTCTTTCCTTTAGGAGTGGACCCCATAGCAAGGAGCTAATTCATTCAGAGAAGCAAACAGAAACTCATACAAGTAAAATGATGTTATTTCAGGAAAAGGGCAGGGGACATATTTTTGGGTGGGAGTGGCTGTTGGGATTTTATGGTATTAGGTTATAGACAAGCAAGGTTATAAGAAGTTTACATTCCTTCAATTTAAATTACCAGAAACAATTAAAGTTCAGGCAATGATTGGTTTACACAGTCATGTTGGAATTGATGTTATTTGTAAAATCAAAAACCTATATACTATAGGTATTTCATATGCTAGAAAAGACAATATATATTAACTATATACATGAATGCTGTCCATATACAAACATGTCAAAACTTGAGAGTGTATTTCTTATAGTCGCCTCTAGATGTCACAAAGTGGAAGTTCTTCTCAAACTACTGATATCTCAAAGTGGATTTTCTGGTTCCAGAAACTTTGCTTTCAGATGGCAGTTTTCTGAGATATTTAAGAAAAAGAAAAGAAGAGAGAAATGCACCCAAATTATATCATTTGATATACAATACTTTGAGTGGGTGGCACTGTAGATATAGAGAGCTGGCTGTACAGGTTGTGCAGGTATGTGTAAGAAAGTATGCAAGTATGTACATTCATTTGCCACCACAATTACTTGGATGTCTTGGAATGCACAACTTCAGTTTGGGTATACAATCTATCAGAGTACTAGTTGAAAGATCACATTTTGCTCAAAGAGTTTGCAATACTATATCTGTACGAAACAATTTTTTTTTTTTTTTTTTGTTTCTGCTAAGGTCTCTGGGCTCTGAATGAGATAATGTGAAATTTTGATTTTGTATTCACTGTAAACACGCTATATTATATTTCTTGGAGCGATATATACTGAAATAAATCTCGACGTTTTTGCATGTTTTTGAGACCTCTGCAATTTTGGGAAAATATAGATACAGAAAATTACAAACACATTTATAATCCAAGAGCAAGGTCTGAAGTTTTAAAATTTATTGACGAAGATAATTATATCGATATATTCAGAACTTTACATGATGATAGAGGCTATACATGGAGAAGAATTAACCCGGACAAAAAACAAGCTAGGTTAGACTTTTATTTAATTAGTGAGGAAATGTTTCAGTATGTGTATGATTGTAATATAGTTTCGGGATATAGAACTGATCATTCTGCAATTATTTTAAAACTGAAAATCAATCAATATGAAAGAGGCAAAAGCTACTGGAAGTTTAATAACTCACTTTTAAAAGACAAAGAATATATTCAGTTGGTAAAGAAAACTATTGAGGAGTTAAAAATACATACAAAATAAACAGAACTCAGCAAAATATTAATAATCTAGAAAATGATAATAATACTGTTAATGGCAATGAAAACACTGAAACAAATGATACTGAAATTTTATATTCAATAAATGACCAACTTCTACTAGAAATAATACTCTTAATGATTAGGGGGGAAACAATAAAATACAGTTCTAGAATAAAAAAGGAGAAAAACAAACAGGAAAAACAGTTAGAAAAAGAAATTTCTAAATTAGAAAGCAATCTTTCTGGGAATCTAAACGGTTTAAATTTAGAGGACATTAATCTTCTTGAAGAAAAGAAAAGTAGACTTCACGAAATAAGAAAAAATGTCATAGATGGTGTTATGTTCAGATCTAGGTGTAGGTATGAAGATTTGGGGGAGAAACCAACAAGTTACTTTCTGAATTTAGAAAAACGTAATTTCACTAATAAATTAATCACTAAAATTATAGAAGATGATGGCAATGAATGTTTAAGTACAGAGGAGATTTTAAACAGTCAGAAAAATTATTATAAAGACTTATATAGTGAAAAAATTGAAGTTGATGACACTCCAATAAAAACATTTTTAGGAGAAAATCAAACAAAACTTTCTGACTATGAAGCTAGTAAGTTGGAAGGAGAAATTAGGTATCCAGAGCTAGCAGAGGCATTAAAAGATATGAAAAACTCAAAAACTCCAGGAAATGATGGATTTACATCTGAATTTTTCAATTTTTTTTGGATCGACTTAAAAATGTACATATTAAGATCTTTAAACTATGCTTATAGAACAGGTTCACTATCAATTACCCAGAAACAAGGGATAATAACTTGCCTCCCAAAACCAAATAAATCACCTTATTACTTAAAAAACTGGAGACCTATCTCCCTTCTTAATGTTATCTATAAACTAGCTTCATCAGTCATCGCCTCCCGTCTTAAAACAGTTTTAGGTAAAATTATACACAACGACCAGAAAGGATTTATATCAGGAAGGTTTATTGGAGAAAACGTACGCCTAATCTATGACATCCTATTTGAAACAAAAAAACAAGAAATTCCAGGATTAATATTGTCTATTGATTTTCAGCAAGCCTTTGACTCAGTATCATGGAAATTCATTCATAAAACTCTTGATTACTTTAATTTTGGACCATCCTTCAAAAAATGCATTGAAATTTTTCAAAACGGATCAGAATCTTGTATTTTACAAAATGGTCATATGTCTGACTACTTCAATTTACAAAGGGGCTGCAGGCAAGGGGATCCTATTTCCCCGTATATTTTCATCCTCTGTGCAGAGGTTTTAAGTCACATGATAAGAAACAATAATGATATAAAAGGTATTGTTATTAATGATAAGGAATTTAAATTAAGTCAGTATGCAGACGACACGCAATTATTTTTAGATGGAACCGAGAGATCATTAAGAACAACTTTAGAGGAATTGAAAATGTTTTACCAAATGTCAGGTTTAAATATTAATATCGATAAAACGAAAGCAATATAGATTGGAAGCATGAATAAATCAAGTCTTAAATTATGTAAAGAATATAAATTAGATTGGGACCAGAAGCCTTTTAAAATTCTAGGAGTCACATTTACTCCAGAGGTTTTTAACATATGGGAACAAAACACACCTGAAATCCTGAAAAAAATTGAAAATATTCTAAATGGCTGGTCAAAAAGGAAGATAACACTGCCAGGTAAGATAACTATCATCAAATTACTTGCTATTTCGAAGTTTGTTCATCTATTCTTGGCATAACCAAATCCACCAGGTGAATTAGAGAAAAATCTAAACAAAATGTTTTATAAACTCATTTGGAACTCAGGACCTGATAGGATTAAAAGGAAATATATTATTAAGGATATAACAAAAGGGGTTTTGAGAATGATTCAAATAGATAGTTTTGTAACTGCACTGAAAATAACTTGGCTTAGAAGACAAATTTTACAACCAACCTGTACATGGAATACTTGATCAAATATAGATATGAGTAGTATATATACAAAGGGAGATAATTATGCTGGTTTAAAAGTAAATAATATAATAAATCCATTCTGGAAAGACGTATTGAAAAGTTGGAAATCCTTTTGCAAGTCAGTAAAAATTGATACAATAGATGATATTTTATATTCACCAATATGGTTTAACACAAATATTACTCATGGTCAGACTTACTGTATATAATATGGTATGACAAGGGAATAAGAAATGTAATAGATTTGTTAAGTGAAGATGGACAGTTCTATCAGTTTAATGAGCTTAGACAAAAATACAGCATAAACGGCACTTTCTTAGATTATTATTGTCTCTTAAAAAATTACCAGCTGATTGGAAAGATACGATAAATCAAAATAGAACTACCTGTCAGATTCTTAAACATATTGTGGCACAAAATTGCTATATAAAATATCTTAGTAGAGACAAAAAAGGAAGTAGAACTTTCTACGATATCATAACTGGCAGTAAAGAGCAAACTCCACCCATTAATAAATGGATAAATGTGCTAGGATATATTAATCAAGAAGAATGGAATAGCTATAATTCTGTAATAAAAGATATAAAAGAGGTAAAATTACAAGAATTCCAGTATAAAATTAATAACCATATCTTAGTAACAAAATCTTTCCTTTATAAATTAATAAAATTGACAGTGACAGGTGTTCTTATTGTTATCAAGAAGCTGAAACTATACTACATTTTTTTTGTCATTGTAATAAAGTTAAAGATTTTTGGTCATCCCTTCGGAATTGGTTGCAAATGCATGCTAACATTACTCTTCATTGGACAGCAAAAAGTCTAATATTTTCTAAGCAAGAACATAACAGAGTGTTAAACCATCTACTAGTATTAGCTAAGTATTTTATTTATAAAACCAAATTTGTCACAGCTAACATAAGAATGGACAATTTTATTGCATATTTAAAAAGGAAATTTCAAAAAGAACAATACACATCAAAACTCTATGACAAGCAGGATAAGTTTTTAGCTAAATGGGCTGATTTATCCCATGTCCTAGAAGGTAATCAGTGAACTGCACTATATAAATGCATAGAGATCAGCCAAGTGCGTGCGGCTGTGGTTGCGTTCCGTTGGGCCACTTGGGAAACAAAGATAGGAGAATTGAACTGAACCAATCTATACTTGTAGTAGCGGAGTATTCTATTCAAAGAAAAAAAAAAGGAAAATGTTAAGTAAGTACTGGGGAAAAAATCAATTATAAAAACATGAAGCAAAATTGCGCATAAAACGGAAATTAAGAAGTTTATGATGCTCCATATAAGCTTTATATTTAAATTCTTCATACCTGGAAGAGTCATGCAGAACAACAATAATAGTAAAAAAATGTTTTCATCAGTATTTAGAGCTTCTGATAAGGGCGGGTTCTGCTAGTAACTTGGGGATATCTTTATTGTGGCCCCACATGGGCAGGTGTTGCAGCTCCTCGATGGAACCACTTTGTCCAGGTGGTTTTGACGGGAGACTGCTCGGCAGCTGTCCATGTGGGGGTTGGTACATGTAGTGAATAAAGAGCTATCAGCAGGGCTGGCCCTGGTCGGGAGATCTCTCACTGTAGAGCTATACAATACTAAAATGTGCTAGTTCGATAAATATTTAGTAGCCAGTTAGTCAGAGATTTTCATATTTGACAGCTTCCAGTATCTGGGAGACATGCTTCCCATCAGAGGGCTGGAGGGCTACGAACTAATTACATAGGATGGATGAAAATGATGGATGAGTGCGAATTTAGAAAATCGACATAGGAAACAATATAAAGCTCACTCTATATAATATGTATGTATGTATCTATGTGATTGAACTTTGAAAATAAAGATGAAAACATTAAAAAAAGAAAAGATAGTTTACATCAAAGTTAATGCTGTAGAGGTATCATGAACCAAATGTGAAAATAATCGGATGTGTAGTTACAGAAATATCAGCAATCAATAAGGTATGACATAAAGTTGACAAACAGACGGACTGATGGACGAACAAACAATGACAAAAATATATACCCACTGACATACTTCGTATGTCGGGAGTATAAATATTTACTTCTCATATTCTTTCCTATGAAACATCCTACCATATGGCTAAATATTGAAACATACATTTAAACGTATCTTATTCTTATATTAGAATGTATTCTGTAAATGGATATTGTTGTTTATCTAGTGTTATATGTGCCAGCACTAATATGCAATCCTCTAGGACTTGAACCTAGTATCTTTAAAACAGACAGCACCAACTGCAGGACTGTTACATAAGACTGACACAAATTCCAGATTGTGACTAATTGTCCGATAATATCAAATGTGAATATCAAATTTGCTTGGTGCCTGCCTCCCTCAAAGTTTGTGTTAATATCTGCTACAATGAAATTATATAAAAAATTAATGCAGTCCAAACAGTCTCAAGTGGTAACTCTGTTAAGTGCCACCTATCGTATGTAGCTACTTTTTAGGGTCACAGAGGACAATCAAACTCTATCAAATGAGCACTTGTCTGTCATGGCTTTGCAGCCAGTTTTTGTGTGTCCCCTTAATGACCCCTTAAGGCAGATTTGACCGTATGTTGTATAAACACTGGGCAACTTAATAGACTTTAACTGCATCTATAATATTTGTTTCATAGAGTTTGATTATATGTCATCATGTTGCAAATTCACTGAGCATGATTTAGGAAAACAAATAGTACGTATATTTTTGATATAATATGAAACTAAGGCATCGTCTTTTACTCGATATCAAATCCTAAAAGTATATGAATGTACATGGTCTGATGTAAATGTACTTGATATTATTTAAAGATGGAAATTGTAGGTTTTTCCTTTTGTTGGTCAGAAACTGACAATCACCTGATAGGTTTGTTTTTTGTTTGTCACATGCATTGTACAGCCAGTTAAGATTAAATGCATTTCGCTCATTTTCAACTAAATCAATTGTACAAATTAGTTCCCAAAATGTATGATCCCCTAGAAAAGCACACGATCACCTGCATGTCTTGGGCATTGGCTGAGCTCAAACCAACTGCAGTGAGATGATAGCTGTTTAGAGACGCTCTTAATATAAAGTAATGGAGGCGACCTTCGATAAAAGCCTGGCCGCGTAGCGCAGTTGGTAGTGGGTCTGACTCAAGAGCCAGAGGTCCCGGGTTTGATACCCAGTCGGGTATCACTCTTCTACTTCCATCGCCCCGTCAACCTGTCGACCTCTGTGGTATGGAGTAATGATCCAACTCATGGAATGGTCTTGGAAATGGCATATGCAGCTCGCTCCTTGAGTTGGATCATTAATCCATACCACAGAGGTCGACAGGTTGACAGGGTGACGGAAGTTGAAGAGTACCAGAAGATTGGTATGTAACGTCGAATCTTGGCAGCAGCACTATGTCAGACCCTCCACTAACCTACCTATCAACCTTTAGATAGTCCTGTCAAATGGGCGTGATGGCTGTGGAACTGCTTATGCAGCCCAGTCCATGAATTGGTTCATTTGATCATTGTACCTCTAAGGTATTGATTAAGGATCCAGCTCATGGACTGGGCTGAATATGGAGTTCCACAGCCCAGTCCAGAAGTTGGATCATTTATCCATTCCACAGAGGTCGACAGGTTGACAGGACGGCAGAAGTTGAAGAGTAGCAAAGATCGTAACTGTTAGCCGTGGATCTGCCAGTCGGCATATGCCATTGTACACAGTGCTGAGCATGCGAATCACTGCCCAGCCGTCAGCTTGATCTTAGCACGTCAGTTATAAAGACATTAGGTTAAGACCGCCGGTTAGACTATCATTATGGTTAGGTCTTGTTTCGCTGCATGTTTGCGAACACGACGCTGGTCTTGCTATAGTACGTTACAGAAACAGTTTCATGTCGGCTAATTTGGGGTCCATGTATGTGTATCTAGAATATTCCGGAATTACCAATGTTAAAATGACTTACATGTACGAGTTCGAACTTATGATTTGGGTACTTTGACCACTTCAATTCATTTTTCCTTCCCATTTTGTTGGACTTAATCTCATTGGTGACTAGCGGAACGCATACTGCTCGTTGGCATGCCATTTCGAAAGCAGTGCGGCGCATGCGACCAGCCGTTATCTTCTCCTTAGAACGTCATGTATAAAGACATTAAGTTAAGGGCTCCATTTAGACATAAGGGTAAGGTCTTGTTTTGCTACCTGTTTGCGTATGCGTACCTAGTTGTGTTTGTCGCTTATAGAAGGTATTAGTGTTATGGCGCCGACCTCCTTTCTGCGAAAACCTGACCTTATCAACTTCCGTCGACCCGTCAACCTATTTTCAAGAGTATGACCTGTCTTGCTTAGGTTGCAGGTCTGTTAGGACCGTTTGCTGTTGCGACCCTCTATATCTACATACTTTGCGCCTTATCAGCTTACGGCGGCTTGTCGGTCTGTCTATTCACATTTAAGAGTATGACCTGCCATGCAGCGGTTGCAGGTCTGTTTAACCCGTTTGTTTTTGCGACTCTTTGTTACTTTATACCAAAATACCTTGCGCCTTATCAACTTCTGTCGACCTGCCAATATATCTTCAGGAGCATGGCCTACCTTGCAGAGGTTGCAGATCTGTTAATGCCGTTCTTTGTTGCGAGCCCACCCCCCTCGCCCCACCCCAATACTACACACCACAATGCCTGGCGCCTTAATTAACTTCCGTCGATCTGTCGACCTGTCAACCTAAACTTCAGGGGTATTACCTGTCTTGCAGAGGTTGCAGGTCTGTTAATACGGTTTGCTGTTGCGACTCCCTGTAACTACATACTATAATACCTTGCGCCTAATCAACTTTCGTCGACCTGTTAATCTGTCAACTTACCTTCAGGAGTGTGTTGTGTTTTGCAGACTTTGCAGGTCTGTTAATACCTTTCACTGTTTCCACACACCATAATACCTTGCGCCTTATCAATTTCCGTCAACCTGTTGACCTGTCAACTTACCTTCAGGTGCATACAAGTCTTCTGATGTCGTTCACTGACAGGTCTAGCCGACATTCTCCATCAAAACCCTTTTTGCTCCCACAATTACTATTTTGAGTTGTCGTCCGTTTGGTGATTTTTGGCCCCGCCTATTTTCCTTCACGGTCTCAGCTCGTACCCTAAATTATCATGTATCATCTATTTTCGCAAAGTACGCCCTTCCTCCCGCAAACTGATTACGTTTTATTGACGTCCGATTTGTTAATATTGGCCCCGTACCTTTTCCATTAACGTCTCAGTTTGTACCATAATGTATAATATATTCCCTATAATTTCCTAGTTTGCCCTCCTTCCCGCCAACTATTATGTCGTATCGTCATCCGTTAGGTGATTTTTGGCCCCGCCCCCACCCCCTCCCCACCCCCCTTGATTGTCTCAGCTTGTATCCTAGTTATCATGTGTCCCCTATATTTAACTTGAGCCGATCCTCCTGCTGATTCAAGAATGGCTGTTGTCAGTTACTAGCCAAAGTATGTGCAGTTAGTACCTGTTAACCGCTTAGGCGGTCTAAGCCTGCCCAGGATAGTGTGGTTAGGTTAACTGACCTTCCCGACATGACCATAGCTGTTTACTGTGGACGTAAAACAACAACAACAGCAACCTTCGATAAAAGTGCTTAAGTGCCAGATTCCCCCACATTGGAACAGTAAATATCATTGAGTTGAACTAGTGAAAAATCATGGTTTGTAGATACAAAGGATGATTTTCTACTTACCTCCAAATCCTAGAGTTCAAGATTTGCACACTTTTTCTAGGTGGTCAAGATGAGACTGTGTAAATCCATTACGACCTTGCAGCGCTGATATAATTATATACATGTAATGTGAAGTCTTATTTGATAGATGCCATCTCACTCCTGTAGGATTGAACCTTGCAAGTGTTCAAGACAAGCAACAGGTCTTATCAATGACAAAACAAATTGCAAATAAACCCTCACCTTAATGCTACTTGATGCTCATATATTCATGTCCAGAGTCTCCAAAACCACAATCTCCCATCAGCCAAAGTAGTCAGCCAAAGTATCTCGTACAAGCAACAGTCTGCTCAGTCTAACTTATCTGCTACATTCCAGGGTACAACAACAAACACTGAAGGGGCGCCGGTGTTTAATTTTGAAATCGGAGAAAATCGACATGAGCAGTGTTGTCTTATCTGTAAAAGAAGTATCGCAGAATTATGAATATTATTATATACCTAAAAAGATCGCCATTCACTTTACATTGGAGTAATCGTGCAATATTTTTTGCATATTGCACGGTGTTAAGGAGTCACGTTCATCAGAACTACTTTTGTTTTGAGAGGATAAAAGTGTGCCAGTCATTTTATTGTCGCCTGCAATCAAAAACCGAGTAAAATGATGACACTGATGTCGGTTTCGCTGTACAAATTGCATAAAAGACAATTAAATATGATTTACCTTTGGTCTGTCAATCTTTTAAGGCATAGTCTGCGAATATTAATGGAGAATTTCCTAAGAGATGCAGAGGGTAGGACTGGAAAATGGCGCCTACTTCTTGTTAACGCCATAGTTTGTTTACTGACGTCACGTTCGATTCTATAACGTCATATTCACTTTCGCGCCGTCGGGCGTGGCTTTTAGCACGTATGAAGACACCAAACTGCATAATGATATATCTAATTTCAAGAAATTGTGGTTTGCATGCCAAAATTTATCTTGATTTCTTAGTTTGGAAGAACTACTGAAACTAGCAGATTAATGATAAAGGTATATAATAAAAAGGTTATTGAATTTATATTGGGAAATATTCGGCACTCGATCATATTGCGGAGACGCACTCGCAAGCTCTTGCGTCCTTCGTCATATGAACTCGTGCCGAATATTTCCCAATATAAATTCAATAACCTATAATTATTGACTGATTGACAATGATAAAATCTAGTTTCATGTGCACAGTCGAAAACATTTTATTGGATGATCATGCAAGGATAATCTCCACTCCATTCCATTGTTTTGTGATAAAATCTTACAGGAAAGAATTTGCTTCCCTTGAGGGAGCAAATTCTTTCTTGTAAGACTACCATTCCAGGCTCTGGAAGCAAATTATGACCAATAGAATGAAGATTATCTAATCCATTTCATCCCAGGTTTATCTATAGCAGCTTCATGTTGCTTCACAATAGAACTTAAGAGAGTCCTATGTGATTCCCATGTAGTTAGAATTTTTCCAAACTTTTTTGTTTTCAGATGCTACTTTACAGTTTTCTATGGCTTGTAGCAAAATTTAAACACCAGCTGCATGTTTATGAAACACTGCTATAAACAGCAGTGCTTAAAGCACAGGCAGCTACTAATTAGTGGTATGTTTTTGATGATGACGTTCGAAATGCATCAAAAGAAGCCTTAAGCTTAACTATGATGTTGACGACGTAATAAAAGGTTATGTTGAGATTCTACCCATTTGTTGATTCTCCGGTAATAGAAAATATATCTTATTGTGAAACAGGGAAGACCCTCATAAGATGGCGCACTCTCGGACTGGAACCTTTCAGTCAGTTAAGGTAGTGATTTATGGTAAATGTAAAAATCTGCATAAAACCATAAAAAATATTGTATCTCCCTGAAAGTTAGCAGACTTTTTAATATTGTTGTTCTTTACAGTTTTGAACACAAACTAGACGTACATGCTGCTTAAAAAAGTGTTTTTATGAGGAAAGATCAATTGTAATTTCCTGCAAATAAATCTGAAAAATAATATCGTTATTGAAAAGTTACATAGTGCCGAAGGTGCATTATTGCATAATGAAATGCGTCCTAGCAATTATTTATTCCAACTGTTTCTCAAATTGTAATGTAGACCAGATGAAAAAGGTAGCTTTTTCTCAAATGTTCAACCATATACAAAGTAAATGTACACTGGGCGCATTTAATGAATATAGGGTAGGCAAGCATACCTATCTTAACACCTACAGTATAAATAACACATTATTGACATTATCAGTGGTGTGTACATGAAATTTTTTAACCTTGTTAAAATAGTCTCATCTGTCTCACCTGTGTGTTTAGACAAAACAAATGGACACAGACTGCATCTTTTTTCATCTGCTCAGCCTGATAATGTGTGAAAGAGTTTGAAAAAATAATTGCTAGGACGCTCTCCATTATGCAACAAGGTACTCTATGCACTAAGTTTATTTTCAATAACGATATAAGTTTTTCAGACTTATTCTCAAATAATTACCCTTTGATCTTTCCTTATAACAAGACCTGTCACAGGGACAGGATAGCTCGCCTGACAGCGCCTTGCGCATCACATAAAAAACTTTAACGTAAAACTTTAACATTTTGCTAACGCCGCCGCCGCCGCCGCTTACGCTAACGCCGACGCCGGGGGTAGTACAATAGCTCTCCCTGAACTTCGTTCAGGGGAGCTAAAAACACTTTTTAACATTAACAAATGCTGCATTTTGTGATACTAAATTATGAGAAACAACATAAAGAAAGCATCTGCTAAGTTTTGGAAAGATCAGTGTTATTTTAAGTACTTTATGCAGATTTTCGTCTTTGTCCCAAATCAGTGATTATTTCCACCTTAACCGTTATATAAAATCATAGTCCATAGAGATAACAGAACGAACCAAAACACCTGTAAGCATCTATGTTTTACCGAAACGCACTATAAGATATAGGGTTTTCCCATACAGATAATAGTTATTTGGGTTTGGGTTTAAAATGAAGTGCTTATTAAGCTTAATTGGTGAAAAGCATCATTCGACCATTGAGACCTAATTTGTTATTGTGTTGGTAGGCATGTCCGTTATTGTTATAAAAATATATTGTCGAACTGAATCAAATTTAAAATCAAATTAAAGTTTCAGTAAATTGAAAACATAATTATCTATCTGCTTAACCCGGACAAATAATAGTAGTCAAATCCTGAAAAGAAGTGACCGTAGTGTAGTGGATAACACGCTAGATTACCAATATACTGGACAAAAAAGTTAGGGATTAAATATTTGACTGAAGCTTAAATCACGAGAAATAAATTATTCAAAAATAATTTTTCTTTCATTCAATACATTTGTTAAAGCGGCACAGGACTGCATGAAAAATATTGGAATCGGATCACGTGACACGCCAGTAGAAACGAATGAACAGATATACCCCTAAAATTGAAGCGAAAATTGGCACCAATACAAAATTGAATGTCCACGATTCTTGGCTTTGTCCATGCAAGTTCATTTCCAGTGCTCATTGATATCTTTGGGGGTCTGAATAACTGCAAGGCAGCTACTCGGTATGCTTTTAGTAAAGCGCTAGAGGCTCAATTGGCGACTCGTTTGCCATTTTTCATGAAGGGTCTGAATTAGCTCTCCAGGAGGTTTCTGAAGCCTTTGATGAATAGAATTGGTGTGTTGCAACATCTGTAAAGCATGCTCAATCTGATTTAAAACTTGCGATCGACTTGACCTGTCCATACTGACGACTTTCTCTTTCTAAAGCTACTGGTTCATCACAATAATACTGTTAGGATGCGCTTTTTGTCCGTTAAATGTTTTAATCGGCCGATGTAAGCAAAAACGGTTACAAACAGACTTTACACAGCTAAATTGAGCATTGCATGCTGGTAATGAGGCCAGGTTTGTTGCGATTCCATAGAAAAACGAGGAGACAGTTGGCAACAACTGACGCCAATTCACAACTGGTTCATTGGACCCATGTTCTTTTCACAGATAAGTCCAGATTGTGTGTAGATATCCACGATGATATGAGAAGGGCATGAAGTCTGCAAGGCTCACGTCGTGTGGACTATAAATCAAATCGTCATGTGGAATATGACATGTCTTGAGGTGGGTGGGTGACGGCATAGGCCGGCATCTGTATTGGCAGCTGTGTAGACTTGTGCACGCCAGACAGAGGCGCCCCAATTGGTGTTCGAGTTAAGACTGACATGTTTTGTCCAATTACGAGACCGTTTGCTGAAGTTTATGGCGATGGTACCATCGAATCACGGGGCAAATGTGGTGGACCAGAACTTTCCAACAGAAACAATCGTCCGCAGTGACATGTCAATTCCATAACAAGTTTTAAATTCGATCGAACATGCTTTTAGACATGTTACACCGCCAATTCTAATCACCAGAGGCTTATTGAAACTCATGGAGAGCTCATTCAGGCCTTTCATGAAAAATGGCAAACGAGTCCCTAAATGGGTTTTTGGGGATTGAGGGCTGGACTTGGATTTTGATTGTTTCAGTTCCTGGTCTTTGCATACTTTTTACTTTTAGCACAAACATACCGAGTGGCTATCATGCAGTTACTCAGACACTCAGAGGTCACACTGAGAAGTAAAACTCATTTTGCATTGATAAAGCCAAAAATAATGGCCATTAAGTTTTGTGGCAATGCTAATTTTCACTTTGATTTTAGGGGTATGCCTGTTTATTAATTTCTGCTGGTGCGTCACGTGATCAGTTTCCAATATGTGTCATGGAGTTTTGTGCAGACTTGACAGTTGTATTCAACAGAAGAAAATGATTTTTGGAAAACTATTATTTTCGATATAATAATTTCACACAAATGTTTGATCCCTAACTTTTTTGGTCCAGTATATATTATCAAATTTAAAATCAAACTGAATTTGCATCACATTGAAAACATAATCATCTATCTTTTTAACACAGACAAACAATAGTACTCAAATCCTAAAAAGGAGTGGCGGTAATGTAGTGCATAACACACTGGACTACCAATCCAGGTATTGCAAGATCGATCCCTCACTTCTCCGGTCGTTTGGATGAGACTTCAAACCGACGTCCCGTCTCCATATGGCGCAGTTGTTGGTGGGCCGTTAAACCCGAGTTAGCTCACTCAAATCCTTAAAGCCTAACACAAGTAAAGGAAAAATCCATTTTATAGTACGTTCATATTATTATTAACCGCCCGTCAAAGACGGGTCGTATTATGTCGTTGCCTCTGTTCGTCCGTCTGTCCGATAACTTTTCTTGTCGGCTCCATATCACCTTAACCCCTTGAAAGTTTTTTTTGAAACTTGGGTTAAATGTTTGCCTTATCGAGACGATGTGCAGAACTTACATTTCAACGATGTCCGACAAACAATAAGGTCACACTTAGAGGTCAAATGTCCGCTCAATATTTCTCAAACCGATTATGATTTCTTCATGGAAGTTTGTACAAGTATACAGCACCATCAGGTCAGCCGATGTGCAGAGAAAAAGAACCGTAACTCTACATTCAGTTTTGAAGGAATTATGTCCTTATGTATTTTTGTTTATTAATTCATATTAGCACCATGTCCGCTCAATATCTCGAACACCGTTTAAGATTTCTTCATCAAATTTGTATAAATATAAAGCATCATTAGGCAGTGTGAAGAAAAAAAAACAACATAACTCTATTGTCAGTTCTGACAAAATTATGTCCCTTTGTATTTTTCGTATTTTAATTTCATATAAGCTTCGTTTCCGCTCCATATCTCAAAAGCTGCTCCATATAATTTTTGTATAGTAATTTCATATTAGCTTCTTGTCCGCTCCATATCTCCAAAACCGTTTAAGATTTCTTCATGAAAGTTTGTAGGAATATAAAGCTTCATTAGAAGATATGCAGAAAAAAGAATCATAACCCTTTTTTCACTTAACAAAATTACGTCCCTTTGTATTTTTGTATTGTAATTTTGTATTAAATTCGTGTCCACTTCATATCTTCTTAACCATTTGTAGAATTTTTTGAAACTTGAGTCAAATGTTCACCTTATAGAGGCAACATGCAAAACTCGTATTTCAACAATGTCCGACAAAAGTCACGGTCACACTTTCAGGTCAAAGTTCAAAAGGCAACACTATTTTTTCCGCTCCATATCTCAAAAGCCGTATAAGATTTCTTCATAAAACTTTATAAAAATATGAAGCATAATCAGACAATGTGCAGAGAAAAAGTACCATAACTCTACCTTCAGTTTTGACGAAATTATGGACCTTTTTATTTTTCAAATAGTAATTTCACATAAGCTTTTGTGTCTTCTCCATATCTTGAAAACCGTTTCATATTAGCTTTGCTTGTTTTGTAGTTTTATACGTATCTGCCTTATTATCGAAGATTTAAGCTACTGACAAAGTTCTGTCATTTCTTGTTTTCTTCCAACGTTAAGCCCCAAAGGGCGTATATTGCCCCGCTCAGCGGAGCTTTTGTTACAGAAGCGTTTCTGTATTTTTATAGACCCCATGTATCTTACCAACATCTGGACAGGGGTTTAGACACCGATTAGACCCAGATACATCTAATATGCAAATGTTACACTGGCTGTGCCCTCTAGGTGCTTTTTAGACTTCTTGTCTGTCACTAGGTGCATTTTACCTAGCTACCTTAAAGCAAGCCTTCAGTGAGTTTTTTTGAAAAATTTATCAAAATGAAGAAGATTAAAGATAAAATGTCATATCTGAATCCATGCACACATATGCAACCAGATATTCCAGTTAGTAGATAGGTTCCATGCAAAATCATAATGGATCGCAACGATCTACTCACTAAATTATCTCTTAAGGCTCTTTAAATCTCATAAACATACGAAGAAGTCCTCGATACCTGAAGAAACTCAGAAATGTTCTTTGCTTCTTTTGGGGACAATGTCTCCCAGCATAGATCAGCAAAAATCGAGGACATTTAATTTTGCAGCTTAGTGTGTGGCGATAAAGCTAACATTTATGGCTTGGCTAACTTTATATGGGGTTCTGTTTGCCCTTGTATTTGGTAGTCTTGATTCTGCAGCCCATCCCCAAAAGCTTGATATATGTAACCGTTTATAAATACCTCCAAATCTTAAGCTCCTGTGGAACCATTAAAGGCTCCTTTTCAACCTGAGGAGGATACTGTATTGGCTGATTCAAAACTGGTTCAACCGTCACATCAGTTGAGAGAAAATGGCCTTGCCTTACTATAGTTCAAATCAGTAGGACGCCCCGGCACTGGAAGTTACATGCAGCACCAACAAACGACCGGACCAACCCCGCTTGGTGCTTTGAAATAACATGATTATTTGACATATTATTTTGACATTCAGAAATAATTTAGAACATATTCCTAAACTTGTTCTTCTTCGGCTTAAGCCGTATAACCTTAGTATTGACCTACATTTTAGGTATTTCATTGGACAATATACCCGGGATTTTGATGTAAGTAGCTTACATTCACTTTCTTTTTCTACTTTCAGTTTCATTTGACTGTTGGCTTATAAATCGTGTCGTGATGAATCTTGATAGTTCGGTCCAAATCGGTTTTTGCGAAAAAAAAAAAAAAAAAAAAAAAAAAAAAAACATTTCGCCTGTTATGTCATTCATGTAAAATATAAAACCAGCAAGATAACTTGATACATAAATCGAAGACAAAATTAAATTATTGTTGCTGGCTTAGTTGTTCATGTTGTGTTGGAACTGCGACATTTTTCAGGTTAACGGTGGAGTAACCAGCCAACCATTCCTCATTTATTTTTTGCAACACAGACTGACCCTAATCAAAATTCAACAGCATTTCCGAAATCGAAACACCAACACCAACAACAGATATACATATCAACATGCGTATCCGTACAATCTGATCAATTCGATATCTTACATGTACTGACTCATTCATATTACAATACATATTTTTATTTAATCTAAGCCGATTATCTTTTTTTAAAGATATTTCTTGTTTTAGATACTGCCGAAAGCTTTTTTAAGACAGTATATTTCTGAAACGGTGAACAATCAATACAACCATTTGGTATCAAATTTATATTGGCAGAATCCCAAATACTCTAAATAACAGTCTTCACCCTTTTGTATCTCTTCTTCATGGCCCAAAAATGACAAATTGTGAAAATACAGACAAAATAATATTTTAAATTGTAGCATTTGCCGGGCCGTCCGGGTTTTTACAAATGAGACGTGGAGTTCAATCAAAAATACGTCTTTCTTCGTCGAAACCTTTTCAAACTGTGAAGCATTTTCTTAACAAAGAAATTATTAACCAATCAAATGAGAGGAATTATTTTGTCGGAAGTTCAATTAAATATCGAAATAAACTAACTGAGACGTCCGCATAATTAAACATTTTAGTACCTAAAAATTCCCCAATTATTTGTTCCTTATTCCAGGGAGGTAAATGACTAAGAAATCAGGTTCAATATAGAAATATAATTTGCCTTTGCATATTCAAGTCCACATTTAAATTCTTACATCAAAATGTTACTCTATCAAGTGATATCAATCATTAAATTAAATTTATATCAAATTCAATTTAATATTCAACTACAACGCCAACCCACCGGCCAACAACAAAAGCAGACAGCACACTACACAGACAATTATTTAATTGACATACTACTTGAAAAGGAATGCCAAGTTTATTAAATAAAAAGCTAATTTAAGATGTAGAATATGCTCTCTGAGAAATTTGATTTAAAATTGTGTCAAATACAGCATTATTTACTAAGGGATTCTTAAACTGCATTCAATCAGTTATTGAAGATATATAAAGCACTGTTATTTTGAAACTGATAGCTTACACTCTTTTGCCTTACCCACGGTAAGAATGTTTATCTGAATTGAGATTTCTGCAATTGATTCTTTTCTCTGTCAATAGCTATAAAGTAATTTAAACGTTCTTGATTCTTTTCAACAAACATGCAATGAAACAACAACTATCTAAAGTCGGAATTCTGCAACAAACTATAATCTCCTATTAGGACTTTTAAAACAATCTGAATGTAATGGCAAAGATTCGCACTAAACCGTCGAAATTCAGATTATTTAGCTATTGAGATACCTATACACATTACGTTATGTTCTGCAATGTCATGCATTGCTATCTCCTTTGCTTAATTTCTTGAAAGAGTCTATCACCTTACCTAAATTTCCATAAAAGACGCCCCGGTTCTACCGCAAGGGTGTAGGAAGTTGAAAACATACCTATACACATTACGTTATGTTCTGCAAGGATATAAAAAAGGCGTATACCCTATATAGTTACGAAATTGTCTTTTTCCTTCCCTTTTTTATGTCGGATTACATATAACAAATAACATAAGCTACAATAGCTTTTCACCGACAAACATAATGTAGAGCAAGTATCAACAAGAGAAAAAGGCTGTAAAGGAAGTACAAGTTATTAAAATAAAGATATTAAAACAAGTTCTTTGGTGTAAAATAAACATAAAAATGTCAAAATTATTATGTACATCATACTAGATGATCAATATACCACTTAACGTCACGATTTTGGATGGCCTTTTCAGGTCTTGATACACAAGTCTTTACCTTGCTTCCAAGACGGTTTGTCGATTGCTTTAAATATAAACTTTCTGTCGCCTTGTTTACAATTTACGCCAAATCGGATATCTTGAGAGGTTCTGATTGGCTGTATCAATTATGTGGCACTTAATCGTTCGCAAATGACAGAAATAAAAACAAAATCTGTTGAGATAGCGACACACCAAAATACTGATAATAGTTGAAAAAGAAATTAAACAAACAATATAACCTTGCGGAAAGGGAAAAAGGGGATGTAGCAACAGACTCCATCGCGAATTATTGCATGCTTAAGCCATATCGCAGATGTCGAAATGTAAAACAGACATTAAATCGTGTGGCGAGATACTGGTTCTCCACTTTTCGCACAAATTACAATTGCACGACTGCAAAACTCAGAATCCAGTAAGGTGGTCATCGCAAATTCAATTTTGTATCTTTATACTGACTGGTATACGCGATACCTAAATACAAGTTCTGCTCGACATCTGCTTCGCAGGTATCGATGGCTGATTTTGCAGCCATCTCACAGTGCTCGTTATAATTTGTCCTAAAATATGCTTAACCTTTCACCAACGGTATATATTTTTACACAATATCTTAGCAAATTGTATAAAGACTCGGCCTGATAGTAATGCCTAAGATTTCAGAAATAAGTAGCAAGCTTGTATTATGAACAGTGTGACGTTTTGACTTTTTTACGTTGCATAGATGTAAAGCTTTATCCCTTCTTTCTTTTTTCTCTCGTTTTATGCGTGCAACCGAAATAATGCAAAGGCTGTTATAATTTGAAGTGTAGACTTCTTTTGTGTGTAAACTGTGCTGTACATGTTCAAAGACTTCGTTCATGAATGAAATTTATTTCGCGCGGAGGTCAGGAATTTACTACGATGGAATTTAGTAATTGAAACGTTAACATTTTTTCAACAGTTGAATTAAACTTTTAGATCTATCTATGAACTGTAGTTCGATATATATTACCTTATTACCTGATACTGGCAGTTTTTCGATTAAAGGCGTGTGCCTGAGATAAACTTGCATGAAACCTGTCTCCTTTAGTAAGCTCAGTATGATATAAACTTATGATGTGGTGTTTACAATGCCTTCAGGCAATCCCTAAAAGCTGATGGTTAAAAAATTGAGCAACTTAGGAATGGTCCTGCAGTTTGACATTGCCATGTTATGCATCAGCATCTTCACTCAGCCAAGGCTTTGGAAGGACAGTTGAATTTTTGTGTAAGCAGACATGAAAATTTTGATTTTTCCTCTAAATTATATAGTAAGATATCATATTTACTAATTAAGATATCTAATATATTTTCAAGTATAAGATATCTTATATATATTGTATGAGATATCTTATATAGTATTTAAAATATCTAATATATAAGATATATTATTTCCTCGGGAAGATATCTTATTTATTCAAGAATATAAGCTATGTAATATACTTAATAAGATATCTAATATAATATATAACATATATTATTTAACATCAGATATCTATTTTAGTACATAGGATATCTTATATAATATATTAGATATCTTATATATTATTTAAGGTATTTGATATAATTTATAAGATATCTGATATAATGTTTAAGATATCTAACTTGAAATATAAGGTATCTTATATTATATACTAGAGAAGGAGTCTTATTTCTTAAATTAGATATCTTATATACTATATAAGATATCTAATATAGCATATAAGATATAAGTTGGACTTCATAGAAGATATCTCATTTCTTATTCTAACACTGGCCGCCTATAAAGCCAATGCTTAAATCTAGTGATATATTGCATGACAAATCACTGGGCGGAATAACGTAACGTAATTTAGCGCCGTTCGGACGTCATTTTTATTCTTTTGGTGACGTTAATTATCATCTCAACGAGGATAGACGGTGTAACGTCATTTTTTCGCACCAAAAAACTTACGAAATACATGTGAACGCCTCTGTTACAGTCAAAGTTGTTGGAAGGATTTCTTTATGTATTAAAGTGGGATGTACGTAAAGGACGGTGCCAGAAATTACGTGAGTTGTGAAGGCCGTAACGTCAGCGTATTTCATTCAAGTTGGCGTCATTTATAACATAGCGGCCTTCGCTGACGTTCAGTGCAATGCAGTTACGTATGGTGATAACATACGTTATGCTGAACATCTATCTGAAAGTCGGTGTTAAGTTTACAAAATGAGGTTCCATACATTCGGGGAAGAGGCTGGCAGAACTCAACGTAAATACATTCTGAGAAAATTCTATATTGCGCTTCTTGTTATATGAAAGCAGTCGATGCGAGAATACTCAAGCATTGGGGGAAGTATTTACAGAAGATGATGGTGAGCAATGAAGACCTATTTTGTAGACACAGTTTGTTCAGATTATCGTCTTACAATGTAGTCCGTTCGTGTTGGCTGTGAGATAGCGGGTTCGATTCCGGACATGCTTTGATTCTGCTCTTGCCTCTGGGTTTTGGAAATATTGAAACAATATCATTTAAGCCGTCACCGATAAAGGTCTGTGTGGTTGCGCTGTCAGCTCCTACGGCAAAGCAGAGCAACCAGCGCCAATATTTTCATGACTGAGCTACATCTCAGGGAATATGCAATGGACAGCGGCGCATATCAACTACTCAGTCTGGTCAGAGTTTCCGATGTTAGCTGTCTAAAATAACCCTTATATCATTTCCAAGTTTTTTGCATTTTGACATTGCGAATATGAATGTTTACAAGTGCTTACAAATGAGCCGCGACACAACAAAACTAACAGTCTGATCCGAGCCCTCGCTGTCCACATGGAGCTAGCTTCGACCCTTAGTTACTCTTTAAGCGTACAGCGAAGACTCTTATCAGACTGAGCGGGTGCCCTGGCTAATCTAAGTATTTACTTGGCGCACACGCCACTTTGTTAGTTGAGTGAAATGTATGTTCGTACTATGGTTCTTTGTAATGTGTGCTATTTCTAGGTGTCGAGTTCTTCTGTGCGGCCATTTTATTCTAATTATCATCTCATCAATTCTTCTGTATGTGTGATATGACTGAAATACTACTGAAAGAGCTGTAAACCAAATCCTCCATTTATTCGTCACACATACTGTTAAGGACTGAATTATGGATTTTGTGGCAGTGAAAACAGTAACTACCTTTTTGATATACATAGCCTCTGCATTCTTTATGCTGATCTCACTCATTCCCATACTAGTGAGAATACTATTACGGAAGGCAGATTAAAACGAACTCAGTTAATATTTTTGTCTTCGTCTGTAAATTGTAGAGAGAGTGAAAGAGAGAGAGAGCGAGACAGAGAGAGAGAGAGAGAGAAAGAGAGAAAGAGAGAGAGAGAGGAAAGAACGAGGCAGCAAGTGATTCTCAAAATGTTAATATCAAATTTTCCTAACTGTAGACTGAAATTATATTATTTACACAGCTTTCACAGATGTACAAATCCTCGCATCAAACACAAAACACTCCTACAAACTCCTACATGTGTACATGATTATTTATTTATTTGTTTATTTATTTATTTATTTATATTAGTTTTCTTGGTCTTTCAAAAACGTTTCACTTTTGTTGTGCCTATCGTTAAGCAGAGGTGGGTGAAAACTGGATCTCTCGGGGAAAAATGATCAATTTACCTTCCGTGAGTAAAACTTAGCTGTCTCACATGTGCGCTGCTGAGGCTCGATCACATAGCGGTAAGAGACCTTAAAAGAGACAGTACTCTTATCCATAAGGCCACGAGTAGAGGGCTAGCCTGCTAAGCTTTCGGTCTGGGTTCAGGTTCTACAGGAAGCGGAATTTTGTTCACCGTGAAAAGGTTGCCACTACACACAACCTTTCATTACGGCTCGATAACAGTTGGAAAGGCCGTAAAGTACTACGTAGTGAGCTGCACACTGCAAAAATAAACGGTAGATTATACGGTAAAATAACTGGCAACCAGCTGCCAGTCCTTTTACCGTTAGTTTTACGGGCGCCCGTAAAAATTGCAGGAATCATCAAGCAGAGTGGGACAGAAAAGAGCAGATGTCGTTTTGGTTAGATAGCCCTTCAAAAAAAGTTATTTTCGAGTGCGCCAAGTTAACATAAAACTTCCATTTTGTGATTTCCAACAATGTTTTACAGGCAAAAGCCCGTAAAAATAACGGGAAAAGGACTGACAGCTGGTTTCCAGTTATTCTACCGTAAAATCTACAGATATTTTTTTACAGTGTGGGTATTAGTGAACGTGCGTGTATTATTGATTTCAGTATTCATCCCTTTTCAACGAATAAAAAATAAGCTTTGAAATAGTCCTACTCATTGTAGTCTTCTTCGGTCACGTAAGGTCTAGAGCTAGCGCGTTTGTCGCGAAAACGACGTCACGCTGAAAACACACAAAAGTGACTAGACCTACACTGCAAAATTAAACGGTAAATCCATTTCGTGATTTCCAACAATGTCTTACAGGCAAAAGCCCGTAAAAATAACGGGAAAAGGACTGGCAGCTGGTTTCCAGTTATTCTACCGTAAAATCTACAGATCTTTTTACAGTTTACGTTCGTTTGGACGTTTATACTGACAAAACGAACTCGGTAACCAGGACTTTTTTCTCTTTAACCGATGGCTGAAATCATAAATTATGTTAAATAAGTTTTTAAACAAAATCTATGGATCCATAAATGTACCATAAGATTTTTAGTGATAAAATCTAATTTACGTTGACGTCAATGCATTTCGGGTCCACTATTCCTCATCTTTGAATGCAAATAACTCGAAAACGAGCTTTGTTTGGTATCCTTTTTTCTTCATATTCGGGTGTAACACCAAAAATTTCACCTGTACAGAAAAAATAAAAGAAATCTATGGGAGAGTCCATTACGTACACCCCACGTTAAATCATGGCGGAAAACTGAAAAAATCTGAAGGAAACAATTGCGTTTTCATCGTTATCGAAATAGATTCTTGCTAGACCAATACTAAAGGGGTCACATTCCCTGTGTTTCTAGTAAGGCGGGGGATGGTCGGGTGGTCCGATGGTGCTGTGTGTAACTTCCAGTGCCGGGGCGTCCTACTGATTTGGAACAGTGTAGGGCAAGGGCCTTTTGTGCTTGCAGCAGGTGCGGGTGGGGGTTGTTTGGACATTTTTTCTCTCGTCTATCATATCTCTTCTTTCTCCCTCTCTTTGGGAGGCGGCCCGATATAGACTGAAATACTGTCTGAAAGGGCCGTTAAATCCAAATCAACCAACGTAAGGCAATTAGTTTTTTTCAGTTCTGTTATAAAGTGGACTGAAGAAAAACATACAAATGTCATTCTTGATCATGAGAAATAATTCAAACAATATCAAGTGAAGTGATTAATTTTTTGAACACTGACAGGCACCAAGCAAAGTATGTGAAGGAAAACTCTGTTTTTGATTGGACCATGTTACAAAACATTTAGAAAACTGACTGTACTCGTAATTGATATGACCATCCCGGGGGCTCCATCCCCTCGACAGTTATATCAATTACTCGTACAGTCAGTTTTCTAAATATTACTTGTAAATATATTTATGATATATAAGATATGTATTTAACGGAATAAATAGTAAAAGTGCTTGCCATACAGTTGGAACACAGCTCCAAGGAGTAGGGATATAATCAAGCCCATAGCAACGATTTTTGTTCGAAATTGTCGCCATCAAAATGGATATCGACGAACCCCATAGTACTTTAACACCACCATACAGATTAATCAAATCGCCCCACCGGTTAGAATTTTAAGAGCACTTTTCTTAATTCCATTATTGAATATTTCTGTTAAAATAATTCCAGGACATCCTTTTCCGTCTGTGTAATTATTGACAAAACAGTGCCCTTTACGTCAGCTGCAAACATGTGAACAAAAATTACGATTTACAGCTTATTCGACTTTCCCCAAAACGCAGACCTATGCCATGAAAAATATTGATATATATTTTACTATTATGTGAAATTTCAGAAAATTTGGTTTTGGAACATTTAAAATTGCAAAATAACATATGACCACCCGGTTTGTAAACAAACCGAAAATGGCGTCAAAATCACGCGCTAAGTGTTCGCTGCCAAAATAACTAACTCATAATTCGGCCTGTCCGTAGAAACGTAACATCTCTCACTAATTAATCTACCAAATCAGAATAAAACAGTCAAGCAAATACATTTTATTCATATTTTATTGTCAAATAGAATAATGTCAACTCTCACCTCTATGGTCTAGCAAATCGTAAACACGACAATTATTGACAAGCTTATGAAGTGATTTTGAATCAATTAGGTGTTTGTATAATCATGGCTTAAAAGACGGACTTAATCAGCAATTGATGTTCATTTAGGTACAGTTCATGCTATCGTTCAGGATTAGCCTTTCCCCTAATAATTGAACGGTAATTTAACGGTTATTTCTTTTTCTAATTAGCAGATCACACGCTTGATTTCAAAAGTCAAACAAACGGTTGTATATGAGTAGCCTGGGAGGGATGAGCAATGCCCTCCCCCTCCGCCTCGTTGGACGGTTAGAAGCAGGAGTGTAGGGGTAATCACACTTTACGCACAATTATGTTTATCCTTTGAGAGCAAGAATAAGAGGTGGACCCCAAAGATACTTTATATAGTCGTGTCTGCTTGCAGCTACTATTGAAATCTGGTTCAATTTACAAATACCAGCATCATCAAATATGGCGATACCTGTTGAAATTTTGTCTATTTGACAAAATTACAATACGCACCTGGGTATTAGCGTACGGCTTTGAGAAGGGTTAGCAGTGCACTGTATGCATGCGATGTTTTTGCATTGCCTGTATAAGTTTGAGAAACTCGTCAAGCATCTGAGTGTTATTTTTTTGTTGTTATTGTTTTTTTTTTTTTTTTTTTTTTTTTTTTTTTAGTTTTTTTATGGGGGGGGGGGGGGTGGGGGGCGGGCAAAATTTACAAATCTGCAGGTACACGGGTAGATCTACATAGAATAATTAAATTAAAAAAGAACATTTATTTCTCCAGTGTTAAGGACCCTTTCTGTTATGCAGTCACATATAAACAAACAACAAAAACATTTACTGATAATTCAGATCGTGTTTTCCTATTTCTCTGTTGAAAAAACTGATGTTGCCTCACATTACAGTAGTCTTTGCGAGTCGGTTCTATATACAGCCGCAACACGTTTTCATGGATATCTGACAAAAATTATCGTAGACTTGTTATCAATAAACAACTTTATTAATTTCCAATTAGTTTTCTTGAACTGGGAGACTCTTCAAAAATTCTTTGCTCCCAAAGGAGCAAATGCTTTCCTTAAAGAGTTTACTCCAATTTGAAAGGTAGGTACAAATCAAAAATACTATTGCCGAGATGCTTCCCCTGAAAGTGTACCCGGTTATCCTAGGCCCATACATTTACATGTACGCTCTCAATTTCTTTTCAGTTCCTTCCAATGCTTAACCTGTTCATTCTTCATTTGTATGCCGACTAGAATTGTAATATTGTAATTGTCCGGTTGACTAGCAGGCCCGGGTATCTTGCAGGTCACCACAAGATTTGATATATTTGATTAGTTACCTGATCTCCTGGATGATAATAGCCAGAGGTGCTGGACAGCATATAAAGAAAGGTCAGCAGATTGAGAAAGCCGCGTTAAGACTGCTCTGATGCATAGGCTGATATCTGTTGTCAGTTTTGATCACTCAAATACTGTTGTCCTATTCAATTCGGAAATCGACTGCCCAATTATTTAATTTCAGGACGCAGAGTAGAAGACTAAGACCAGAGTTGACATTCATTAGGCAATGATAGGAATTGAGCTAGCGGCCTTCAGATTCGCATCGGAACACTCTTAGCTACCAAATGTGGTGACGTGCGGGACGGGTTTCACTTTTTTCCCTTACTGTAGTATTTTATGAGGGTCAGTAAGTACACGGGTGACCTGCAGCAAGCAAATGCTAAGATAGCTAGCACTACAACTGTTACAAAAGTTAAGATGAACAGCTTGCATGTGTGTATTCTATTATGGATCTTGGCTGGTAGCTTTTTTGTTCATGCACATTTTCCTAAATGAAGGCGATGATGAGTTGCTTGAATAAGTATACAAAGTTCATGCGTATTTCAACAGTTCCTCACACGCCCGCTATTTCAATTTTCAAGCAGATTGTTTAAGTATACTGTCAATGGTATTTACGCTTATATCTTTCCCTGTTGCGGCTCAACTGTTGGTAGATTCAGATGACTGTAATAAATCTCAGTGTGTATAACAACAATTAAGCCAAATAGGCACAGAGAGAGAGAGAGAGAGAGAGAGAGAGAGAGAGAATACGCTGTCACAGCAACGATTGTTCAAGTCATGTTTGGGACCTATACATCACTACAGGCATCAGTCAAGACAAAGTCCCCCACTTCCCTGCCCCCCACCCACCCCCACCCTCGTCACCAACCGCCTCCTTTTATCCCCGCCTGGCTTGTTTCTTTCTAAGTAACTATATGTTCTCTCTAATTGTTGAGCAAATTATAAAATCAGATCGTAAATTCAAAGTTTCGAAAACTAGACAAACAAAACGACAAGAAAGAAACTCTTTACTTCGTACTGGTGCATTTCATGTTCGGCGTATAATCCGTTTACATGGCAAGCGGACTGGCAATCTAGCTCGAGGCAATAAACGTCACTTTCTTTATTACGTCACAACAGTGACCTAATAACTTATTTGACAGAAAACAGATGACTGTTTGAAAGATAAATAATGTTTGAAAAGGATATTATTTTCACAAATTTGAGTGGCAGAACATCAGATTTGTACAATGCCAATCAGGTCAGAAGTCAAGTGAGGTACGTTTTACAAGTTTTTAGTCTATGTTAGCTCACTAAACTCCGTATATTTTTCTCTTCTTCGGCTTTTAGAAATCTGAGTTGATGATTGTCAAGCTGTCAAACTTACTTTTCTGTCTAAACTGTGGCTGTCTGGCACGTTTTGCTGGTGGCAGCCTGGTGCCCATACCATGCGGAACTGGAAGACCGTTTCTTGCGCATTAAAACCACAGGTGCCATCTTTCATGTAGCAATTTTAAAATGTTCCAAAACGATATTACTTGAAATTTCACATGTTAAAAGAAGAAATAATGAAGTTTATGATGGCATGGGTGTGTGCGTTGGAGAAAGTCCCAACTTTATGTAAATTATGTTTTATATTGACTCAAGTTTTCGGTGGAATCAAGATTGACAATGAATATTTTAGCATTTCGTGCAGTTTTCGTCGTGAATTTTGTTTAGAAAGCCTTCTTCATACTAGTAAGCAAAGCAATTTTATGTGTTGCAGCATGTTAATACAGTCAATACCTCTAAATACATCTGCGAAGGAAGGAAAATTTCCTCAAGAACACTGTTCGCCATTTTTAGGGCCTATTTTGTATGTGGAAAGAATCACAGTTGTAAGTACAATTACCGCTTTTCGATGGTTTGCCTTGCAACTGATATTAGTGCCTTTTTTACATTTTTACCAGAGACCATATACGTGGAGAGAGCAGGGGTGGGGTTGGGGTGATTCGAGATAGGTACCATGGTAATGATTGATTGATGTGAAGCACATTGTAAAACCCAAGCGCCAGTTGCCACTGCTCTTAAATTTTAACACAGAACTATGTTTTTGGGGTTTTTTTATTTATTTTTTTTGTCTTTTTTATTTGGGGAGAATGAATTGTGTTTTTTTCTCATTATCTATTTTGTTGTGCCTTGCTTTATAGCCAGGTTGTGATCAATGACATTATGGCATGACAGTTGAGAAGGGCTAACAGCGTATCGGAGATATCGACGTTAAATCGCATGGAGAAAATATCAATTGTTCCTCATTTTTGCACTAATTTCACTTGCACGACTGCAGAACAAAGAATCAGTCGCAAACTTTATATCGAGTGATATACGCGATACATACATACGAGCTCTTTTCTACACCTGCTTCGCAGATGTCAATGGCTGCATCTCGCTGTGCTAGTTATTATAAAAGATACTGAATGTTTTAACAAATTACGGTATTTTAAATGTCATTGTTTGGTAAAGGATAAACATAAATGAGCCGCGACAAGACAAAATCAACAGAGTGGCATGTGCGCCCGTCGAAGACTCAGATTAGCCTGGGCATCCACCCAGTCTGATCAGTCTTCACAGTGCTCTTTTAGTGTAGCTTAAGGTCTACGCTACCACCATGCAGACAACGAAGACTCTGATCAGACTGGACGGATGCCCAGCGTGAACCGAATCTTCGCTTGTCGCACATGCTTCTCTGTTGATTTTGTAGTGTCACGGCTCAAATAGCCTTTGAAAATGTAATTCAAAATTCACCAAATAGTCTGCAACATAATTTAATTTGTGTTCCAATTTAAATACCAACCTTGCTTGGCGCCTTGCGTTTTGCACTTGATGAGTTGGTAGTGGAGAAACTGTTTGGTTTTACTGGTTTGTTTGTGTTGGGGTGAGGAAAGGTGGGTGGGTTGGGGGGATGCAAGGAAATTATAATGGTCCTAGATTGTTTTCTTACGGAAATGAATCCAGTCTTTTTTTTTACTTTTATGTATTTTTACTCAAATCTTTCAAGTACCATAATGTAAAATGAAACACGTTTAAATAAATCTGATTAATGTCATGTCATGTACCTTATCACATTAGAAAGACCCGAAATTTTGAGTTTGCATTAGATTCAGTACGTTCGTCCGTCTGTCCATCCGTTATCAGTAAGCGAAAGCGGCCATAACTCTTAAACAATTTGGAAACTATAGATAATATTTCCCAAACAGATAAACACTGATGAGGTCTAGACAATGGCTCGCCAAAAGGTTAATCTTCTTTGTTTGTGTCTAAGCCGGGGCAAAAATGTGACAAATGGTATCCCTCCCATTTTAAGCACAAGTCTCAAACTATATGAAATATATTAATGACACTTCATAGGCGGGTCCAGCTTGTCGAGACGATGTATCTAAAAGAAGTAAGTTGTGACATTGTGTTATTGTTTAACGTCCACGGTAAACAGATACGGTCATGTTGAGATGGTCAGTTAACCTAGCCACACTATTCCTGGGCAGGCAGCGGTTAACCAGTACTAAGTGCACTTACTTTCACCAGTAAATGACAATTGCCCTTCTTGAATCAGCGGAAGGAAAAATGAAAGTAAGTGGCCGGACCGGGTATCGAACCCAGGGCCTCTGGCAAATACATCAGACGCCCTACCGACTGCGCTTTGCGGTCCAGCAAAAGAAGTAAGACAACTCAAGCTGTTTCGATTTGTGAATTCTCCGCGCTGTCAAATTGTCCCCCTGCCCGTGGGCAAGTTTAAAAACGGCCATTTAGTATCTTGTATTCCACTGAGCTCTCTGATAGCATGCTATAAACAGATAAGGTGGGTATTTGATGATCATTTAGGGAAAATATTCTCAAGATCTCCATAATTACATATATTGCATGTATTTATAAGAATCTAATGAATATCCATAACATAGGTTGTTTTTGAGGTGTATGCAACGTATCCACTTACCCACTTAATCGGTTTCTCTGCTGTTTATCTAATATGCGATATATATGCAAATAGAGGTGCTCTCAGATGCGACTTCATACGATCAATGTTTTTAGTGCAAAACCCCGCCTGATTCACTTTGGTTTTACTCAGAATGTCAAGATTGTTTCACTCATTTTGAGCCGAGTCAACCATTATGTGGGGCGAAAAAGGGCGATACCCGAGAAAAATCACCTGTCCACCAGCAAGCAGAGCCTGGCTTTTCTCACATATGCCCCGAGCCAGATGATCAAGCAATTAAAAGAGCGCTAGATACTAGCGGTCAACCAGACGACCAAGTGGTGGGTGGGAAGGGGGCGCTTATATTCATTTTAAACCGATAATAACGTTTAAAAGATTAAAGAGTGTCCTATCGAATAGCATTGCCCGATTGCTAAAGTTTGTTCTCAAAAACAAGAAAGAATTTCGTCCCAGTGGTAAAAGAGATGAAGATGATGGATAAGTAGCCTTGTTGCTGAACGATCGTATGACTTCTTCTGCGGTCTTTAACACAAAACGTGTTTCTGAACATCGTCATAGTTAGTACAGTTCTTATTAAAAATATCCCTTCTTTTTAGGACAGTAACTGTTTGGTTTAAGGTTTTATGATGTATGTAAATAGTAAATATGTAAGCGTATAAAGTCTCTCAATTGCACACCGGGGGATCGGGCGTCAGACTCTATGATGGCCCCGACCTAAAGCTATATATTTTAGTTGGTTGGGACCGGAGCTTTTTTGTCTGTTGCTTGGTCCACCGGGGCTCAACTGGTGACCTTCTTTTGCTTCAGATTTCCAGTGGGGTTGTTTGGCAGGACAGGGATCTCCACCTGTCAGACGGCCCGTTGTATCTGTTGAGTCCTCGTCTTTGCTTTTTCATGGTATTGAAATTTGATTTAGGTGTTTACCGTGATGATTCATTGACGAGTTAGAGGGTTATCATGCGAACCGAACAACCAACTAAATGTTTTGTACCACTTCAGATACTGAGGGTGAGGCTGGGCCTGTAAAATCGATTTAAGCCCCCCAGTAATTCATTACTGACCGTTCCAAGGCGGTAGTTCTGTTGTGTTTCTCTGTTGCCTGTTTTTGGTGTCAGAGTTTCTGTGATGTTTTACCTTATGTATGTTTTATTATTTTTGGTTCGGTTTGCGTTGCTGAGTGGCCACCTTTTGGGAACAAGCTGCTCACTCGGTTGGCCATATGTTCTCTGTATCTTGATTATTTGTAATCTTAGTTGTTTCCAACTATGGTTTGAGGGCTGGATTTGGATTTTGATTGTTTCAGTTCCTGGTCTTTGCATACTTTTTACTCTCATAGCTCTAATGAAGAGTCGCTCATTTATGAAAGTTAAATGTATATTATGCTTTCTTGTGAGGCGAGACTCTAATAAATGTATTGTATGTAATTATTACCGGATGAGTGCGAGGGGTGTATGAATTGGAAATGTATTGTATGTATTGTATTACCTAAGATCCTATTCACTAGGTAGATGGATGATTATGTGGTTTTACGGCCTTTTTAACAATATATATATACATGTATATTATATCAAGCTGTATAAATGCCATGTGTAATGGCAACTTGTTTGCGATGGACAGAAAATATCCGCTTCCTGTGGAATTCGAACCGAGACCGCTAGCTTGGCGGGTAGCATTATGGGTATAGACTAATAAGAGCGCTGACTCTTTTAAGGTCTTTTACCGCTGTGTGTTCCCAGCGGCACATGTCAGACAGTCAAATTCTGCTTCTGGAAGGTCAAATGTTTGTTTCCTTTTTTCGGGAGATTCAGTTTTCGTCCGACTCTGTTCAACGATCGGCACGAAAAAGAAATGTTTTTAAAAGACCCGCAAAACTCATATCAAATAAATAAATAAATAAATAAATATGAATAAAATAAAATCATGTGTACATGTAGGAGTATTTGTGCGTTTGATGCAAGGATTTCTACATCTATGTAAGCTGTGTAAATCAATATTATTTCAGTCTAGGGTCAGGAGAATTTGATATTAACATTTTGTGAATCACTCGCTCTCTTTCTCTCTCTCTCTCTCTCTCTGTCTCTCTCTCTAAAACTTACAGATACTGACAGAGTGTGTTCTGTCTTTAAGAAAAATGGATCGTTTACTAATGTTTCTCGCTAGTATAGGAATGAGTGAGATGAGCAAGAAGAATACAGGGGCTAAAAAGGTATAGTAGTTACTGTTTTCACTGCCACGAAATCCATTATTCAGACCACAAATAAATGGATGTTTTAAAGTTTACTGTCCTTTCAACAGTATATCAGTCATATTGAACAAACAGAATAATTGATATGATGGTGTTTAGGATAAATCGACCGCCCAATCGAAAAGGTACACATTACAAGGACCCATACTACCAAAAATACACATAAAGCACAGCACGACAAAACAACGAAGTGGCATGTGCGCCACGCAAAGACTCAGATCAACCCGGGCATCCGCTCAGTCTGATCAGAGTCTTCGCTTTACCCTTAAAGAGAAGCTATGGATCGATGCTAGCTCCATGGGGCAGCCAAAACTCTGATCGGACTAGGCAAATGCCCAGGCTTATCCGAGTCTTCGATAGGCGCACATGTCGCTTTGTTCGTTTTGTTGTGTCGCGGCTCCTTTGTAAACACCGTCTTGTAACTTTCATATTCGCAATGTCAAAATGCTAAAACTTGGAAATTATATAACGGCTAGTTCAGACAGCTAGCATCGGAAACTCTGACCAGACTGCGTAGTTGATGTGCGCAGTTGTTTATTGCATATTCTCTGTGATGCAGCTCAGTCAAGAAAATATTTGCGCTGATTGCTATGCTTTGTTCTCAATATCTAAAAGAAAAAATAACACCTTATGAGCAGACAGCGCAACCACATAGGCCTTGATCGGTGACGACGGCTTCAATGAGGTATTGGCAGAAGTATTTCAATACTCCAAAAACCCAGAGGCAAAGGCAGAATCGCGGCATGTTCGGGATTGAACCCGTGTCTCACAGCCAACACGAACAGACTTCATTATGAGACGACAGTCTGAACAGAATGTGTGTTCAAAATGGTTTTTGTTTCATCATCACACCATCATGAACTTCACTTCTGTAAATGTTTCCTCCAGTGCTTGAGTAGTAACGGCTTTCATATAACTAGAAGCGCAATTAAGATTTTTCTACAAGCCTCTTTCCCTAATGAATGGAACCTGATTTTGTAAATTTAAAACCGACTTTCAGATAAATTTTCACCATGCGCAGCCAAACTGCAATACACTGAACGTCAGAGTAGTCCGCTTTGTTATAAATGACGCCAACTGGAATGAATTACGGTCACGTTACGTCATTCACAACGCACGTAATTTATGGCGCCGTCATTTACCTACATCCGACCGAAAGGCGTTTCGGCTTCGTTTTAATACGGTTTGACTACCTTTTACTGAGTTTCACTAGGTATATGCTACGTATATTACAATGCCATATTTGAGTTAAACATTCAATATCAAACGTAAGTAGGCCACATATTTAGCTATATCTATATACGTATTCACAACGTTTTCAACGAATACTGCCATTTTGCAACGTTTTGAAACGTAGTTAGACGTAGTTCTCAATACGTGACAGTGGGACTGTGATTTAAATATTCATGTGAATGCTGTAATTATTTTTTTTCCTAAAATTTGAACAATGGGGCTTGGCCATAGAGATACGCCTAATTGATGGAAACGAAATGGCAGATTTGGGTCGACACTAGTGTCGCCCAGACCTGCTTCTTTGAAATCTTTGAACATTTCAAACCAGATCTCGGATAATAAAATTTTGTCCTGGAATCAGCAGAGGGGAGTGTATGACCCTATGATCCTAGAAAATATTTCATGAACTGATTTTCGCCAGGCTAGAGAACGAAACCTGCAACTGCCCCTGTACCGGCGTTATTACAGCTGCTACACATTAGTGATCTAAATCGCATATAACCACTATGGGTTCAAGCTAAGTTGGCGCCGCAAAACTAATTGAAGGTCACGAATACGTAAATGGCACATACATAGAATTTTGTAAATATTGCACAATAGTGTATTTTCATATGTTACATCGAATTGTGCAATAGAAAAATAGGTCACCGAGTTCGTCTAGTCGCTAGATCAGATTGAGAAAAAAAACATGAAATTTGGAAGCCGTTTCCTTTGACGGCAATGGGAATACGATGTGATTTTAAAACTTACACGAACACAGCTTGTTTACCACTGTATAGATTTTTTTCAAAAACTGATCATTTATGTCACAGAATCTTTCGATTAAAATCATCACGGAGGTAAAAAAAGCCCTTGACTACCGAGTTCGTTTTTCAAGTAGAGCTTGATAAGCAATCATAGGTATATATAAATATACGCCATTCGTTAACGTCATTTATAAGCGACGTTGCAGTCGTTTACGGGCGACGTTACAAGCTAGGACTGTTATGAGAATACTGATATGATTCTCAGTGAAAGAATTTATTTAACAACAAGAGTTGTCAGAAGACATCAAAGCGCGTCTTACAGATGCTTGACTCTCACAGTGATGGTAGTATTTAAAGGCTCTAGTTCAAATGTATATGAGTGTCAAGTTTAATGATTGCCATCCATATAGGGTCTGAGAAATATGATTGAGTCAGTGAAGCATAAGATAGAAGTCAACTCAATACATAGATGGTGATATTAAAATGTTTATGTCCATATATAAGTGTGTGCCAAGTAAAATGGCTCTAACCCATATAGGGACTGAGAAATATCGCAAAGTCAGTGAGGCGTATCATAAATTCAGTGAAGCGAAAACACAGGTCGAATCCGTTCACGGATGATGGTGTTTCAATGACCCTGTCTATATGTAGGCATGTGCCAAGTATCATGGTCCTAGCCAATACAGGGACTGAGAAATATCACAAAGTCAGTGAAGCGTATCATAAAGTCAATGAAGCAACATAAAATTTACTTCAAATGCATACAAAGAGGATGCTGCTGAAATGATCCATGTGTAAGTGTGTGCAAAGTATCATAACTGTTACCAATAAAGGGACTGAGAAATATCTTAAAGGCAGTGAAGCGTAAAAATGAAAGTCACTGTCCTACATGTTTGGTTACACTCACATGCCCTTGTCCAGATGCAAGTTATGACCAAACATCATGACTCTAGCCCAGTCATACAACTCTAGTTTTAAGGTCTCTAGCAAGTGCATTTTGGCAAAGAATCCAAATCAATGATATTTGTGCACTGATGGCTTCTAGGATTTTTTTCAGTTTTCAACCGATTTTCATCAAACTTTCAGGATAGTATTTCCACCATTTGACATTGATCTTATTTTATTGGGATCCTGATAGGGCCCTTAATACCAGAGTTATGGTCCTTTGTAAGTCTGGTCAAATCTTTGGGCTGAAACAGATGATTTTTGTCAGAATCGTTGCTTGTGATGATCAATAAGCTTGTAGTTATGACTTTTTTCAAAATCAAATTATATCCGTATGTCGGAGGACGTTTGGCCGTCGGCCTTTTATTAATGTCAGTTTCGGTGCTGTCGTCACTTTCGAGTGCAGATAATACTTAGTTAAGGTAAGATGGCTTCTGAACTACATACATTGTGTTATTTCAGGATTCTGCATGCGAATGTTAACGTTACGATTTTGTCCGGCTTTTGATGAAGGTGTCTAATGTTAACGGTCATATAGCAGACGAGTAACAAAATAGATATTTATTTTCATATCTTAAAGTAAGACGAGCCCTTCAGGTTGTGCCGAAGAATTTGCACTCATATCCTTATCCCTTTGCACGTGAATAGTGTTTCGTTTTCAGCAGTTATATCGAAATAGGCTCAGCGATCCAACTCATCGTAAGAACGTTCTTACTGATGGTATTTACTCCTGCGTTTGTTCATGTAGAGACATATTGCACTCCATTTTGTAAACAGATATTTACTGCAGCATGCATGAATGTATGAACAAAATGTAAGTTTTAGAAAAAGGGTGTAATAGTTTTCTATGGCTAATTTAAACCTAATGTATTTGGTTTCGAATGTTATGCTAACGTATTCTACGGTGGACTTTTATGTCTTCTTCAGTGAATATTGTGACATGAAAAGCAAAAATAGTAATAACGAGATGCTAAACCTAAGTATGCAAGGCGTTTTAGCCACTGTTTTAAGAACCATGTGTCCTAATCGGAATAAAAACCCAATATCCCCTAGAATATCATAAGAACCTTAGGTGATCACCTGCGAAATAAAAGTTTTAATGACTGTAAAACATCATTGAAAAGTCTGGCAGAAGCTTCTACTTTGAAAGACTGGCGGATCGTAGACTTAGCCAGTGCATGCATATAAATTATTACAGTATCAGCGGCACAATTTGTAAAATCTATTATCATGTTTAACGCAGCTGACAGAAGATGGCGGGCTATATATCCTGCGAAGAAGCAGAAGACACATCTACTCTTTAAACCGTATATCTCTCTTCCTTTATCCCACGCCACAGGTCTATATACGCAGAGAGAGAGAGAGAGAACGAAATACCAATATATTATAAACATGAAACGCTAACAAGAGAGAGAGAGAGAGAGAGAGACCGAAATACCAATATATTATAAACATGAAACACTAACAAATCAAACCTTATCAACAATCACCTGCAGTTTGTTTTCACCCCAGTATCACTTTTGAGACTGAATCATCTTTCTGATAGTTCTTTACTAGATGAAATGTCTGATGACACCTTAAATGGGGAAATATCACTGGAACATTTAGGCCTAAAATTCTAGAACTGCCGGAAATTAACATCTCAATAGCAAGAATGTTTGAACTGCTAGCCGGCCTTAACTCTTCCAAGGTCGCTTGTCCAAACCCCTGGCACTCAGTTTCTTGAAGGATCGATTAGCTTCTAAATACTACAGATTATATTTCAGCAGTCACTAAATACAGGCCAGATAACTTCAGACTGGAAGAAGGCTATCGACACACTTCTCTTTATAAAGGGAAACAAATGCGACCCTGCAAATTATCGGCCAAATTCTCTGACAAGCATTTGTTGCTAATTGATGGAACACTTTGTTGCAACAAACCTTACAAAGCATCTCGACATCCATAATGTACTATATAACCTTTAACATGGTTTGAAGAAGAGAAACTGATTGATGAACTTGCTCGCGGTCTCTTCTTAGGATGTCAATCCTTGATTTCAGTAAGGTTAGCCACACTAAACTACTCATCAGGGATAACTGGAAAAACTCTCAGGTGGAAAAAGGCCTTCTTGCTCGGACGTTCACAATGTTGAGCTTTAGAAGGGGAAATATCGTCTAAGATCCCGGCCACGTCAGGGATGCCTCAAGGTTCTAGAAAGGATCTAGTTTCCTTTGTATATAAATGACCGACCTGAAAACATAACTCATAGGCAAACGTTTTGCTGACACTGCAGTATATCTGACCGTCTCCAGCAAAGGTGATTCACAGACCCTACAGCAGGATCTTCAAAACTTGATAAGTGATGAAAGGTACGGGAAAGGCATTTAAACCCTTGTAAATGCCAAGTTCTGTATATTACAAACCAGGAACTCCATCTCAACCAATGGTAAAGTTTTACAGGCAGTAGACCATGCGAAGTACCGGGGGCTGGAGTCGGTCAAGACCTGAACTAATGATATACGCCGAGCAGCTTACAACAAATTAGCCAGGCCCCAGCAAGAGTATGCCTCCCCTGTATGGAGCCCATATACCCAGACCAAAATAACAAAATCGAAGCTGTCCAACACACGGCAGCACGCTGGGTCAAACGTAACTATTCATCATATGGTAGTGTGATTCAAATGATTGACACATTGGGGTAGAGGTACGAGGGTTGATCCAGAAGTACATGTATTACCATTGCAGCTTTAAAATCGTGTAGAATAATAAGAAAGCAATACAATTTTATAAAATGGTGATGCAGGATATATAGAAATGAAGAGAGAGATAGAGTTCTATTTTCCCTAGCATGATCCATGTACAGTTATGTATTTAACTTTCGTTGCCTCCGAATACGGGTTAGAGGTTTAATCTCCTGAGGGCTCGACATACGATTTTTACTTAAAGCGACGAAATTAATGGATACAGTCCTGACTAGTACAATTAAAATAAGGAGGGGAGAGGTGTCATACCCAATAAATTCCCTGTTAGGCCAGCAAAGAAATTGTAATACATTTTCTTTCATTTATATTGACTTTTCTTGAATTATGGCTCAGAAAGTTCATAACATTTCCAATGAATACCACAACGCAGAACCGTAGAATACTGTATAATAGTTATATATTTAACTGTAAAATGCTCTTTCTTAGCCAAAAGAAACCATAACATCTACCAGCGAATAATATAACAAGAAATGATGAAAGGAACAAATTACGGTACAGAAGTGACTTTCCGGAAAGTGATTTAAGGACAGCGGACGACATTATTATGTTTAAGCACACGACTATGGATTATTTTCCACAAACATATGATGAAATGTCTACTTTCACTTTCTTCTCTATAAAAGCTGATTTAAGGACTGGAGGCCCCCTGTGCAGGGAGAGACATCCCCTGTGCAGGTTAAAGATCCCTTCTGTAGTTACATGGCTACAAGGAGGTTCATCCTGCAAAACACAGGAGTGTACATCGTACACCTGCTCATAATCCTCGAGAGAGGGTGTAGCAGTATACTAAGAAAGAAAAAAAAGAAAAGGACGAATAAAGCACTCGTCAGTCCAGAATATATGATTGTTATGTTTAAGGATATTAAAGGCAAACTTTAATATAAATAAATGTATACATACCTTAATTCTCACAATTTACTCCAGTTTTATCATTTGTTTACGCAGACTCTAATGGCGCTTTCCCACAGTTCTTTGTAAAACCGGCGAAATCCATAACGTTAACATTCGCATGCAGAATCCAGCAATAACACATTGTAGGTAGTGTTCTGGGAAAGAGCTGTTCACTCTGTTTACCGTATATACTATATGTACATATGACCGGAAATTATTGAGATTTTTTACAGAATTTCAGAAGGCTTTTTCTATCTTTACATAAGATACATGAAACTGCTTTGATACGTTGTTGCTGAATTCGTCACTAAAGTACAAGTGATGGCTTTACAAGTTGCCAGTCATCTGAATGATGTGAATTGTCTCCCCTTTAACCAACCAAGTATAGAATTAGTGCAAAATCACAAAATGAGAGGAAATCTGAAATAAAAAGTTAACATGAAAATGCTAAACAGAAACAATATATTTAAAAGTACTTTTTCGGATTCAAAAACAACACTGCTATACACTCAGCAGCTATATGTAGCATTACCTCTATGTTATAAGAAAATATTTGATTTGAACAATAGCTAGGTTTTCAAAATTTCACAAAATCCTTAGACAAATGGTCTATTGTAAGCCAGGAACGGCTACTACATGTAGTCAATGTGAATGCGCCAACCCCAAATTTCAACCGCTTAAAAAACTTAGTTACACACACCAAGACTAAATTTTCTTAGAACACGTATTCTAACACTGGTCGCCTATATAGCCATTGCTAAAATCTAGTGATATTTTGCGTAACAAATCACTGGGCGGATTCGCGTGACGTTATTTAGCGCCGTTCGGACGTCTTTTTTATTCTTTTGGTGACGTCAATTTTAATTTCCATGAGGATAGACGGTGTAACGTCGTTTCCTCGCATCAAAAACTTACGAAATACATGTGAACGCCTCTGTTACTGTCAAAGTTGTTGGCGGGATTTCTTCATGTAATCATGGCGGAAAACTGGAAAAATCTGAAGGAAACAATTGCGATTTGATCGTTTCTGGCTTGTTAATAACGGAATAGATTCTTGCTAACAAGTGATGTGTTGCCCAATATATCACTGGTTGTCGGTAAGTCGTCAGTGACTATATTACTCGCGCTTCGCGCTCATGACATATCACTTTACGACTGACCGCCAACCAGTGATATATTGGGCAACAAATCACTGTAAGCAAGACTCAATTTCTTAAATAACAAAGATAAAAATGCTATTTCAAAACAAACCAAAATGTGATAGCTTGAAGCAGTACTTAGTGTCTTGAATCAGCATTATATTTGTAATAGAAAGCTCTTGAAATTCCATCTTATTTTGCGATTTTAGATTCCTTGCTCATTACTGAAAATGCTATTAAAATGAAATAATATAGCTAGAAATTATTTATTACATTCCTTTCATTATAGTCCACAACGCAAAACTACCAGGCATGGCTCACGTTGTAACATTGGTTTAGCAGAATGTAAATGAAAAAGTGAAATTAAGCCCCCTTGAATTTACAATAAAAATATGACATTGGAACATTTTCAAGGATAAAAAGGCAATTTGAAATTGGGATACGGTATGACAAAACCAATAGAATGACTCGTTTGCCAAGCAAAGATTCAAATCAGAATAGACATCGGTCAACCTGATCGGAGTCTTCACTGTGCAGTTAATCCCTTCGTGTAGATAGCAAATACTCTGGTCTGACAGGGCGGATGTCTAAGCTGCAGAGGTCACTTTGTTGTTTTTGAGGACAGGCTGAATTAGCAGTATATAAAATGATCCACCGCGTGACAGAATGACCTGCTCGTACAGAGAACACTCACAGCAGCCTGGGCATCCACCCTGCAAAATCAGTTTGAAGAAACAGTAACGTCTCAAACTACCCATCGACCGCACAGCGAAAATGATCAGTGTGGCACGTGGATGCCGAGGCTGCTCTGACTTCGCTTGGTGCATAGATTATAGTGTCGTTTTTATGGCACCTGCTTTAGCAAGGTGCGATATAGGCGTCCGGTTTTCCGTCCGTCCGTCAGACCGTCCGTCCGTCCGTACGTCCGTCCGTTCACAATTAACGTCGACCCTGGCGTTAAGATTTGCGAAGTTAATTTCTCCAAAACCACTGCACCCATGGTTCTCAAATTTCATATAGAATATAACCAGACTACACGGCTTCAGTTTAGTGAAATTCAGCCTGGTCGAGAATTCAAGATGGCCGCCATTGCTAAAAATAGCAAAACAATAAAATCAACATTCACAATTTACGTCGACCCTGGCGTTAAGGTTTTCGAAGTTAATTTCTCCAAAATCACTGCACCCATGGTTCTCAAATTTCATATAGAATATAACCAGACTACAAGGCTTTAGTTTAGAGAAATTTGGCCTAGTCAAGAATTCAAGATGGCCGCAATTGCTAAAAATAGCAAAACAATAAAATCAACAATTTCTCTGGAACCACTAGGTATAATTGGCTGAAATTTGGCATGGAACATAAGCAGGACCTTGTTTTTGAAAATAATAAAAACGAAGAAAAAAATTGTAGTAGAATTAGGTCACAGTGACCTACTTTTGGTTAATGAGCCCAATTTTTGCTGGAATGCTGATAAATTCAAGACCACTAAATGAATTTTGCTCAAATTTAATCTGAATGATTCCTTAAGGTTTTTTTTTAAAGTTGTGAGTACATACCATCCAAGATGGCCACCAGCTGTTGTTACTAAAAATAGCAAAAACATGCAAATGACAATATCTCAGGAACCCATGAATGGATTTTGACCACTCTTGTGTCAGAATAATTCTTGCATAAAGCTATTAAAATTTTTATAGATGGAAAATCGGTCATCCAAGATGGCTGCCATCTACCGTTACTAAAATAGCACAAACTTGAAAATGGTAGTACCTTAAGATCCACTTAAGATGGATTTTGACAAAATTTGTGTCAGGTTAATCCTTGCATGAAACTATATAGGTTTTCTAATTTTCAGTTTTTGCTTTCACTTTCTTCTCACCATGACCTCTGTTTCTTCTCTCCATGACCTCTGCTACTGTAGAAGCACAATGCAGGTGCGACATACCATTCCGCGAAATTCTTGTTTTTAGTGTTCAGCAATTACTCTGAACAGCCGTCGTCATGACGACGTTAATCAAACATTACATTGACCAATCAAGACGTTTGTTTACTTGAGACGTCGCTTAACGACAATGTTGCGCGGTCAATTGACCTTCATCGGTGGATATAGCCAGTTGGTCTAAAAGGTTTTATATGAGGAAAGTCAGTGGCAAGTGTAAATACATGTATATTGAATTACGCTGGAAACCGTCCTCAATCCAAAGACCCTCGAATATTACGGGGAATTAACTCTATGCATTTCTAGGTACAGTCGGTAGTGCGTTTGGCTACTGACTAGCTAGATACCTCCGTCGCGCTGGTTCGACATAGGGAAGAATTTCGTTATAGTTACGGGATTTTCCGATAATCTCCAAGAGGGCCGGAGATAGATGGTTACCTGTATACGGTTCTCAGTTTGATAGGCAAATGCATAGAAACTAATAAATCAATTACATTTTCTTATTTAATATATTTTCCGACATTAAATCATAACGTCTAGCACGAAAGAGCATTTCAAGCTCTTTAATCTTGTATAAATGTTATAGAAATTAAATGCGTCAGTGAGAAGGTTCTTCCATCAGAGCCCATAGTTTTCTTTCTATAAGACCATAAGTTTCTTAACACAATTTTTTCAAATTACGCAAATCTTCGTTTTTGGACCTAAATAACATATATAAATAACCATTTGGACCTAAATAACATATATGAATTAAAATTTGCATATCTATTGAGAGCTGTTATTCCACTCATTACAATGATGTATTTTTTACATACATAGCTAAATGGGAAATTTCTTCCCTGAACGCCTAAGTTTGCTAACTATTGATTCGAAGCTTGGTCGAAAATTTTATAAGTTCTCTCTATTGACCATTAAGCCACTGGAAAGGGAAGCAGTCTCATTTGTGGCCAAGGGCTAAAATTTTCAAGTAGAATAGAGTTATCGATATGACACCGTAACAAGTTTTCTGCCAGATGTGACGCTGACGGCGCTATAAAAAACATCCGATTTGGCGAAAAATATGGTTTGACTGTCACCTTCCGCGGACAGTGGTTTCACAGGGTATTTCCCAGCCAAACGCCCTGGCTTTCCCCCATCAGTAGACACACGGTTCTAGCAAAATTACTTAGTCTGCTTGAAACAGTCTCTACACAGCTTACAAGTTTATGTCTATTTAATAGCGAGCACTACCTTGCAGGCGCTATGCGCCTGCAAAGTCACGGCTCCAAAGGAGATTTGAAAGGAGATTTGAAAGAGCGGGAGATCTATGGTAGAGGATTGGTAAGGCATATTTTTACCTGTAAGATACATTACTTTCAATGGAATTTCTTTCGTAAGACACCAAACGGAAGTAATAATTAGACTGGTTCGAATAGAAATCAACGAAAAAATAAGAAATACGGGGCGTACAGTCTTTCTGTGACTACGTTGCGTAATGACGTCAAGCGTTCCGTTTGAGAAAAACAAGATAGCGTTAACGTTAACAGCTTCTGTGATCACACAAAATGCAAGATGGTTGACCACTGGGTGATATTTTAAGGAAATAAGGCGCCGTAAAGAGCGAACTGAAAAATTATAGCCCGTTTTCCGAGGGGATAGATCTGTTTTCTGACAGTTTCTCATCAGTTTGTAGACGGCGTTCGCAGCTGTGGAGTTGCAACGCTTTTATTACAAATTTCATACGACAAATTGTGAAATTGAATCCAGAAACTTACAATGAGTAGTCAGATCAGGGTCTACACTTCGATCGTGCATTTTGTCCAAAACATTAAGAGTTAACATGGTAGCAGCCATTGGGATGTTTTATCATACCACCCACACATTGTAAAGAGCGATGTGTTCGCCTATAGGCAGTGTCTATTTTCATATTAAAACAGGTTTCTGTTCAGTTTTGGAATCATTTTATCACACACATATCATTAATTGATATAGCTCGTATTTACATGACAAGCAGCTTCCTGTCATCGCTCATATTTGATTTTTCATTCAAATGTTTTTGACGCTCCAATTTGGCTTGAGGTAGACATTAAATTGAATAAGCATTTTAATTTAGTGAAAAATATTGGACCAATGCAACGGGAAATGGAGGTTAAAAGGCAACAATGCCTTAATGATCCACTTAAATTACAATTGAACCAGTGAAACTGCACGTTCCGTTTCTCCTTTTTTCCTGCTGATTTTGCATGTTTGATACATATTTAGGATGCATAAGCTTTTAATATTATGATAAACCGAACTGTGCCTTTATCAAAAATCGTTCGATGATGTTTGCTTGAGATCTGACATGCGTTACGCTTGGTAAAATCTATGTATTTGATCTAATGTCTGTCCGGTCGCTAGCCGAAAGTAAGTATTGCCCATTTACTTTCTTACGCGTGTGGTTTTAAAGGAACTCACTTTTGTACATGTACATGATTTGCCTTAAATACAGTTGTGCCGTGTGCCGACCTTTAAACGTCTCTCCATATATTTACCGTAGTGAAGTTTTATATTTCGTTTCTGGTTCTTTGAGATCTATCATATCAGCGAACATATTCTGAGAAATCGGAATTTAATTGATGGTTTATACTCAACTGCACGTCGATAAATTATTTCTTGGTGAATTTAACTGCGGTGGCGACTTCGCTAAACTGCCTATAATACCACGGTTTAAACCGATTTCACGAGTGCAAAATCTACCCGACTCAGCGAAACCATTGTTTTACCAAGCTGGTTATAGTCTTTCATTGACTCACCAAGGATCTGATATGCGCAACGAAACTAGAGCAACTTCAGAAGACACGACTGTTTAATAGCGCAGCAAAATATCGCAGCAGAAGTCTGCCTCAGAAGATATGATATTTTGGTAGCGCGGGGTAATTTGCAATATTATGTAGACATCATTCTTTAGTGCACTTGTCTATTGTCTTCCTCGGAACGCATTGGTTGAAGAGGCTCTGTGGGGGCCCCTGCGCAAGCATTTCTTATTTGATGTCTACGGCTACTGTGTCTCGCTCAAGGCATCAATAACGTGTTCGGACGTTTCCATTTCATTTTTGTATCAAAAGCTTGAGATTCAGCGACACATTAGAAGTCAAATACAGAAACGCGCGTTTGTTGCTATATATTTGGTAAAGTTACGTTTATATAAGTAGCGCGGCGGAAAAAATCCCAACTCCATATAGCATCCACTTTTTGTAGCGCAGCTGAACTAGGGCTAATTTAGAGGTAGCATAGCTGAACTAGCGCTACTACAGAAGCACAGCGAAACTAGTGGTACTTGCAATTCAGAAGTCACCAGTCTTTATCTTTGTCCTCATACCGCATTTCTCTACAGTAGCGCTTTTTCTGCTGCATTTCGTTTTAAGTAGAGCTAGCTCTGCTGCTCTACTAAATGGGATGCGATCTGATATTCTATAGAACTGGTTCCTCTGCGCAACTTAAATGAGATGTCATCTGAAGTAGCGCTAGTTCCGTAGACTTTTGTCAGCGGAAGATGTTAGTTTTTTTTACTTTGATCAGAATCTTCACTGTCCGCATGGGCAAGCTACCCTCTAAGCGCTCAGCCAAGTCTCTAATCAGACTCGGCGGAGGCCTAGGATGATCCGAGTCTTCGCCCGGCGCTCATGCATCTTTGTGGATTTGCCATGTCACGGCTCATTAACGTTTGAAAAAACCCGAGAAACTACTTTCACAGACTTGACCCTTTTTCAATGTTACGATGGTACAGAATTTGTAGCACAGGCTTGTTTCACGAAGACTGGAGTGGTTCATAAGACTGATTAAACTGAGCGGATGCTGACACTGATCTGAGTCCTTGCTGGGTGCAATGGCCACTTTGTTTGTTTCGTCATGTCGCGGCTCAAGGTGCATCACGAATATCATTTATGTTAACAAAATCATCATAGTCATCCATCTTTCGCACAGAGTTAAGGTTTGTCAGTTCTGAATCTTCCGTTTTTCGTAGCTAAAAATAATCCATAATTTTATTCACAATGACAAATAATTTTGTACATGTACGTGAAATTCATTTCGAAGATTATCTAAGAAGAGAAGCATGCAACGATTTTCGGATTATCGGCGACTTTAAGACAGATATTCTAGACTATGTATTATCTGTTAAGACCTCATTTTGTTATTTATCAGTCTTTGAATTGACTGTCTATTTTAAATTCGCCAATTTGCAGCCTGTGTTTCTTTGGGTTTCGATGCAGAGGCATTACAGGGTTACTGATGAGGCTTTATTAGCCGGCATTACGAAGAATGGTCTATCAATCTTCTTACGATTACGTTAGGGAACTGACTTTTATAATTATGTCCCCTCCCCCTCCAAAGGTGAGTGGCGACATATTGTTTTCAGTGCGGATCCCGGGCGTCGGCGTCACAGTTTCTAGTATGCACGATATCTCTTAAATCAATAGATGGAATTTAGCCAAACTTGCATGGATACAATTGTAGGACTAGTTTTGAGCTGATTAGATTTTGGTGACCTTGACCTTATTTTCGAGGTTACTGGAGGACTTAGATGACAATTTCTTGTATACATGGTATCTCCTTAACCAATAAATGGAATTTCATCAAACTTGCACGGATACATCATTTGGTCACGTTTAAGAACTGATTATATTGTAGTGACCTTGACCTCATTTTCAAGGTCACTGGAGGAATTAGATGATAATTTCTTATACCAATAATATCTCAAGAACCATTTGATGCAATTTCACCAAATTTGCATGGACACATCATTGGGGCAAGTTTAAGAGCTGAATAGAATTTGGTGACCTTGCCCTTATTTTCAAGGTCGCTGGAGGACTTAAATGACAAATTCTTGTACCCACAATATCTCCCAAACCAGTTGATGGAATTGCACAAAATTTGCATAGATACGTCACGGGGACTAGGTTAAGGGCTGTTCAGATTTTGGTGACCTTTACTTTATTTTCAAGGTCACAGGGGGACTTAGATATGTAAACGTTTCACTAAAATTAATATATCTGATTACCATTGGGACATTCTGAAGAGTCTACTGTGTTTTGATGGCCTTTCAAGGTCAAACTTAACTTACAAATGCATTTTTTTCTCTTAAAAATGAGTTATCTTGAACCAGTTGACGGATATTAATCAGACTTGCATGAATATATTGTTGTGACAGATTCAAGACATGTTAAGTAGTCGGTGACCATGACCAATTTTTTCAAGGACATAGTCTTCTATGTAGAATACTTTACAACCAAAGGATGGATTTTCTCCAAACGTGCATAGATATTTTATTTGTATTATTCATCAGAGGGGATGGGAAATGGGCTGGTGGGGGACGGGGGGTGGGGGCATCAGTTTTTTCTCTGGAAAACAATTCTAGTCTATTATTCATAATGAAACATGATTTTCCATTTTTTAACATAAGCGAATTCCTGCTTAACGAGGGACCTTGCGAATATTAAAGTGAGTGTTTACAATCACTTCATTTATATATAAAATGAAACCTTTGTGTATGTTGAGTATCATACCCTTTTCCTATAATTTGGATACGTCGGCTGTGCTTGCAGCAGATGCGGGGGATTTTTTTTTTGTTTGTTTGGGAAGGTGGGGTGGGTTATTTTGCATATCTCATCTCCCACTTTGGGAGAGGTCTCGATATATACTGAAATACTGTCTTAAAGAACGGTTAAACCTTAATACAATTACCAAATTATCTACATGCACCTCTTTTTGGAAAAAACAGAATCTGTCTCAAAGGGGATTCTCGAGCACATGCATATACTCATTACTCATTTAAAGGTTTTGGATACGAATTTAGCTGTTTGCCAATACACTCTGCAGGTTTTTGTTACACAGTGTAGCGTGTTGTGAAGGTCCAGAGCATACTGAGCGTATGCATTTTACATGTACTGGTAGCCGACTTTATTCAAATGTATAACAAATCTACATGACAGTGTCTGTAAATCTCTGTCTAAAAATGACGGATTATTGGGAATTACTGTCCTTTTTGACAGTATTTCAGTCATATCAGGACAATTTGAGAGGGATAATGAAAGGACGTGTGCAGCTGAACCCCATTTAAGGTTGAAAAACATTTCTGCCTTCAGCCGGAAGCGAACCCGGACAGTTAGCCTAGCAAGCCAGCGCTTATCACACTGAGCTACCGGCTCTCCCCTGTCAAAAGATATCACTAATGTACGTCGGACGTTCATTCGTTAGTTGAAAGACTAGTTTCGCTGAATACATTAACCACTGAAAATGATTACTTATGTTTTTTTTTTCTTTCTGCTTTTTTTCAGATTATATTGTCTGTCTCAAATTCAGTTATCAAGAGCGTTACTGTCTATCTGCAAATGCACAAGTGCGTATTAAAATTTTGTGAACATAAAAAAAATAGATAATAATAATAAATAGTATAAATAAATATAACACATTTTGAGACTGACACCTGTTTCAGTACTGTCGCCTCAAGAGCTAAATAAGTTGGGGCGGGAAGAGCAAAAGTGCTATGCAACTGTCTGCACTGATGCGAGTTTCCGTAAGGAGTTGAAAGTCTCCATAGTCCTACCGAGTTGTAAAAACATTTAAACACTAATCATGAATAAAAGCGCTTCAACATTCACGTTTGGTGAAAGAAATGTGACGTAAATACTGAGCCAATTAACTGGCAAATGTAGGGGGAACATGCGTTTGAAAAGCCACAAATGCAAATTTCTTTTCTGTGAGTTTATTTTCTTCCTGTCTTAGCCCGATTTCAGGTTGAAATTAGTACAGCGATTAGCATTCGGAACACCAAAATTTTACATAAAATAAATCACGGTTAAATGGGTTCTAACTCTGACGTGAAATCAGGCCTTAGAGGCGGCTGTAAATAGACTGAAATACGCCTCGTCTCTAAGGGCCATTGGATCCAACACAATCAATCAACTGAAAAAAATCAACCAGGTCTGAGTGGAAAGCAAAAGATTTTTTTATATTGCGTTTTTACTGGTATATCAGTCTTAAATATTACTTTTCAAATCTCAGTTATGTCTTGTCGATAAGCTTCAATATAAATGTCATTGAAAGCCAATCAAAACTGAACTTTTTGAATGAAAACTAAGCATTCTCTTTTTATGATTATGTATTTATTTTCATGTTTTACAATAGCTGTAACTTGTGTCCACTCATACGTTTGACAGCAGCAGTAACTTGGATCCATTTTCGTGCTTTATAGCAGCAGTTATTTGTTCCAAATCGTTCTCAAATTATCAGATAGAACAGATGAATAACGTAGCCTATTCTAAATGTTCGACCACGTAAATGTACAAGTATGTTCGTGAATAGCTAATACAGGTACATGTATATTAAAAGTACCCCGTAGCCTAGTGGCCGTTGGGGTCGTGCGAGCTCATTCCTCTCCTTTCTCTGCCTATTTCTTCCCTGATTCGAAAAAGTACCAATTTGCCGCCTGAATGACAGAGTGAGTTTTTCAGTCGCCGCTTGGCCCAACCTGGGTTCAAATCTGCAAAGGAGCCCCGATAGCTCAGTGCATTCCGTGCTGACCTGCTGATCTAGCGGCCTCGGTGTCGAGCCCCACTGTTGGCGGAGATCTTTTCAATCGTAAACGGCGTTCCATTGCACACAGCCTTTCATTACAACCCACCATCGTCCTGATATGACTGAAATACTGGTAAAAAGCAAGTAAAATCGCAAGTCATCCATTCATCAATCTATCGAACCTGCACCATACCATAATCGCGTCCCTCTAACCCCTCGACAACGAGGCCTCTTACAATTAATAGATGCACTCATTTAATATGACATACTACTTTACTGTGACAAGACAGTTGTTTTAGAGAAATAATTCAACCTTGAAAAAGTAGACTGACCTGTACAACTACCATAGTTTAGTCTAAAGTTTGGACACAGGCTTCTTATCGGTTTAACCTGATAATATTTGAAAGAATTCGGAAAACGACTGATAGGACATTACTTTCAATTCATTGAAGTACCTTGAGACCTAAATGCTTCTTCTTTCCACTTCTTATGCTCCTGTTATTTTTTTTAATTTTTGTGCATTAAATTTCACATTCTTAATTGTCCAAAATTGACTTCAAGAAGGCGTCTGCTAAGTTTTGAGAAGATCTGTTATATGTTAAGTATTTAATGCAGTGTTTTATACTCAGCATCAATCAGTGATTATTACAACTTTTGTTTAATTGAAAGTGTAGTTCAGTATTCAAAAAAAAGAAAACAAAAACAAGGTCTTACATGTAGGAGTTTTAGAAGGTAAATGACATAATGCTAGAAAGAAAATCTGAAGCCCTGAACGATAAAATTCTCCCAACTGATGCATTGTAAAAGTACTAAAGGAAGAAAGTTAGAATTCTCATTAGCGTGCCGTGAGAAATATTCCTCATATAGCATGCAGATATATCAGTCATTCTATGGACTTACAGGAAGCGCATGGATCTCGAAAAGTCATTTTGACAATCAGTTTCTTGCTCGGCAAACCATGGTTTTGAGACTGAAGTCAACGTATCTCAAAAATGTATGTTGACTGTCCTACACTACGAAGTCGTATAAAATTGGGCCGAATCCGTGTTGTGGTATATATTTGGACGGACACACGGTGCCAAGTGTGTGCAACTATGGTTACGTACCGTTGAGCCACTTGGGTAACGTCGATATGAGAATTGAACAGAACAGTTGTGGTATATGTATGATTCAGTATATTGCTGACTCAGTCTAAATGACGAGCGATCCACGAGGTATAATTTGGACGGACACATGGTGCCAAGTGTGTGCAACTATGGTTACGTACCGTTGAGCCACTTGGGTAACGTCGATATGAGAATTGAACAGAACAGTTGTGGCATATGTATGATTCAGTATCTAAATGACGAGCGATCCACGAGGTATAAATTGCTATGCAAGTGGATTGACGAGATTAACTAAAGAAAGAGAAGAAGTTTATTAAACCTGCGACAGGAATCCAGGCCTATTATATCTAAGCGAAGCACCCACAAGCGTACACCAACTTTTTGCAAAAGCTAATACATTTAGGTACTTCAGAAAAGGTAAGTGCCTGCTGCGTTTGCAGTAGGTGCGGGATTCTGACTTGTTAATCCGATACCCCTCTAAGGTGCTTGAGTCGGAAAAAATTCAGTGCCGGGATTTCCTACTGTCCTACTAATTTGGACAATAGTAGGGCGAGGGCCGGCTGTGCTTGCAGCATGTGCGGGATTTTGTTCGTTTGCTTCTGTAGGAAAGGGGAGTGGCGGAATGCATTTTTGTCTATCCTATCTACCCCTCTCTGGGGAACGTCTCGATATATACTGAAATACTGTCTCAAAGAGCCGATAAACCCAAGTAAAGTCAACTATGTACAGGTATTAGATATATTGTGTGAAACCTTAAAATAAGGCTGCGCAATCCCTTACAAGCTTGCGCATCAGGACATACTCGTCAGAGCATGCGCTGTTCGCTTGACATTAATCGACTCTTGGAGTATATGTCTTCACCAGACTGTGCACGTGTGCTGGCTGATATGGGCATGTATAGTGTATGTCTATCTTTAGACAAGTTTTTCTTATGTATATGAGGCTCTTTTACAGACGGACTTACAAAAATGATTTCTCCCTGGAAATTAGCCCCTGACGTATGCTGTCGTGGCTAACGTTCGCTCGTTATCGTATCGTAATGGCCACTTCAACAGCAGTAATCAGTCTTTCAAGCGTCCCTAAAATTCCTAAAAGATCCTTTTTTCAGGCCTCCCTAAAACTTCAAAACGGTCAAATTCCTAAAAAAATTTTTTTTATCATTATCTCAATTTTTTTCTCAGTTTCCAGTCTTTATGCCAAAGAAATTGGGAAATTGTTAAGGCTTCTGAGGGGCCCAGACCCCGCTTTATCGACATCTTAGCGTAGAACTTTTAGTTGCGAAGTATCTTAAATTGCTTGCGTTCATTTACATGTATAATGTGACTCTACCAGTAAGTATTTGTCAAGCTTCCCAACTGTAAATAATAAGGCATGTTTTGGCATATGACTGTGCTAGAAAATACCCTGAAATTCCTAGTGTTAGCCCGAAGAACAGAGAGGCGCAGTAATTTAGTGGTTAGAGTGACTCTTTATGATGCAGAAAGTTGCCGGAAAGTCGCGAGTTCGCAGCTCACCGTCGCCATCCGACGACTGAAAAACGCTCTCTGTCAACCCAGCAGTAAATGGGTACCTTTTTCGAATCAGGGAAGGGTAAAGTAGTGAAAGGAGAGAGATTGGCTCCGACTTTCATCGGCTGTGCTCAAGATACAGTGGGTCTCTAACCCCCACTGCCCCTACGGCTATTAAGCTATGAAAACACTTTACCTTTACCTATTTTTGGCCCGAAGATTTTGCTAAAATGGCCCTAAATTTTGTCCAAAATAGCCCTCTTGAAGTGTAGCCCTATTGTCTGTCGAGTAGTGTTTGCAAATCTGTATACTCATACAGGGACGTTTGTATCTGAACCATGGATTAAGAGAGAGCCATGTTCCAGGAAGTGCTTTGCAAAAGCAAGCTAAGTCATGCTTTTGCCTGGTTGCCTGGTTATAGACAGAACCATGTTCTTTATGTGAGAAACAATGTCTGAAATTACTGATATGGGAAAAATAAAAGGATATTCATTCACGTCTGTATAGGTCATATGAATTAGGATTTGACAGGTAAAACACAAAATCGGTCGAGTGTGTAAAAAAGAAAAAAACGAAATTAGCTCATTCAAGGAGCAAAAACGAAAGATTTTATCAGAGGCCAATGAAAGAAAAACCCTGTCTAACCATTTAGAATACCAGCCCCCCCCCCCCCCCCAAAAAAAAAAAAAAATAAAATAATCAAATATTTGGTCCCTATTATAGCCTTTAGAAATTGTTTGTGAATATTAGAGTATCAGCTATGGGTCAGTGTAGTGTGTAACTGGTCCTCTTGTTTTCTTTTTGTGTTGGAACAATGTATACTTAGCTATGCACTTTTTCTATAAATCAATCAATTTCTTTGTTAGTTTGCAATTATTATGCATGGTCTGATTGGGTAATCCGATTCCCGCCCTATTTAACAGACTATATAAATGGTTTATTCGTGGCAACGGAGGAACAGAGTAAGTGTGGATCGATCGAATAATGTCATCTCGCATATGTAAGTAGCATTTTGTTAATCTCATAAAACTGTATTAATTATGGTAATATACATTTAGTAATTTCATCCTCCTATAAAGATTTAAATGTTCCACAAAAAGACACAATTTTTAGATCGTCATTAGGTTTTCATTCAGAATGAATTTTGTATTTCTGAGTCATCGCACTTTATATAAGGATGGACTATATGAAAAATCTGAGGAACGGCAATTATTCTGACATTTCAGCACCCAGAAAATGTAAGAGCATCAGTTGCAATTTTTGAGGCCGAGAAAATATGAGTTATTAAATTCTATTCTTGAACATCCTTCTGTTACATATAAAAATGTTACAAAGAGTGCTATCGTAAGCGAATATCAGTCAAAAAATGTCAAGATAATCTTTGTAGATTTTGTTTGTATGTATGCTCCCTCCCCTCCCCCTCCCCCGTCTCCCAAAGTCGGTGCTTTATGAGCCGCGTCGCGAAACCAGACTGTACAACCATAGAATATAGTTTCGGATTAAAAAAAAAAGAACAGGAGAAATCTTACTATCTAGGCAGCGAAAATCAAAGGCCCTGGTCAGCATTTTATCTGTGTCTTTGTTTTTTTGGGTTTTTTTGCATATGCGAAAAAATAACAGGTTTTCTCATGACGCGGCTCAAATATTTATTGTTACGTTCGTAAAGGTGACCGTTGATGGACGATGAAATGAAGAAAATTGAAAAAAATTATTTTGAAACATTTTGACTTTGTCGTGAACAAGAAAGTGCAGTATGTTTTGTAAATAAACGCATGTTAAGCCGGAGAGCAAGACCGTTAATTAGTATTTATTTGACTTTAAACTGCAGAAAAACAATAAATCAGCGGCCAGATTAAAAATGACGTTTCAATTCGATTCTTTTCCCTGCCATGACCGCATATTTTCATCAAAAACATTCGCGTTTTTAAAGCCACAACCAGCGGAGTCTTTCAATTTGAATGAATGCGCAAAGTTAACGTCATGATGAAAATTGATAAATTGATAACACTTATAAACAGCAGTTGCCCTTGTTTTCTCACAGACAGCTCTTCAATAATTTTCAAACTAACGTTAGAATGACGTAACTGTCGAATACTAAAGTAAAAATCAAAAGAAAAGAAACTACCAATTGGATTTTGTTTACCTTTTTACCCATTTTAATTGCTTTGAGGATGCCAGTGTATCCGACAGTTCTTCACTAGTCTTGTCTCGAGAAACGCCGTCTTCGGGGTTTCCGACAAGGTAAACTGCGGTCAAGCCTGCTCGCTAAAAACTAAATTTCGGTTATGGAATCTTGAGGTCTTACGTGTAGCGTTCGAAACTATTGCAGATGGCCTCATAACTTTATATTCTTTCTAATTTTTTTATATTGATTTACATTCTGATTCCTGTCTGATTTTCTTGTTTTTTTATTCCCTTTCTAAACTTTTTTTTTAAATTTCATTCTGTTTTTTTTTATTGTTACTATAGCCTTTATCTTGACTAAGTCCAGAATTCAGTTCACACTATCCTCAAAATCAAAGTGGTCAGAAGTCCATTAGGAGCAAACAGTTGAGAAAGAAACACTTTGTAAAGACCATGATTGTCGACTTGAATAACCCAGACTGAAAAAATATCACATATGAAATCGGCCCAGTGGTATGACATGGGGCCTTATAAAATGCATTGTCACTCAAACAAGCTATTCAGAATGAATTTGAAACAAGAAAACAGAATGGAAGTCATTTAAAACATGACAACGCAGTGTCTGCAAAGCAGAAGGTTAAGAGCGGGGGTGGGGGTCTGTTGGGAGGGGTGCGGACCTGAAACCGCTGAGCTGCTTATTATGCTTTATGATGATATTTATTATAGGACAAATCATGATGTCATAGAGCATTCATCTCTGCGTTTACGAGTATAATAGCCGTAGTTATTTTAGATTAATTGCGGTTCGTTTTAGCCTGGCAAAAGTTTGCTCTTTCAAATTTAATTTTTTTGCCAATTTTGGGTCATTTTTACACCGATATTACACCGACTAAAATCTATCTATCTATCTGTTGAAAGAAAATCCAGTTGTAAAACGCAGTATCAATTAATCAGTGATAATCGATACTTGATATACACGATCAATGTTGGTGTGATTTAATGAGTATTAATAAACGACGTACATGCGCAAGATATTTGAGAAAACAAAAAAAAAAGACCATACGCCATGTGCGGAAATAGGAAATAGTAAATACTGATGTCAGTCCACACATTAGTTTAGGCGTACCAAGAGTTCTCTTCTCGCTTTGTTTTAGATTCTTCATAAATCAAAGATTGTATCTTCTACGAAGATTGCAGGATCGGCCGCGCAGACTGATCTGAGTCTTCGCATCCAGTATGTATTTGTTCACGCGAAGCCAATAAGTAACATTATCGCCGTCTTAATTTTTTCGCGCTCTGTAACAAACTGATAAAGGTAAAAATATACTCCCTTGTTATTTTACCATTTTCAAATAATTTTTGCGACTAAATTTCGTTGGTCAATATATTATCATATCTAAATTGTAGATGAAAGTTCAGGAAAAATGTTTTGATTAAGATATTTATGAATTAAAGGTCTCCTGCAGTGGTTTCTTCACTTTTTCCAGAAATATTCCCAAATATACAGGTATTCATGAGAGAAACAGATGTAGAAAACACCATCGAAAAATTCTAACCCAAACTGTTATTATTGAGAATTAAAGTTTATGAAATTAGATTTCAAGCCCCGCCCACTTTTTCTTTTCTACAGTTTTACTTGCATAATTAAACTGTATTCCAGTTATTTATCACTGTATTCTGATGCAAAATATATCTGCAAACAAACAAAACCATGAGTCAGTAAACAATCAATATTAGGTCTTGCATGATATGATGTTAATCTCCTACGGATGAAGTAAAGAAAGAATGTGATGATACCCGGGTAATTTTCTCATTTGCGGACGGCATTGTTACCACAATAGATTTTATTTGGACCAGTCTCACGTATTTGATTGCGGTCCGCAATTCTTCCGGATACGTTAAATATTTTCTGTAACAAAACTAGGCTCTATTCCGACATCTAATATTCCGTTTTAACTATTTCAGAGCTGTCCTGTGAAAATTTCGTAACATATACCAAGGAAGCGAATGTAATTTGCTAGACGGATACCAGTATCAAAGTTTTATAAAGCATTCTAGATAATCTTTTTCGAAAAGTGACTTTGTACTTTGGCATCGAACGTATGTCCATACAGTTTTACTTTCTTTATTATTCATCGTTTATTCATATTTAATTTATGTCACATTTGATCTCTTTCCTTTTTTTTTTTAATTTTTAATATTTTTATTATTTTTTATTTCTTTCCTCATCATCGGTAGTATTAATTTGTAAGATACTTTTGATAATGAGCATTCTGTTGGTTACGTATGTTAATTTTATATACTTACATATTGTCAATCTCTGCTTTCCGTATATATCCAGCCATGATAATTAAAGGCGCACTATCTTGCTCGCGTGCGTTTGTTTATTGCTCATCGTTAAATATCACACCTGAGATTATCATTGACTAATCGATGTCGCGTGTCACGATTAGTCTTACCTGCTTGGACGTTAGACCAGATGAATATCTTTTAAATAGACAAACAGAAGGAATACTTTGGCATCGAACGTATATCCATACAGTTTTACTTTCTTTAATATTCATCTTTATTCATATTTAATTTATGTCACATTTGATCTCTTTCATTTTTTTAAAGCAGTAGTCCTGCTCAAAATGACCCATTCCATTTATTACTTTAAACTTTGAACATGCTGATCGGATGGCGTCACGTGAGGGCCATGTGAATGCTTGGATCAGGCTGGCGTGTAAGCGCAGACTGACCTTGGTCACTGTTTTCATGTTTATTATATTGATGTTTGAACATAAGGGTAAAACTCTGATCAGCCTGCGGGTGCGCTGGATAGTCTGAGTCTTCCCCCCCCCCTTTCGCATTTGTCATGCGATGTTGTTTTCACTTGACGCCAAACGATATGGATTAACTTACCTTTTACATGTACAGGTACAAATTCCATTAATCCAGTTTCAGAAGTTAGCGAAAATTAGTCCAAATTTAATAAAAGTTTGTTAATTTAGTGAATGAACACGCAAGTATTTTACTACGTTATGTATTTATAGTAACTCGTGCGCTTTGAGTTTAACGAGCACGCATTTCTTGCTTCCTACTGCAATAGTACGGTGAGCCGAAAGTATCGTCGGATGGCAATTTTTATCGATTATTTGGCTGATAAGCATTAGAATTGGGACATGGGTTTTCGATACGATTTTGATAAGTTTTTGGCACCTTCTCCGCTGAACAATGTAAAAAAAATAAATCAATCACTATTTAATCTGTGGCAAGAATATTGTACATGTGCATGTATCGTAGTATATGCTTTGTACTTTCTGTCGTCATTTAGAGAATGTTGTCCTCATGGGCCTATGGCTTATTGGATTTATGAATAAAGTTACTACTACTATTATTTAAAATGACTGTAAACTTACCTTCTTAGCCTTTTAGAAAGCTTAAGCACTTTTAGACATGCTCAGTTAGTGTGTAAACCGAGTGAGTAACACAGACACTGTACATGCTCCTGTGTGTATTGACATTTTTCGGGTCACTAACAGTAAAACAGGCTAACTCTAAAACCAGCAGTATCATTCTGACTTATAAATGAGTCCTGAAGTGAATGGAAATCAAGTTATAATGGCTTAACTTTCATAAAAACACTCTACACACAGATTTTGAGAATATGAAATTTGGAGAGGATTACTGCTTTAATTTTTAATATTTTTATTACTTTTTATTGCGCAGATGGTAGATCGGGCGAAAAAGAAAATGATAGCAAAAATAGATAGATAAAGCAGTTTTCAAAACTGAATTTTGATGAATGACCCTGACGATAGGAAGATCAGCTTTCATGTATACTTCAGTTATAATAACTCGCGTTAACGTTTTAATTTCGCGTTTTAGTTTTTACAGTAATATCTTCGCGAATATAAACAAAAATAAAGGTGTTGCGAAAATTAGCAAAAATGAAGGCATTGCGAATATTAAACGATTTACAGTTTATACGCATTTGGTCATAACCTTTTTATCCGTCTAAAAATATGAAAACATTACAGTTTTAGTCTAAAATATCGACATGACAAATTTTTTGGTATTAAATAAAGGAAAACCATCATGGTATTTAACAGTAAAACACAAAATTAAATAGATAAATAAATCAATAATGAGAAGAAGGAATAATATAAAAAGCCCGGCCAGTCAAGTTTTTAATATGTCATCACAGAGAAGGCTGTCTAGATGGATGGTTGACTTGCGATTTTAGGTCCTTTCAATAGTATTGCAGTTATATCAGGACGATGGGACGAAGATACTAAAAGGCTGTGTGCAATGGAACCCCGTTTTCGGTAGGAAAGATTCTCGCCTCAAGCAGGGCTGTCCCTGTCCGCTAGATCAGTAGGCCAGCGCTTAACCTACTGAGCTACAGGGGCCCCTGGCACATGCTTGTGCTGAAATAAAGAGTCTCAAAGCACGGAGAACTTCTCGATTTGGCTCATCACAACAAGTAAGTATATTGATTACTGGTTCTAACTGCCCGCCCAAAAGATACAACAGACTCGATTAAAAAAAAAAAACAAAAAAAAACGAAAACAACAAAAAAAACAAAGAAGAAACGTAGCTACACGCATTTGTGATTATTCGTTCTATGGATTACAAAGGAAACAAAAGATCCGCACGAACGCATCAACGACGGTTCCCGCAAGACTAATAGTGGATGTGGTCGGGCGATGGTGCTTGGTAACTTTCATTGTCGGGTGGTCCTACTAATTTTGATATTAGTTGGGCAAGGACCTGCTGTTTTTGCAGTATGTGCGGATCGGTTTTGTGTGGATATTTTCTCCGGCTATCATAATCTCTCTTCTGTCTCCCTCTCTCTCTGGGAGACGGCTCGATCTAGACTGCAGTAATGTCTCAAGGAGCCGTTAAACACAAAACAAACAACCAAACAAAACTCGCAAGACTGAGCTGGTACTGAGCTCTTAATTTTGCCGGATTCTATTGGACTCTCGGGGAATTGTACTGTAACTAGAAAATTTTGACTGTAAGAAACTAAGGATGCCCCCCCCCCGCCCTGCAGCGCCTGTCACAGAACATGTGAAGATCCCTAAAGCACTTTTTAAGGACAAATACTATGCAAGAATGATTCAGGCTCAGAACTTTTATGAGAGAAAACCCTAATATGACCAAGTTCAAAAAGCCAAAATTCTCTCAAAATTAATTCCAGCCACAATAAAAACTTCCAAGCATATCATTAATATATCCACAACATGTTAGCAAGGTTTTAAAAAGATCCATTGAAAACTGTGAGAGGAGTTGATTACACAAACTCCATACCTTACAATGAAAAAAATTGCCTAAAATTACTAAGTTCAAATAGTCGTAATGCTGTCAAAATTAAATTTAGCTCCAACAAAAACCCACATGTACATCTTCAATATGTCCACAACATGTATGCAAGTTTGAAACAGATATATTGAAAACTGTGAGAGAAGTTGATTACACAAACTCTATACCGTAAATAGTGACGAACGGTGGGACAGGCGGACGGACAGACAGACAGACGGACGGACAGACAGGGCAAATCTTAATGCCCCGACTATCGTCAAGGGGCCTAAAAAAGTAAATATATTTCACCGGGCAAAATTAGTGAAAAACAGAGAAATTAATTATCAAACTGGGGCCGAAGTGACTAGGGCTATTAGGCCGAGATGACTAGGGACCGAAATGACTAGGGGCCGAAGTGTCCAGGTGGGGCCGAGATGGTTTTGGTCGAGATGACTAGGGACGGAGGTGTCTAGGGGCCGAGATGGTTTCGGGTCGAAGTGTCCTGTTGTAATGTCCGTTGTGGAGATAAGACAATTAATAAACTATATTTACGATTACATATTTAATAATGATGTTTACTAAAGCAAATCTAAATACTAACTGATCATTGCATGCAGCGCGTGTACTCTACAGAAACTAGTTCCAATTCATATTTGGCAATAAAGGCGGAGCTATGCAAATTGATGTTAATACATTACATTTCCCCTTGACATAGATTAAATCTCTTGGGTGGTAAAATAACAAATTATTACGAATCAGCAACTGTCACTTTAAAACATAAGTAACACATGTTAGAGTTTAATCTGTAAACAATGTCTGTCAGCTAATTTCACTCAATGTGGCGGTACAGCCAGCTTGTCTCTGTTCTACTTCAACTTGTTGATAATTCACATTCCACAGAGTTATTCAATTACACTAGGGTGTGTATTTTCTCAATGAAATTCCATCAATGTGTGAATGTAAGTTACTGAACTTTGCAAAACTTTTTAAACCTAGGAAAGTATTTGAATTAATCCTGCATGCAATTTAAGAATAAAACAAAGCAAACTACACATTTTAAAACGATATAAAAGACATATAATGAATTAAAATGTAAGCAGTTATTAATTTCTATTTCCATGTATATGTTGTTGATAGTACAGGTCTGAAAATAAACGGCACATTGGAAATATATGAATAGTAATCCAAATAATGAATTTTCACTATGAATTATATCCAATTATGATCACAATATTAATCCAAGAAATCCAACAGGAACACAATAATAATCCAAATGAGAATGAGAATATTTTGCTATTTCAGAGATTATGATATTACATTGTGTAACTATACTACACAAAACTACTTAGCACACACACTATAAATCATTCACAGACATAATTCTTAAGGTACGCAGGTGGTCTACGGTTTCTTGTTGACCTGCGCGGCATGTCGGTATCTTCACTGTTCTGACCATTTGTACATTCAGCATCCGGTTTCTCCTTAATTAGCAAGTCCTCGGTTTCATCTGTCCCTGGCAAATCTGGGGGATTGAGGACAGATTTGAAATGTGAAGAGTTTCTGGTAACTTCTCTGTCTTCTCTTTTAGCCGTTAACATACTCCCTTTTTTCTTGATGATTTCGTATGGCCTTGGGTCAAAAGGAGTAGTGAACTTGTTTGTTTTGTCCTGTTGCACTAGAACAGTATCTCCATTTTGTAATTTTGAGGGTTTAGCATTTCTTCGAATGTCAGCATAGCCCTTCATTTTCTTTTTAGCTTTCTTGTCGCAAATTTTGGATTTGCATGATTGTTTCTTGCCTTAGTTTTCATAGGTAAGCTAGGTATTTTAATGTTAATTGCCCTTCCGTAGAACAAAACACAGGGAGGCTGTTTTGTTGAGGGGTGTATTGTCGCGCGATAATTTCTCAGAAACGCATATAAGTCCTGTCTCCAACACGTATTTTGCGTATGAGATGCTCGAATAGCTTTACCTAGCGACCTCATGAACCGTTCACACTGAGCATTACTTGCAGGGTGTCTTGGTGTAATTTTACGATGGTGGAACCCAAGATAATCTGCAATCTGTGTAAACGAATGCGACGACATAGGCGGTCCATTGTCTGATTTTAACGTTTTTGGCACACCATATTCCGAAAATATCTTGTCTAGTACTGGAATTACTGTCTTTGCATTAATTGAGCTCAGAATTTCGACAATAGGAAATCTTGAATATTCATCCATGAGCACCATAACATATTTTCCGTCCGGCCATGGTCCTGAGAAGTCTAAGCTTACTTCATCAAATACATTGTCAGGCATTTTGCTCATTTGTAGAGGTTCAGGTGTGTGACTTGGAGTTGCAGCTAAGCATGGAATACAACTTTTGCATGTCTCCTCAACAAGTTTGTCAATATTTGGAAAATATACCTTTTCCCGAAGTAATTGCTTTGTACGTACAATGCCTTGATGGCCTTCATGCGCAATCGAAATTACTTTCTTTTGAAGTGATTTGGGGATGACTAGTCTTGTTTCATGTAGTAATAAGTCACCATTTTCGTGCTCGAATACCGTAAGCTCGTTTTTACACCTTGCTTGTGTGTCAATTGTGCTGTTTTCACCATAACAGTTAGTCCAAGTTCCTGTGTTAACATTTTGAATCACCTTTTGCAAGTCAGTGTCCTTTGAGGTTTCAAGTGCGATTTCTTTCAGAGTCATAGCTTTCGGCACATCGTGACTGACAATAAACGCAACATATTCCTCTGCTATTTTTGATGACTGACATTTTCCGGAGGATGACTTACTAGGATGACGACTGATATAGTCACTCATGTTTAAGTGTCCCGGCTTAAAGCTTACATCGAAATCATATGCTTGTAGCCTTAAACGCCAACGTTCGAGTCTCATCGGAGGTTTTGATTTCGGGTTTCCGTAAATGTTTTCCAGTGCTTTTGCATCGCTGATTAATGTAAACTTGTGTCCGAACAAATAAATATGCCAGTGTTCAATAGCCCATACTATGGCTAAATTTTCTTTCTCTGTTTGGGAATAGCGTTTTTCAGTTTCTGTGATTGACTTTCTCGCGTAGCACACAACTTTTCCTTCTTGTAGCATTATTCCAGCTAAGCCAACTGGGCTAGCATCCACGATAATTTCAGTTTTGCGATTCGGATCGAAATAAGTCATGACTGTATCACTGCTTAAAGCTGACTTCGACTGATCGAATGCATCTTGTTGCACCTGATTCCACTGCCATGTTGCTTTCTTCTTCCAGACAGAACGATTCAAGTACGTCAGGGGTTCAAAGACTTTCGTTGACGTTTCTGTTGCTTAACTTGACGTCGCGTGAATCACAACGTTATTTTTGTGTCTTGCTGTCCTTAGTACATATACTATTATACTTTTAGCAAGTATTTGGACCAATTATTGATCAAAATGGCATAAACAAATAGTCAAACCTGCAATTTTACAGTAGCTACAGACAGAAAGAACGTAAAATTAAACACTGATGGCATGCGTGTACCAAGTAGTTCTTTTGTAGTCTGTCGGTTACTCTGCTGCGTGGATCTCCATAAAAAGCGAGTTGGTACAGCTATGCCATCATATTTTTATTTTGCAAAGCGTACCTGAATTAAGTCATTTTTTTAGGAAAAAAAATCCACAAAAATGGCATCTTTGACATTGTAAAATGACGTCACGTACTGTCATGGCGTTATTTTAGTGTTCACACGCGAAAGTCCTTATGCTGTTACGTTCAGCGACTGTGATGGTAATTTGCTGTGTTGATTTTCATTTTCCTCGAAATTTTAGGCCGCTAGCAATACACTAGCGCACCTTGACATTTTTTTGTTAGTGCGTTCGAGCTCAGAAACCTTTATTACGGCAATAAGGGTTCTACAAATGACTTAAGCTGTTGACCTATCGATAAATATGACTTATTAGTACGACACAATGTAATAATGGTGATTAAGTCTGGGCCACCGTAGTTTTTTGGCTTGTTTTGCTGTAGAAATCCTAAAGATTGGGGCATTATAACTTGTCGTAACCATTATAAATTACATTTATACCATCGAATTGTATAAAAGTTTGAAAATGTAGATCCTGGTCGGAGGGGTATGCAGGAGCAGACTGACATTGGTTGGCACCGCCTAACTTAGGCGTGTTTGTTACAAAGTGGATATTGATGATCTGAGTCACCGTAGTTCTACTTAATATACCACAAGATCCCTGAGAATTGGGACAGCTGAAATTTTATCATAAATTTATCACTAGAATTTGTCGAGAGGATGTGGGTTAACTTGCAAGCACTGTAGGTCCTGACCAGACCTTTTAAGGTCGGTCTGATCTAGGTCTGCACTGCTTCCTTGGACCTGTCCGCTCTAGATTCTCAGGGGCTGCTGCGGTATATACGATTATAAGGGCGATATTGCGTATATAAATAAATAAATAGACATTATAGCTCTTATACAAATGTTAAAGTCTCCATAGTCCTATCAAAGGTAAAAACCGTCAAAATACAAATCATTATGAAGCCTGTACAGCCTTCAGAATTGATGAAAATATGTCGGTTGATGTCCGTTTTTGTAGCATATAACTGGCAAAAAAGAATAAACGAGGTATTTTGAAAAAATGATAAGCCCCTCCATAAAAATACGGGTTTCGTCCCTGGTTCCCCGTTAAGCAATGCAATAATGCAATAGCGGCACTATCAATGGGATCATTGCCTAATTTTTTGTACATTGTATTTTTATCACCTGTTAAACGCCTCTACCTTATATTTTTACCGCCTGTACGTTGTATTTTTATCATGAAATAAAGCTTACGAAATCGAAAGTAGGTCATTTTGGTTGGCAACTAAAATGTCCTAGATCTAGTTATTTTTTTCAAATCTATTTTATGGTAAACTCCAGGACGTTTTGATTTTTCAAAGCCGGCCAATCACGATAATAATCAATGGCGAAACTTTTGTGAGAAGTTTGCAGAGATACCTCACGAAAATATTTCATGCTGATAGAGCAATGGGGCCTTTAAGAACTGGTCTGATGCGTGACCGTCAAGTCCACTTTTTGCTAAGGTTGACTGCCCATTTCAGCATAATTTGAACCTTTTCTGCTTCAGCTGACTGCTTACTGACATAATACCTTACCATGACAGCTTTAATATTGACATAAGCTATCTCTACAGCAGATGAGATTGAAAACCGAAATTAAGCTGTTTCGACTTTCACTGATTTGAATATCATCAATTTGACACAAAAGTGCTGGCAGAATGGGAAATACTACTGCACTCCCTGAACAGTCTGACTGTGGTTTACAAGGTTTGCTCAGACATTCCTGCCCCAATATTTAGTGAGGTGGTCACCTTTTACAGATCATTTTGGAACATTTATTTGCTTGTAAGACCAAATTCGTACCTGTGTTTATATATCACTTGTAAGAGTGAAAATGCAAGTATATTCAATTTTATGTACAGGCTATACCGTAAAATGAATACGACGATGAAGCTATCAGAATCCAATTATGTCTATGCAAAGAGATATGAGCCGCGACACCAAAAAACAACAAAGTGGTTGTGCGCCCAGTGAAGACTCAGATCAGCCTGGGCACCCGCCCACTTGATCAGACTCTTCATTAAGTGCTCAAAGGGTAGCTTAGGGTCTAAGCTACCTCCATGCGGACAGCGAAGACTCTGATCAGACTGGGTGGATGGCCAGGCTGATCTGAGCCTGCGCAGGGCTCACAACCCCTTTGTTGGTTTTCTCGCGTCGCGGCTCATTTATTAATTAGCATCAGTTTCTGGAAATCCTAAGCTGCCTTGGTGAAAGCCAGTCAACAAGTTCTTATAATTTGAAAATTGTTTCTCAAGACCTTGTATTGCCTGCATGCCATTTATTCAAGGCCTTCTAAATAGCTGTTTTAGGTCCAGTTTCCACAAATATCTAGTTTTAGCCAAAAAAAAAAAAGAAAAAACAGTTCAAATATTTCAATAGCAGAGTCTTAGCATTCGAATCAGTAAGTCCAGAATTTGGCCTTCTCCATGCTTATATGTTTAGGAGCCATAGAGATGACTTCTAAGCAAGTATTTACGCACAATTAGCCAGGTGAAAGATTTTGAACAGTCCACTGATTGCACATGCATAGTATGCTAAATCATACACGGGACGGGTGGCATTCCTTATATAGTGAATAAAGCTTACCACCATTGAACGAAAAAATGTTTTAAAATTCGTAGAAGATCTACAGATATATATCCGTATTTGAAGTGTTTGTATATCCTGATGGGGCAGCTCAAAAGAGCTGACCCAGGGGATCTACATTGTCTTCGAACTTTGAGAACCATGTTACAGGATATTTTGTTCTTATTTCGGATGTGTGGAGGTGTCACCGTGTCTGCCATTTTTACAGGGGAGGCAACTTTGTGACTTTCTGTTTGCTCCCTCGGGCGGTGCGTCCCTCTGCTCTTGAGGTCTTTTAGCTTTAAGAATCATCCTACAGGTATTGTTTTCTATTTTCGGATTTGAAGAGGCGACACGGCGTTTTTCTAAGTCATTTTTACAGGGGAGGCAACTTTTGGGACTTTTTGTTTGCTCCCTCGGCCGGTGTGTCACTAAGCTCTCATTTAACAGACTATTTTTTTTTTCTTTTTATTCTCAGATGTGTAGAGTTGTTCCTGTGTTTTCTCCAGCCATTTTTACAGGGGAGATAATTTCGTGACTTTCTTTTGCTCCCCGGGCGGTGTGTCCCTCTGCTCTCGACGTTTTCTAGCTTTTAGCTTTAAGAATCACTTTACAGGTATTATGCTCTATTCTTGGATTTGTGGAGGTATCACTGTGATTTTCCCTGCCATTTTTAACGGAGAGGCGACTTTTGTGACGATCTGTTTGCTTCTCTGGGCAGCATGTTCCCCTGCTCTTAAAGGAGAGAATTTGCTCCTGAGGAGCACATTCTCTCCTTTAGGAGTTGGTTCCGCGGAGATAGGGTGGCGGAGTTGCTTTCGCTGGAGGTGTGCCCATACACATTGAAATTTTATCCGTCACTATATTGTTACATATACTGAAATGGTTTACTGTTTACTCGCGATATGCTGTTTTGTCGATTGTTACACTGTAATTACACTAAACTTCTATCAGTTTGACTATCCGACAGCCCCCTGTCTTTTAATGACACACGAGCCGGCGTTGATTCGGTGTTGGTTCGACTTTGTGTGCCCGTGGGACGCTACTGATTTGCCACGTGGCTGTCCGTCCATTTCTTACCTGTAGGTAATAGCCACATTCTAAATGTGCTGTGTTATGTTTGAAGTCCCTTTAAGAATTAAGATTTTATAGTATCCAAAAGTTAAGAAAACTGAATCACTGACACATTGATCTGCTGTTTAATAACTAGGATAATGGGTTACTATGCAAACACGATATGCACGTGCAAAATGGGAGTAGATGTCTGAGTATCGTATGGTGCGTTGTTTTTACCGTTATACTTGTGATAAATTGTATTAGTTTGATGTTTGTACATTTCATGGCATCACCAAAATGTATTGTAAATTTCATGCTATGAGCCGGAGGCCTTTATTGAAGAATACAATTATTGTATTGTATTGTTAATCTATCTATCTATCTATCTATCTATCTATCTATCTATCTATTACATATTTTGTGCATGAAGGTGCACTGAAATTCAGAAAACATTTAATGGACATTACAAAATATCAGTAATAAGGTGAGCAGTTTGACTAAACAAGATCAGCCTATTCCTAAACGAGCACTATGATTGGGGCTTGCACATGAGACAATCCGTGCATTCATTTTATACTTGCAAACCCGTCAGGGTCCATGCAAAGTGTGTGCGTACTGCAAAGGCTCTGACCTGACTGCGCGGGTGCACAAAGAGGAAATCTGTCATCTTCATCTATATAGGAAATGTTATGTGAGGGGGTGCGGGGGTCCTTTTAAGGAACAAATTTGCTCCCCCAAGTGTCCGATCCATAACTTTGGATTGCTTGGTGGGATTCAAAAAATTATTTGGCACAAATGATCATCATGACCAGATTGTGTGTCGCGTGCAAGAACTTAGTGGCTATCTCAGAGGTCAAGGTCACTGTTTGCACTTAAACTTTGTACATAGGCTATAATGAAATATATTCGTGTCCGACCCATAACTTTGGACTGCATGGTTGGATTTAAAAAAATTTTGGCACAAATGATCATCATAAACAATGTCTACACTTTAACTTTGTGCATAGGCTATAATGAAATATGTTCGTGTCTGGTCCAAAGCTTTGTCCTGCATATTATTTGGCATAAATAATTGTCATGACAGGATGATGTGTAGTGTGCAAAAACCACGCTGCTAGCTTGAAGGTCAAGGTCACAGCCAGCACTTAAGCTTTGTGCATAGGCTGTAGTGAAATTTTGTCCTGCATGATGGGATTTCGAAATAATCTGGCTTAAATAATTTGTTGATGTGTCACATGCAAGAATCATATTAATAGCTCAAAGGTCAAGATCAAAGGTCAAGGTCACAGTCTGCTCTTAAACTTTATGCATAGGCTTCAGTGAAACATGATGTCCTGTCCATAACTTTATCCTGCATGGTGGGATTCAAAACTATATTGCATAAATGATCATCATGACAAACCCCTAGCTTGAAGGTGGAGGTCAAACTGCGCATGTAAACTCCATGTATATGCTATAGTGAAAACATTTTTGTGTTCGGCCTATAACTTTGTCCTGCATAGGTCGTTTTGACATTTCGTGTCTATTGATTTGCCTTTTATAGTGTACAAGTCTGCTTCTATGAACCTAGTTATCCTACAAGTGCCAGTAACTTAATCTTACTGAAGGCAGGCACTAGGCGGGGGCATCCGTGTCCTATGGACACATTTATAGTTTATTATTGGTATGTAGGTGGTTAGCCTATAAATATATAGGGTGGACTGATAAAGGTTCCGGTAATAAAACATACTTAATTTTTTCTTAGCAAATGAAATACTATGTAACAAAGCAAACAAACAAATTATGCAATACAAATGTACGATTGAATTGACTATAAAATGGTCGTCTCAGTGAAGGCAAATCCTCGGATATAGAATAGAAACATAGCAATATACAATAGAAATAAAACAAGGAAAATAAGTTTAAAATTTATAAATACAAATCAGCGAATATAGAATACAAATAGGAACATATACAATAGAAATGAACAGAGATTGAATACAAACATAAAATATACAATATCAATAAAAAAGATAAAATATGAATCAAAAATTGAAAAATACATATGACACAATATAGAATATAAATGGAACATAGACAATAGAAATGAAGGGATATTGAATACAAATTTAGAATAATACAAGAGTAAAAGAGTAATAAGCAGTAATAGAATAGAAATATGAAATTTATAAATACATATAGATAAGATAGAATAATAATATGAAAATATCGAATAATTGCAATATTTTACATGCCATAGCATTTGTTCTTTCATGTTTGCAGCTTGACTAATCGAAAATTGCATAACGCTTTATTCTATAAAACAAAAGCTGACCTGCTAGATGTTGTCTTCAGTCTATATTCGTTTTACGATTGTATGTGACTGTTTTATTTATTATTTGGTAATGTTCTGTTGTTAGTATACGAGGAGCGATCGAAAAGTTCTGAGCCTTCGATATTTCTAGTAAATCTGCTCATGCGTGCTTATCGAATATAATTAGTTGTCATTTACTAGCTTTCGATGGACCTTTCAAAAATATGTGGCTGAAGTTTCCTTTTATACAGCACCTTAAACACAAGAGAGGTGGCATATTTTTTAAAATAACATTTAAAATCCATTTATCTTGCCTTACTTTGAGAAATCATTTTTCACATTCAACAAGATTAAAAAGGTTCTTGTTGTAGTACATGAACATATGATGATTTGTCAATAAGTTGATGGAAATGAAAAATATTTTGGCGTCTGGTGGCTTTAACGTAAATCCTTATATATTGCAAATTTCAAGAGTAAATACACTTCAGGAACTGACTGAATCAAATCCCAAACCCTATCCCCAACATCAAAGGGAAAGATTGACAAAGACAAGCCTGATATTTAGAGACTCATTCCCTACTTTCATGTTTGTTAGGAACATGGAGGGCAAAATCAAACAATTTTTACACACATATAAACATTAACATCTTGCACGATTTTTATCAAAAAGAGTTAAAAGATATCCGCTTCTGTGCACAAACAGCGTGCGACTCCGATTTTGCATTGTCAGCAGAAACTCTCATAGTAGACACTGTGTGAAAATTAAAATTTTGCTTTTTATTCTGAAATGGAATAAATTTATGTTTGCATATATCATCAATTACCGGGATGCTGTAAAACATATATTTGCAACAACAACAAAAAAACCAAACAATTGCAAATATTTGACTCTGCTAAAGCAATGGTCGGTCAAAAAGTTATACAGTGCACTCATGGGGCTAACTGTAAAAGTGGAAGTGTTATCCAGTTGATATTTAAGATAAATTACCGAAATTTGGTGATTGTTGCTCTGCAGAATAGCTGTTTAAAATCAATATAACTCAGATTTGCTCTAAGGGTTTCAAAACATAGTGGGACTTAGAACTTTTCGATCGCTCCTCGTGTGGAAATTAAAATGCATTAGCTTTACGTTTAGGGAATATGTCCCATTTGAGGACTGGACGCAAATCTGATAAATCTGATAAATAAAAAGATGAGGAAACAACAATGCCTCTAAATTGTTTTACATTTGCAGTGCTACATTTCTTTCAGTGCATTTATCTATCATTGAAGATTTTGATTCATGAATGCTACTATTAGGTCCATTTTCATTAATAAATTCAGGCACACTGTAAAATATGGTATGGTATGATGGCTTGGTATGTGGTATGGAACGTTGATCCATACCATACCACATACCATACCAAACGGCCAAACCAAATTAATTATGAATTCGTACTTAAAAGGAAGATTCAAATACTATAGAACTGTCTCAACGCAGTCGCAGTGTCCATTTGAGCAAGCCTAGTAACAGACCCACAATTCACGTCATTCCCTTTTAACCCCTACACTTTATCTGTACGTAACTGACCTTTAAATATTCAAGTGGATGATCTTATGTTATCATTTATCTTTGTACACAGACGAACTGCGTACACTGCAGCCCTTTTGTATTAATTAGCATATCTGGCGAAAGAATAAACCACTGAAACAACATGTATTTCTCAAGAGATGGTTGTCCTGCATTTACTAATGATGGGTATAGACATTATAATGCTTATATCACACCGCAGTTTTCTGGACAGCACTCATATTGCAGAAAATATCGTCAGATGCTCTTAACAGTTAACAAATCTGAAAATGGTATAAACATCAAGCTCTAGGTCACACAAAGCAACATCATACGAACAAATTTGTTCTGTGTTGCCTGTGTTTGGTGTCAGAGTTTCTGTGACGTTTTACCTTATGCGTGTTCATACTATTTCTAGTTCGGTTTGGGTTGCTGAGTGGCCACCTTTTGGGAAAAAGCTGCTCACTCAGTTGAACATATGTTCTCTTTGTCTTTTGACTATTTATAATTTTAGTTATTTCCCGTTTTGGTTTTGAGGGCTGGATTTGGTTTCTGATTGCTTTAGTTCCTGGTCTTTGCATACTTTTTACTTTAAATGAAAAGAATGACCACTTAAACCGAATACCTTGCCCTCCCCACCCCCGGTCCCCGAAACGGCATCTCTCTAGCAATCTTTTTTAAGTCATGATAATCACATTGGGTAAATTTGGTTATGATCTAGTAGTTTGCAGGTCATCTGATTTCATTATGGCCACATGACCTTCCATGGAACAATTCAATCCCTTATACATTGTCCAATAAATGAGCTGTTAATAGTGACGGCGTAAGAGATTACGGCATGAACAGTCTTATGGTATATTCCTTCCTTTTAAAAAGTGATCTTCTTTACAGAATTCATACATGATATATTACACAAAAGTTGTATATATTTTTTCGAATTATCTCTCTTTGCAGATTTGGACTTTGAAAACTTATAATTTAGATATCTCGAAAACTACATGTGCTTTGCATTAATTTTATACCTATGCATTTTTTTCATAAGTCTTAGCATACCCCAAAGTCTATTCTAGATTCGGCTGAAAGTCTTTGTTGTCAAAAAATCTTACACTTACCGTGGTAATTTATAAAGGGACACTGCTTATGATTCCAGAATAATTCGTTGTAAAGATATATTGCTGAGAAGCGATTTTGCAACCTATCAAAGTTATCTTAACCATATTAACAAGTGCTGAAATGCTTCCACGTAGTTAAAGTCGATTTTGCGGTGTACATGAATATGATAATGAAAAACTGAGATTGACATTTCAATAACAAATATTTAAACATGTTATACTTAATGAGACCCCGAAAAAAATCTTTCCTGCATGAAAATATTTACCAAAAAGCCAGTGGAGACCTTCTTCTGAGCCAAATAGTAAAGATCCTGATGTTAAAACCGCTAGCCTCGCTTTAGACATTTAATAAAAAGAATGCCTGTTTTATCCAATTTGTGAACTATTGAATGAATGCTTTTTACGGTCTTTTTACACTGACAACTGGAAGGCAGGACAGAAGAGAGGGGTCGACACAGTTTACCTATACCAGTGTTTCAAACGTCTTACTACATCCCTATTTGTTGTATTACAGGCTTTGAAACTGAAGTGCTGGCTTTTATCTTTTTTTTAAATCTATCATTTTTCTTCCTGTTAATATTCTACCAAAGCACAAAAATGAGTTTTTAGAAATGTAGAACCTGGCATAGAAATATATAAAATGTCTAATTTTTCCTATCTTTTATTTGAGCAGTGTACCTACTTGAACGCATTTGTTCACACCTTTTCGCAGTAACAAAAAGGATAAATGAAATCACATGTTCAATCTTGTTAAATGATTAAGACAGGAGATGAAAAAAGCAAACAAATCGATCATTAAACTTTTTAGTGCAAAAATTGAGTAAATTACCCCACCCCTCTCTTCCGTCACGTTAAATTTCCAATTATAAATGACAAACGCAACCGAAATGCTTTGAAAAGTATGTTTGCAAAATAGGTTGCAGATGGGAAAATAGAGGTATTCTGTTTATTAAATTTCTGAAGCAAGCTTAGCTGTTTTTAGCACTGGATCTATACTAATTTTCTGAAAGACAATCAAGTCTTGCTATTTTTAAGGTTAAAAATTTGCCTGCAGAAAAGAAATTTATGCGAATATTCATTATATGTAACATGTTTAAATATCTGTTATTGAAATGTCGATCTCGGGTTTTCATTACCATATTCCTGTACGCCACGAAAACGACAAAAACTACGCGGAAGCGTTTCAGCACTTGTTAATATAAATAAGATAACTTTAATAGGTTGCAAAATAGCTTTTCCGCAATATTCATTATAGCGAACTTTTCTTGAATCTAGGATTTTTTGACAACAAAGACTTTCAGTCGAATCTAGAATGCACTATGGGGTATGCTAAGACTTTTGAAAAAATTGCATAGGTATAGAATCAATGCAAAGCACCTGTATTATAGCTAGGCGTTTCATACTTTGTCAGCTGATGCATGATGTTTGTTCGTTTCGTTATTTATTTATTTAATTGTATTTTATTAATTTTTGGTGTGTTTTATTCGATTTATTTGATTTTTTTTCTTCGTTGAAAGGCATGTTTTTGTTTGCTAAATGTTTTTAAACAAAACCGTTACCACTCCAACGCCAGCACTTGCAATCCAAATACTTCAAACACTTAACATAATGCGGCTCAGTTTTAGAAGGAGTTACACCAAAATTTACAATACTCCCTTCCAAACACTCGAAACTTGGAACATATTTTGCCCCCGTTTTTAAAAAAACATAGGGGGGGGGGGGGGGGGGGGGGAGGGAGGAGGAGGATATTGGTTTCGGCTTGTACCTTCGTGCGCCCGTGCATGCATGCTTCCGTTCAAAAATATTTTGACATTTGATATATGGATTTCTCGTCAAAAAAACTGACCCATATATTTTCTTGTCCGAATCATATCCGCTTGTCGAGCTATGTCCCTTTTAAAGGTATACTCCCTCGTATTTCATTGTGAAATAACCACAAAAGAAGAATTTAACGGATTAGTTGTATGCAACACAATTAAGAATTGTGCAAAAAATCTTCATCCAAAAAGTCTTTGGTACGGAGGCAGAGACGATATATCATTGCGAACCCTTCTTGAATATTCATGAAAATTTTTTCGTCATAAATTGATTGACTCCCACATGATAATAAAGAGGCGTTTCTGCAAACACGCTTTGCATTTTATGAATAGTGGAGTAAATAACCTTACAATAGCATTAATCTCTAATCCGTGCACGTGAGATCTTTTCAGCCAATAACTGTCCGATGTTGATTAAAGAAAGGGCTGAAAATTATTCAAGATATAACTTTTCCCTGTACTTTCGTTTCTCCTTCCGCTGATTCAAGAAGGGCAGTTGTCAGTTACTGGCGAAAGTATGTGCACTTAGTACTGGTTAACCGCTTAGGAGGTCTAAGCCTGCCCAGGAATAGTGTGGTTAGTTTAACTGACCGTCCCGACATGACCTTAGTTTTTTACCGTGGACGTTTAGCATCAAATCAACCAACCAACTTTTCCCTGATTAACCATGATTACTGGGCGTATTCAGTATTCGTTTTTGGCGGGAATGACGACCCGCTATTCCCGCGTATTTATATATTGTCTTAAATTCTCCTACTTCCAGTGACCGGCACAAATTATAAATTTTGTAGATAATAGTACTTTTACTATGAATCATTTTAATGTCTTTGATACGATGTTTCGTGAGAAATTTGAAATTTAACAGAAACATATCAGGGCGTATATCTTTAAAGGGCGAAAGTACAATTTTTCGAGACAAATAACTAAAATAGTATTAAAGCTAGGAACTTCAATCTTGGTCAGCTGATAAAGACTGGTGAGTAGTGAAAATTAAAAATAAAGTTAATTTATTCTTTTTCGAATTATGTCCCCTTGCAGATTTGGACTTTGAAAACTATTATAGCTAGGCGTTTCAAACTTTGTCAGCTGATACAGCATGATGACTAGATTACCGCGGATTAGCTTCTTTGTATTTCGAATCGGCAATTGAATCGGTAAAGTGGAAATGTGATTCCTGCCGCCTAGTATATGTATTTAATCGGCAACTAAATTGGCAACCGGTAACCAGCAACTGAATTGGCATCAAGCATCTGGCAACAACTGCCTTCTTTATGTTTTTAATCGTCGACTGAATTAGAAACCGAAAACAAAGTCGGCAACTTGCAACTGACAATCCACAGCTTACTTTATGTTTTGAATCTGCAGCCTGCAAATGTATCGGAAACTGGCGGCTGACAACAAACTGCCTACTTTATGGTTTGAATCGGCAACTGAATCGGCAATCGGCCCTAGACAACCCACTACCTCTTTTATGTTTTGAATTGGCAACTGAATCGGCAACCGGCAACTGAATTGGCAACCGTCTGCTGACTTATGTTTTGAATGGCAACTGGCTGCATCGTTTTTATTTTAATGTTTTCTGAACGTAATCATTTTTTTTCTTCACAGAATACAGATGGAGATACATTTTTATCACCAACTAGAAGAGTGTTTTGGTTTAGAAGGGAAAGTACACGCAACAATATCAGTGAAAGAAATAATTAAACATTCTGGATTGTACAGTGGCTTGACTTTAAGTGTAAAAGAAATAATTTCGCCATATACTAATTATTGGAAGAGGTGTAAACTAGAATTACACAGAGGAAATAGACCTGGATGGTATATTATAGAAGGCATTCTCGATGAACGCAGCAATCGCCAATGGCTGGTAAATAAATGAAATTAAATTGGCGTATTAGAGAGTTATGTTTGTCCATTATAATAGAGCAGTAAAGTACTATCACTGTCTTGATAGTACAGTGGATCCTTCATTTTTGGACACTTTTGGAAACGAATCCGACGTACCAAGACGGCGGACTAAACAGGCGATAGGTATTTAACTACTTTCTTATCTTTTCTTAATTTTATTCATAGTTATTCAGTCTCAGTGTATTTTACATTTGGGTCATTTTCCGGCAGAATTGTAGTTCTGATTATGTCGGTATCTGGTTATTGCTTTCTTTTTACTTTGTTACTGCAATCTTTATAGCATTTTACGTGGTTTGTGTGTTCGCCGTGGTAGTGGAGCAGCTTAGGGTGAAAATTGGAGGAAATACTTCACTTGATGATACAAGGATGAAATTTTCACTAAATGTTCCTCACATGGCCCAGATTCAAAAATGATTCAGGGCCACTTAAAATCATCCATTTTCAAGATGGCCGCCAAGTTTCAAAATGCTATCATTTTAATCTATAACATGCTTATAGTGTGCAGGCATATGTAGTGCCCGTGGGCATGTGTGTTATTTTTTTGGCAATATAAACATGTAAAAACTTCATCAATTGAGTGTTTACAATGGAAAAGCGCATGTTGTCAATTTTTCTAATGACTCCTTGGCCATAGGCATCGATTATATACGTTACCTATGTGTATTTAATTTAAAATCAAATGTACACTACTGTTTATATTTTCAAATGCAGTTTCTCCATAGAATCATCGTTAAGTATTAGAAAATACATTTTAGTACGTTTTTTATCATTTATTACTACTTGTAGTAACGTAAATAACTTTAATTTATAAGTTAGTCCATTATAATACGACTTACGGAATTTCTTCATTGTCTCTTAGAGAACAATTATGAATTTAATATCCTTGCACTTCTTAAAAAACACTGTTTTCTTGGAACTATCAGCTTAATTAAGAAAAAATTAGGGACTTCATGAGGAACATTTTATATGCGACGAAACTCAGAATATTCCAAATGCTAATAAATGGAGACTTGGCAAATTCCATACACGCAGAGCAGGTTTTGCTACTTGTTTATTTCTAATAGCATTTATCTGCACCTTCAATGATTATGCACAGCTACCCAGTCGTACGATTCTTAAGATAGTAACATATGTGTTGTATAATAAAAAATCTGCAAAACAGATACATTTCATAAGAGAAAAAATGGTGCAATTTTAAGCCAGCAAATAATTTGTATACATGCTTTAAATAAAGCAATATATAGCCGGTTGGATAAGGAGTCTATTTAGCATGGAACCAGCTTCAGGGCTTACTTTTAATTTGACGAATATTTTTCGTTTTAAGGGACCGAGCTCTACAGAATTCTAGGCCACAAAATGAAGTGGCAAATCAAAACGACAGCATATTTGATGCGGGATATTTCTGGGCAAATGCCAGTTGTCCTAAAGAATGTATTGACCTGTAGTTTCACTTTGCAGTACGGTAACAAAACAAAGAAAAGGATAACAGATCGAATAACGAATACAACCAGTTACTGGGTAATTCATAAATTCCTCATATCTCATATGCGTAAACAGTAATACATTTAGTTCTGAATTAAAAACTAGCAAATGATAAGGTAATGCATACTATTCATGTCAAGGTAATGCATACTATTCATGTCAGATGACCTTGACTTTAAAGATATTACTATAATTATTATTTTTATTAATTATTGTTTAGCAATAATTACAGGGGTTAACCGCTTATTAATGAAGTCTTATCGCTTTTCTGAATGAGTCTTGACCCTTGACCAGATATTTCATATACAGTAAGAAGATGCAGCATTCTGATACCATTTATATCAATACAATGATAGAAGAAGCATACATATTTAAAGTCGAAACTAAAAATGTCTTTCATTACACTTTATGTACTTATGATAATGTATCAGAACACAAACAGGGGCTGTACAGAATTATCAGACTAAATAAATCTTGGTAATGATACAATGAGAGATACATGTCATGAACAGACTCATGAAAAGACGCTTTATATGTGTCTCCTAAAGTATATCATTTTCCATTGCTTAATTGACATAGTGATAATATGGAGCAGTGTAACTAATGGGACCAACACAAAAGGTAACGTTGATTACAATCAAGCACAATGTTAATAATTATCAAGTGAGCCGATACTTTATCAGTTGCCTCAGATGACAGCCATTTTTGCATGTAGGTTACCTGATTGCCTCGGTAGACAGCACATATAGGGAAACAGGTATCTTCCCCATGATAATTCTAAACCTAGACATGGATCAGTTAGGTCAACTTATACATATTATACTGGTCTCACATATACATATTATACTGGTCCCTCAAGGTTTTAAATGATGCGTTTTGTGATGTTGCTGTAAGTCACATTAAATGTTAAAAAAATTCTAAATGCTTCAGATGTTCATGTTGAGTTCTTGTGAGTGTAAAAAAGTAAATATTTGCTGTCTTGATACCAATGGTAAGTTAAATGCTTTCTGGCATCCAAGAATTGAGCCTTTGAAAACAACTTACTCAAATGAAAAAAACAACTTATTCCTAATACATTACAATTATTTACAATTATGTTAATGTTACAATGCCTTTCAAATACAGGACAATCCCATATTGTCAGACTTGGAGACATAAACAGTGGTGTTTCTTCATGGCTGCTTCACATGTGTAAACGTAAATCCTAAACAGTTACACTGAAAGGCTATATCAACTACAGTTCGATATTTTCGTCAGTTTTGGGGAAAATCCTAAGGAAAAGTTAACTTTTCTCTTCAGCTGGCAATGTCAAAGCTATCTGCTACCTAATTAATTCAAAATATGCAAGCAGTTCTTTCAACATGGTTTAAAGAGAAGTGACAGAGTCTGTTGATTAAGGACCAATCATATAAAATTCACTCCAGCGATTCATGTTTGTTAATTGTGTTTTAGTCAAGGTTATATACGTTACTGGTCTTATTTGACTGATGACTATCTTTTTCTAAATATGTCAATATTTCTATTTATTTAAATATAAAATAAAATCATAATTTTAAAAAAAATTTAATTGCTCTTTATATTTATAACGTTAATTGTTCCTACATTTCATTTATAACAGTTTGCTGCTGTAACACGCTAATGTTACCCCACCCGTTACTTTGGTCAGTTTTAGGTAAAACACATAAAATGATACAGCATCAATCGGTTTTTAGCTGCTGAAAGACTGCTTTAATGATTATGATAACAAAATTTAATTGAAGTTCATGTCTACACGAGGACCCCATTTTTATTACATATAACCCTGGATTATTCTTCATGTGACGGATTTCGATTATGCTACGTAATGTTACTGTTTGGGTGCCTTTCAGATACAACCCAAAGTTATTATAGTCTAATGAATATAAGAATAGCATTTTCCATGCGTACTTGTACACTTTTTCAATTTAAGACATAATGCAGACTACAGCTAGTTATACTTTCTCTCCAGTGTTTCAGGAATTCATAAGAAATAAGTTTATTCTGTCTTCAACTGATATTGCCCCTGCTAACTGCAACCTAACTGATTCAAAATATATCAAGGAATTTTGTCAAAGTTGAGATGAGCCTGACTCAAATAAGAACAATAGATTATGCTCATTTAGGAACACATATGAAACCTTCTTTCCAGCGGTTGGTCTGTTTCTCATTGATCATTTGTATTTTAGTTACAGTTATATACATTACAAATATATCACGCTTTTTTATCATCATTTCCAGACTTCAGTTTGCTTTTTATGTATTAGAACATTTAAAAAGGGATATTTCTGACACAAAGTATTTTCTACGTCGCGTTTATTGCTTTTAGGTGCTGTAATGGACCAGTGTTACCCCACCCACCACTTTAGCCATTTTTTTCGGTAAAGTGTTGAAAGAAAAACTGGTAACAACCATTTTGCAACTCCTAAGTGACTGCTCTAAGTGACTATGATCAGGGCATAAAATAAACATCCATTCCAACAGGCCCCTGGACTATTACCTTACACTAGAAATGTTTTTCAGAGAAATACTGATGCCCCCCCCCCCCCCACCAGCCCATTTCCCTTCCCCTTTAATGAATAAAAAGCCTGTACAAATAAAATATCTATGCAAGTTTGGAGAAAATCCATCCACTGGTTCTAAAGATATTTTACATATAAGACTATGTTCTTGAAAAATGGATCAGGGTCGCCAACTGCTAAACACGTCTTAAACCTGTCAAAACGATATAGTCATGCACGCCTGATGAATATCCGTCAATTGGTTCAAGGTATAACTCATTTTAAGAGAGAAAAAAAGCATTTGTAAGTTAGCTTTTAACCTTGAAAATGGGGTCCAGGTCATTAAAGCATAGTAGACTCTTGAGGTTGTCCCAAAGGTATATCTATGAAATTAAAGTGGAAATCAAGCCAAAGGCTAATGAGACATATCAATTTTAGTGAAATTTAACATATCTAACTCCTCCTGTAATCTAGAAATTGAGGTCAAGGTCACCAAAATCTGATCAGCTCTTAAGCTAGTCCCAGTAATGTACCCATGCAAGTTTGGTAAAATTCCATCTACTGGTTCTCGAGATATCATGGGTACAAGAACCTGTCATCTAAGTCCTCCAGTGACCTTTAAAATGAGACCAAGGTCACCAAAATCTAACTAGCTCCAAAACTTGTCCCAATGATGTATCCATGAAAGTTTGGTGAAATTCCATCCATTAGTTTAGGGGACATTATGGGTATAAGAAATTGTCATCTAGTCCTCCAGTGACCTTGAAAATGAGGTAAAGGTCACCAAAATCTAATCAGCTATTTAATGTGTTCCAATGATGTATCCATGCAAGTTTTGTGAAATCCCATTCATTAGTTTATGAGATATCATGGGATCAAGATATTGTCATCTAAGTCCTCCAGTGACCTTGAAAATGAGGTCAAGGTTACAAATATCTAATCAGCTCTTAAACTTGTCCAAATGATGTATCCATGAAAGTTTGGCCAAATTCCATTCATTGGTTCAGGACAAATTGTGGGTACAAGAAATTGTCATCTTTAACCTCCAGTGGCTTTGAAAATGAGGTCAAGGTCACCAAAATCTAAACAGCTCATAAATTTGTCCCAATCACGTACAAAGGAAAGTTTGGTGAAATTCCATCCATTGATTCAGGAGATATAATGGGTACAAGAAATTGTCATCTAAGTCCTCCAGTGACCATGAAAATGAGGTCAAGGTCACCAAAATCAAATTAGCTCTTAAGTTTGTCCAACTGATATATCCATGCAAGTTTGGTGAAATTCCATCCATCGGTTCAAGAGATATCGCACATACAAGAAATTGTCATCTAAATCCTCCTGTGACCTTGAAAATAAGGTCAAGGTCACCAAAGTCTAATCAGGTCTTAAGTTTGTTCCAATAATATATCTATGCAAGTTTGGTGAAATTCCATCCATTGGTTCAAGAGATATCGCGCATACAAGAAAATGTCATCTAAGACCTACAGTGACCTTGAAAATAAGGTCTAGGTCACCAAAATCTAATCAGCTGTTAAGTTTGTCCCAATGATGTATCCATGCAAGTTTGGTGAAATTCCATCCATTGGTTCAAGAGATATCGCGCTTACAAGAAACTGTCACGCCGACGCCGACGGAATCCGCACTGAAAACAATATGTCCCCCCTCACCTTTGGCGGGGGGGACATAATAATGTATTGAAAAGTTCATAAAACAGGCAGACATTTTGTTTTTGCGGCGGCCATCTTGAAAATGACATAATTTCCAGTGGCCCTCGATCTTATGTTAAAGTGTATGTCAGGTACTTGCTATCCTGTAAATTTTATGCTTGTATCATCAACTGAAGTATTTTCGCTTTATCCCGCTCCACTATGGTGGTTCATTGACGAGTTAGAGGGTTATCATGCGAACCGAACAACCAACTAATTGTTTTGTACCACTTCAGAAACTAAGGGTGAGGTTGTGCACGTTAAACTACGTTAAAGCCCCCCACACCCAGTAATTCATTAATTATTACTGACCGTTCCAAGGCGGTAGTTTTGTTGTGGTTCTCTGTTGCCCGTTTTAGGTGTCACAGAGTTTCGGTGACGTTTTACCTTACTTGTGTTCATATTATTTTAGTTCGGTTTCGTTTGCTGAGTGGCCACCTTTTGGGAAAAAGCTGCTCATTCGGTTGACCATAAGTCCTCTTTTGTAATTTGACTATTTGTAATATTAGTTATTTCCTGTTTTGGTTTTTGGGGCTACATTTGGGTTCTGATTGCTTCAGTTCCCGATCTTTGCATACTTCTTACTTTTAACCTTGGCGACTGTTCTGTTGCAATCGGGTACTTATTGCTTTGTGGTTGTTGCTCAGATGGGTTATCATTTCCTTTCGGTGCCTTTGGTTGGAACAATCATTTGACTCTGTATATTAATTTTACAGCAAAATAATAACAACAACAAAACATAATTGGCATGAAAATATATCTACAATATGAGACGTATGAAATGTGCGGTACAAGTTAAGAGCATGTCTCTCTGGGAGTGATAAATTGATAAATGATGTTAAGCAGAATCAAATATCTAAATACTGATGAGATTTTATCTTTACACTTGCATGTGCTTGACACAATGGAAAATGTGCAGAAAAGTGAAACGTTGCATTATCTTAAAATTCTAAATGGTCTGATAATGGATAACAAATTTAGCTGAAATAAAATCAAACGTGCATTTTCAGACGCATGTAATAGGTTAAATCAATATTGTCGCGTGCAGTTCGCAGTGACAGAGTGCAAATATGTATCAATACTGTAACAATGATACAACTCAAGTTTAGATACGTCTTTTAAGAGCCGTATACACTATCATTTTTTCTTGTACAACTTTATTGTACAAGAAAAAATGTCATTTAATTTGATCGTGTATACAGCAGGAAATGGTCAGTTTTCTTATTGTACAAGAAAAACTGATGAATAGAAACTCATCCTATTTTCAGTGATAACTTATCAAACTTGCCATCAAATAGCCAATCAAAAGCAAGAGAATTTCTAGCAGCAGCATTGTAAATAAAAGCACATGGCCAATATTTGGCGGGGAAATATTGCTCCAAGAAAGTTTCAGTGCCAACAAATAATGGCAGATATTATTTGGACAGACATGGTTACACCAAGACTCATTGACCTAATATAATTAGGTTAAAACTATAAGAACAGAAATTTAAGAAAAAGGACAGTTCTTGAAGTCTGAGAGGCTTTGAACATGACAGGCGAGTCTTTTGTGTACACGCATATACATACAGATACAGTTACCTTTATTCTGTTTACTACTTTTCTATTGTAGCAGCAAATACTAACTAACTCTATTGAACATAATACCTATGAGTCTATATTTACAAGAAGAGCCTTTGTCTCCATTGCTACTATTGTGTAATTTCCCGCAAAAAGTTTGACAGCAGAGTAAAATTCTTCATACGTGTATACACCTCATCTTTGTCACTTTTTCTTGGTCATTTTTTCTTGTACAATAAAGTTGTACCAGAAAAAATGATAGTGTATACAGCCCTTAGGAATTGTGTAATTATATTTGAAACGATCATTTGCTGCAGTTTAATATTGTGTTACACTCAGTAAGCATTCTAGGTCATTTTCTTAGAGCAGAGCCTCATTTTGGATTTGTGTAGAAACATGAGTAGCGAAAGGCAGGTTTCCAGACAGTGAAAAATATATATCTTATTTTTTTGTAATATAATTATATTTATTTTCTTATTTCTATAATAGTATGAGTGCATATGTAAAAATGTAAAATATTAATAAAGAAATCATTGGTTTATCTATCGCCCTGGCAAATGCATGTTAAAGAGATGATTAATATAGGTCAAGCCATTTTCCCACACACACATAATCATCCAAAATGCATAATTACAGTCTGATTGCACTTGTCTTTAGGTTTTGTTTGACTGCAATATGTAAAAAGAAGACATACCTTTTAAATTTGCTAAAAAATATTGGTCAGTTCTTAGAGGTTATTACATGCCTAGTGTCGCGTTGCCAGGCATATTGGTCCGGATTGCGCCATATTGGCCCGAGGGCCAATATGGAGCGGTCGGCCCGATATGCCTGGCAATGCAACACTAGACATGTCGTAACCTTTTTATTACATGTATTCTGCACTTTCCCCTAAATCATTACACTGAATGAAACAAACGGAACTATTTTGGACGATACGTCAACCCGATTGTTTTTGGTGTTATGTTAAGTTGCAAAGTACGCACGCACACACAGCCGCCGTGCTGACGTCCTTCAATAAACATGACGTCATTAAAACTACATATATGCAATCATTTTCAAACAAAGTTAGAAATACAAAGATTTAAAGGGGATTTCACAGAGAGCAATTCTTAGAAAGAGAGACAGAGAAAAAACTTACAATATGCATTTCAATTTCATTTAGGAGGATTGTTCCCACTGTCTGAGTCTGTTAAGACTGTCGCATTTGTGTTTACGAGTTTTGATTTCTCTACATACAATCTTTACAAACTTTCTCAGCCGTTCAGCAGTCCCTGTCGGTCTGTTCTCCCCCATATTAATAAATCCAGTCGCTCAAGCCATAAATTTACATCTGTTCCAGTTTGCTTTCCGCCATCTTGTTTTCGAATGAGCGGGCTGATATGACTGCACGAGCGGGCCGATATGGCTCTGCACGAGCGGGCTGATATAGGGAAAGGAATCCAAGCCATATTGGACTTCGTATCCAAGATATTTGTTATTTTATTTAGTAATGCATGTAATAATTCTACTGTAACTTTTTACGACCGAAAGTATAGCAAAAAAATCCAATTTCCATAATATTTTTAACCCCCATGTCCCGAATATTTGATGATCTGAGTGATTAAAAGGCTCGCCAGGGGGTGTTGCAACAGTGATTGACAGCTGAATCATTGCTGAAAAGCATTGTGTAGGTGTGATTGTGGGAGGTGGCAGGAATCCTGGAATTAAACAACAGTAATTTTGCATGATACTTCTGAATTAAGGCTCGCCTTCATGACCAAATGAATCAGTTTGTAGCTTGAGTAAATTAATGGAATTTTTTGCAAATATAAGTCTAATCTATGGACTATCTGATTCTGTTAAAGAAAAAGCAACTTGAAATTCCTTATTTCCAAAACAAACAATTTATATAGGGCTCCAATGGTGTTTGGAAAATGGTACACCAGAATTTATTAGTGATCTAGGAAGTTCAAGAAGCTAAAGTGATATTTTGCCTCAAATTCTTCTTCTACAGTTGTTAAAGTTATTAATTGGACCAATCAAGTAGTTGAAAACTTATTATTATTAAGGTTTTGGGCTTCTTAAAGATCCTTGTTTTCATGTAAAAATGTGAGTTTCCTCAGCTGGTCCCCACTTTCTGCTCAGCTTGTTGAATGATATCAGATATTGATTTTTGGGATCCAGTAGAATAAAGGTCTGCTGCTGATCTGAGAACGAGGCAGTTTTATCAGCAATTCAAGTGTTAGGTTTCTATATGCTGGGGTAGGTTGTATACTGACTATCATTTTGGTTGTGTGACAGTGTGAGCTAAAAGACAGTAGAACCTTCAAAATGGTATTATGATGTGCCTTCGCTACCAAGTCATATGGCTAAGATATGGTGTGCCGCCACATGAAACTCAAATATTCGTCGGTATTCCCTGCTACCTGCGGGTCGTAATGCTACTAGGCTAAATGGCTTCACAAGAGAGATAGAGAGAGAGAGAGAGTATGGAATATCATCCGCTTTAGGAGCCTGGGTGAGTTTTTTAAATGTTGGGCGGCAAATCGATAACACAACTATCTAAGTATATCTATTTATCTATATATGTGCCATATTCTGTTTTCAGTCTCTCAAGTATCTGCTTACCCGTCTACCCTGTATCTAACTGTCTGTCTGTCTGTGTTGCATTTAGAAAAAAGAGACAAAGGTTGAAAACGTGTAAGAAGTAATAAATAATGATTAGGTAGCTGGCCAGTTTTATATAAGCAATTTATTGAGTTTAAATTGAGTCTAAATTATTTAGTTCAATTAAGATAGCTGAGTTGCCACCTATTTGGGAAAGAGCTGCTGACTCGGCTTATCACTTGTAATTTATTGTTTGTTGGGATGTCTTTGTCAATCTTTACCTTTGATGTTGGGGATAGGGTTTGGGATCTGATTCAGTCAGTTCCTGAAGTGTAGTTACTCTTTAAGTTTAAATAGATGCCAATATACCCTATTGTAGAATTTTGTTGCTGTTCCATCAGATGCGGAGCTTTTGTTTTCATTTGCAGACATAGGACCGTCGAAATTTAAATTTTCATTTTTGTTCGGATTTGAAGAATTTTTGTCAAAAACGTTTATAATTGGATTTCATGTTTTTTTTTTCCATTTTAAGTGTTTTTGTTGTTTTAGTTCACCTGAGTCGAAGGTGAGCTTATAGGATGGGCGTCGAGCTGTCGTCTGTCTGTCTGTCTGTCTGTTCACACTTTCAAGCATGAATAGCTCCGCAACCAGTGGGCCGATCGCAATCAAATTTTAACTGAAGCATCATTGGGGTTGGGGACGACTGCATTAAGCTTTGGGCCAGATCGGATCAGAAGTCTGGTTACCTTGGCAACAGATCTTTCCCATAGGGTTATAATGGGGAAAAATTGTGACCACTCTAGCACTTCCATTTTTGATCGGATCTTTTTCACGAGAACATTCATAATATCTGGGACGAGTTCGAAATTTGGCCAGATCGGACCAAGGACAGCGGAGTGAGCTGGCCTTGAGCATCTGGAAGAAATCTTCATAGACTTCTAAATTGGAAAAATGTTGTGACCACTCTAGCCCTTTCATTTTTGATTGAATTATCTTTATTTTTGAAGGAAACAATGACATGCTTGAAAAAGCTTGTACGAGTTTAAATTTCGGCCAGATACCACCACCGACTCCGGAGTTATCTGCCCTTTAGCCTCTGAAAAATTGACGTATAATGTTGTGAACACTCTAGCGCCTTCATTTTTGCAGGTGACATGGACAACCATAAAGTACATACCATATATAGTCAAAGGTTTCTTATTATGTAGGTTTTTAAACAACATGTACAAAAGCGCACACTGACATTTCATACTGGTTTTATCACCTGAATGGCTTGGTAGGTGTACCGATTTTACTCTTTAATGTTCTAAGAATTATTTGCAAAGATAGGGAATACTTTAATTCTTTTGCATCAACATTTGTTCATGCTCATTTCAGCAGTTCGTTTTAGTGTGTGCTAGTTAGGTAGAAACCTCAATTAGCATTTTGAGGCAATTTGAAAAATTTAAGCTCACTTTGCGGTAAATGGAGCGAAAATGGAAATTCAATGGGGACATATGGTAAATCGAATGAGCAGCTTTCTCGCAAAAGCGGGCCACTCAGTTACCTAAACCTAAATAGATATCATCCTAGAATGACATAAAAACAAGAAACACAGAGAACCAAATCTTAAGTATCGCTTGGAAAGGTCAATAATATAAAATATTTGGGAGATTTAACCGAGTTAACGCCCTCAGCTTCTGAAGGGGTTCAAAACATTTAGTTAATTGCTCAGTCGGTCTAACTAGTCAATGAATCATTACGGTAAAATAAATAAATCACAAAAAGTACCATAATATAATAATACTGATAAATAAAACAAAAAAGAACAAGGACTCGACACATACAACGTGAACGTGCCAAAACCCTTTGTTCGGCGATAGATCCTGCTATTTTATATATATTTATACTTGCATATGCTAGCAAGACGGCAAACATGTAAAAAGGCTGATCAGAGTGCACGGGTGATAATAAAGCAGGTAATCGCAACACCAAAAAAATAACAACAACAAAAACAAACAGAAAAACAATAACACAAAATCACAAAAAGCTGCCAAGCTGGGGATCGAACCATGATCGCTTTTGTCTAAATCGAGGTTTATAACCTCTTGACCACATATCTTCATATATCTGATCAAAACAGATCTATAAATATATTGTGCAAATTTCTGGACTTCATATGGGAGACCACATTTGGTAAAATCGTCAAAAAGGTCACAGAATTCTTAATGTCAGGAAAATGAATCTTACGTCAAACAAAAGTTTGGTTGCCATAGAAACTGAAGCCATTTGCACAGAATATTTAAAATCACAGAAACACTGGATCGCTTAAGAGGTGATCATCATCTGTAGGAGGTAAGATTAAAGTAAATTCCTTTCATTTGTGACTTATTTGCCTTGCTAAACGATAACTCATACTTTTACGACGTCTCTTTATGTTATAAAGAAACGCAACTTTGTAGGCATATAAAGTAACGTCACTCTGTGGTTTTGCGGTAGCAGAAACGCTGCAGATTAAGCAGCAATGCTAGTATGCGGTTAACCATCTTGACTCACTAGTAAAGCGATAAAACACCGTTTATAAAGGGTTTTAGAGAGCTACATAAGTTGTGAATGATCTTAAAATGGCACAGGAATCTCGTATACATAACAATGTATTTTTGCCATAATTTGCCAATTATCGGAAATCCACGTGTACTAAGGACTCACGAAATGTGACACATGTCAATCTAAAATAACTCATCAGCGGCTGTTTTATTTAGCAATGGAAAATAGATTTTTCTGTAATACTTTTAAAAGCTAAACTCTGTTTCATCTCATAGGGATAAAATTTTCGATGATCAGGTGACCATCTCTACATGTATTTCCGCAATGAGCCGAAACGAAATCAACATTAATATATTAATATATTTTATTTTATTTTTTTTATTTTTTTTTTTTTTTTGAGGGGGGTGGGGTCTGGTCCTTTGGGCCTCGGGTGAGAGGGCAGGATTAGCATTTACTTAGACCATTTAGTCTTCGATGAGCAAAAATGGTGGTGCAACGATTTTTCCATCATTGACCTTTTTGTCTTCACAGTTCATGTCTTATTTCTGTACTTCCTTTTTCATTTGAAATCAATATTAAAGAATATCCACGACGCAAAACCTATAACCACTATAGTTATTGCTGGTGCTTGTGAAATTACCCAAGATTTGTTTCTGTGTATTGCAGAATGACGTCAAATAATGGCAGCAGAAAGAGTTAAATTCCCCCCAAAGAGATTTGTAAGTATTTTCAAACATGCGAATGGATTTTATCAACATATTTTACTTGTATTTGTATTTTTTGGGGGTTATTTCCCATTGCTACCGGTAATATTTTCGATATATCTCAAAACTGACTGATTGGATTTCTTTGAAAATTTGCATTTGTTTAGAGCAATATTTTTTAAAAAAAAAACATGTATACCGATTTTCAGTGGAATCGAAATATTTTAGGATGTAGTATTTTCGCTGTTGTCTAACCGCCCAGTATGTGCTCTGATTAGTCATGTAGGCCCCGTACGTAAATTTGATTCAATGGTCTGAGTTTCAAGATGGTGACTAGCAAAACAACTCGCGATGCTAGCAAGTAATTTTCAGCTATTTTACCAATTATTTTCATCATCAAAAGTCATTGCAGTTTGCAACATTAAACTATATTGTTTCTTATGTGCATTTCGGATTCCACAGGCATGACTGCTTATCATATGACTCAGAGTCCTTCATTATTTGCGTGCTCATCTGAACATAAATTTCTTGACTCGAGTGACGATTGTGAAAATATGACTTTTTGCATTTTTGCAACATCAACGTGTGATTTTAAAGACTTTTAATCATTTTTAGGTCCGTTCTTTCAATATACCCCAAAGCATGGGGTCCAACACATGGGCATTTCTAATATATTTAAGAATACACCAAATGGTCAAAACACGGATTGATCTTGTGTACATGTACATTATAGTCAAGCCACGGATTGGTTTAGTGAGGAGTGCGGATTAGTAAGTAAAGACAACGGATTGGTTTCACTGTAAGGAATCAATTATCCAAGGATAAAATAGGGATTTTTTCAATGATGCTTAGTATTATAAAGACTTGAGAATGCACTGAGTAACACCATGTTCTTTCAATCTCATCTCAAGTGTCATATGCCTACACCTTTCTAAAATGTCCGAAACACGTTTTAGCGCACCTGAGCCGAAGACTCATAAAAAACTTATAGTATATGCAGGCGTCCGCCCGTCCGTCATCCTTCAATATTATTTTCAAACAACTTCTCCTCGGCCGTGAGGCCGATTATTTTGGTTTGGTTTAAACATATTTTATTCAGAAATATCAACAGAAACAAACATTGTATACAATCAATTAAGGATCAGAACGAAAGCAAATACTTATTAAGTTCTTCTCCTTCTCCTTCTCCGATTATTTTCATACTTCACGTGTAGCATTTTGTTTAGGGAAGTGAATAATTATGTTTTTGTTCCAGTGGAATAAGAACTGTTGAACTAAAAATTTCACGGTTTGTAAATTTCACACCGTGAAGAATTAGTACAAATATCTCACACCGCGTGAAGAGTTGGTACCAATAAGTTGCTGATTTCATAACAATATCTCTCACCTGTGTGAGCAATATGCACGAAGTCATCCATGTGCATTCTTCATATTGATAAAATACCCCCTAATCACTCCAGCACACAAGAGCAACTGGCCACACATATGACAGCAGATTCTGTTCGACCTCATCACTCATTCTAGATTGTGATTGTAACAGCACATAGAGTGCTGGTATTTATTTAGCACCATAATATGCTTGCAATTTAAGCAGTTTTTGTTTATTTTACTGCAAGGATACAAGAAATTTGACAACTTTATCTGATTATCAAAACATTATGGGAGTCTGGCATGTGGTAGTAATGATGGATATAGTAAAGGTCACTGTGAAAAATCTTCACACTTTCTAGTCCATGTGAGCCTCACTGTAATCTTCTGCATTTTGTATTCAATTCCAATTCTTCACATGTTTGACATAATTTATATAGATACAAAGATACAAACTTTATTAGAAAACCGAATACAACATCAGTGTTCACTAGGCATTTCATACTATAATGTGTGAAATAAGACAATAAAATGAGAAAAAATCAAGAACAAAACAACAGAAAATAAAATTTAAAAGTCATCATGCAGCAGATACATCATTTCTTAGTTGAAGGGCTGATTTGATAAATTTATGAAGACACAGTGTCTCACTTTTGGGGGTTTAACAGGCGATGCATAATTGGCATATGTAAATTTGTGATACAGATCTGAAAAGCCTCATATAATATATTCCTTGGTTGGATATATCTTTGACATTCCATGAAAAAGTGTTCTTCAGTTTCTATTAATGTACAATGGGGACAAATACGATTGCTTCTTGGAGTTTTCGGTTTTGTATATTCACCTCTTTCTATATTTAAACAATGGGCACTCAATCGAAATTTAGTTAGTTATCTCTAGTCACATTTCTATCTGGGGTATGTTGTAAGTATTTTGGAATGTTATTTAGATCTAATACATGACTGAATAAATGTAATTTGCTATCAGTGGTTTCATTTTTCGTTTTGTTTAGCTGCTGCTCAGTCTGTTTCATATAATATTCCTTTACAATTAGGACAAAATTTGTACGATCGATAGGGTCTTCAATATCAATGTTTAACAGTTTAATTATCATAGCCAAATTAGAGTACCAGCATTTTGATTTGCCTCTATGCAATTCCTGATCCGTGATAAATGCACTATAAAGTATTCTATTTTGGGGCATGTAACTGTTTCTGATTCTGATAAAGTACTTATACATTAAGGATATGCAAAATAGAATTATTGGATATAAACAACATTCCAGTCTCACAGCTAAATTTGATGTATACCTATTGACTCCAAGAACTTGTTTTAGGATTTTATGTTGTAATTTTTCTATTGGTAATTGATCTACACTTGACAGATTGATTTTATTATCTGAGATCCAAATTTCACTCACATATGTAATTATTGGTTTTATTAATGTATCAAATAGCTTCATACTGATACTGAATGGTAGCTCATTGAAGTTAGAGAACTTTTTACGCAAAGAGAAGAAGGCCTTCAGTCCCTTATTATATAAATCATCTGCTGCATGTTTTAAGTTTCCATTAAAGTGAATTATAATTCCTAAATATTCCTTATTCCTAAATATTTGTATTTTCTACGATATCTATTTGCATGTCTTGATAAGTAAACTTAAACTTTGTGAAATCTTTTTTACCTTTACCGAAAATCATTGCTTTAGTTTTACTGATATTAACATTTAATTTTCATTTGTTACAATATTTACTTAATTGCTCTAAACAGTTTTGTAGACCCGAGCTTATTTCAGAATTAAGTAGTAAGTCGTCTGCAAAGAGAAGATGATTTAAAGTGTGTAGACCTTGAGGGGATATGTATTTTCCGTATTGAGCTCCTTTCCTATGTCATTTAAGAAAACGTTAAATAGAGTTGGGCTAAGGCTGTCACCCTGTTTTAAACCAATATTATTAACTTGGTTTATTGAGGTAATTTTCCGTTTTTATGCAGTAAAAAGTTGACGAGTACATGTTCTGAAGCAACTCAAAGATTTTTCCACTTATGCCTGTTTTTGCATCTTATAAAACAGAGTATTTCTGTTCACTATATCAAATGCTTTAGAGAAATCAACAAAACATGCAAAATTGGTTTGTTTAATCTATGATTATATTTATTCAAAAGTGATTTACAGTAAAAAATTGATCCGTTGTCCTATAATTCTGTCTGAAACCTGCTTGATTATCTTCTATTAAGCAATTGTCTTCTAAATATTTTGAAATTCTAGTCTGTAGTTTTTTTGTAACAAGGGCTTCGCAAGCGGCGCATAATACGCCCGTTTTAATGTCATAAAGGAATTAAAGAATGAACAAGATTGTTTACAAAAGGACAGACAGGCAGACAAACAGGGGAAACCACACTTTAATTAATGACGGCAACATTATTTAAATATTTAACACCTGAAATATTATTAGTATACCAAAAATCAGCTTCCAAGGTGAAGTGGCTCCTAAGTTGAGTAATGCCAAAGTCAAACAAGGGAGATAATTCATAAACTAAATATACTAGATATACCATTCTTGGTTCTAATACATTCCCTTCACAATATACACATCTCCATAAAGTTGTGTTAAAATATTCTAAAAAGTTAAGGAGTTACAGAGTAAACAGGAAATTTATGCATGGGCAGATAATCCAGTAAGCAAGACTGAGTCGTGGTTCTTGCTCAGGATACATTGCCCCATTATTACACACATTCCTACAAAGTTTCATTCTAATACTTCAAAGGGTTAAGGAGATATGGAGTGAATGGAAATGCCTAAAAATAATGATCAAAGGGAGGTTACTCCAAAATTAAGAAATGGGGAGCAACCATTCTTATATGTGACACATCATCTTGTGATCATGCATATTGCTATAAAGTTTCATCATGATATTCCAAACAGTTACCGAGTTAATGTATGCACAACATAAGTATACACAAACATAGCCGAAAAGAACCATGAGATACATTCCCCCTACCTACTACATATGCCTACAAAATTTCATGAAGATATTCCAAATGGTTACTGAGTTATGGCACATACAAGAATGTTTACAGACGGAGGAAATGGAGTTTACTGCTAAATTCAGAAAGGGGGAGCAACCATTCTTATATGCAACATATTATCTTGTGATCATGCATATTGCTATAAAGTTTCATCGTGATATTCCAAACAGTTACCGAGGTAATGTATGCATAACATAAGTATACACAAAAATAGTCGAAAAGAACTAATAAAAGGGATGTAATTCAGAAACAAAGAAAGGGAGAGCAACCATTGTTGTACGCGACACATCGTTTGGACTTCATTCACATTGCTATGAAGTTTCATGAAGATATCCCAAACGGTTATCTAGTTCTGGCGCGCAGAAGACCTGTAGGGTAAAAAACAATCAAAGGGGCATAACTTTGAAACCTAGGAAGGGGGAGCAACCATTCTTGTACGCGACACATTCCCCCTACCTAATACATATGCCTACAAAATTTCATGAAGATATCCCAAAAGGTTACTGAGTTATGGCGCGCACAAGAATGTTTACGGACGGACGGACGGATCGGCCACGATATAATACGTCCGTTTTTTTCAAAACGGGCGTATAAAAAGTCTCCCCAAACAGCTGCCAATGCTTATCTCTCTGTAATTATTGCAATCATATAATGAACCAGTTTTATGTAGGACAGATAATATTGACATATTCCATTCAACAGGAAATTACCCAGTTGATAAGATTTTGTAATACACAATATGTTTATATGTTACAGTTAGAGCTTCTTGGACAAGAGTAACAATGCTAAGCTTCTAGGCAAACCATAAATATGAGCTACGGCGCGAGAAAACCTTTTCACAGCGTTCATGAATTGATCCATCAAGCTGTGTAGCTATAGAAGCAAGTCTTTTAACTACGGTTGTGAACTTTTGCAGATTCTTCAATCAATGCGGCGGAAAATCGCCAGAGTGGTTACTGAGCGTCTGTGCCGTTTTTGAATCGGATCTTTAGTCAGGGAGAGGCAACCCCGTCAATAGAAAAAAAAACTTTCCCAAATTTTGATTAACAATTTGAGGGGACGTCCCTACTATGAATCGTGTGCCTAGGAACCATGTTATTTTGACCTGGGTCTTCTTCACAAATGTCGCCCCAAAATATGAAGGGAACCACTCATAATTACGAAGGAATATTCATGAAACTTCATTCAAATAACCACAGGTGCTTGATTTTTTGAATATTTGATAGTTGTTATCTATACTTAGGTACATTCTCTTGAGTTTCATCCTTACAAAATATCATTCTAGAAATGAAAATTTTAACCACATACAGAATTGTACGAATATCAAGCCTCTGTGAAAATGTCAACAGACTTGAGCCGGCGTACAGAGAGCAAGAACTGTAACATGGGAACGTATATTTTTTTAATTCAAACTTCTTGTAGCCACCTTTTGCGTTGATTAACTTGTCAACTTCACGAATCTTCAGGAGGACTGCTAAGGCTCATCAACGCAAACCAAGCAAACTCGTTTCACACATTCAATCACTGTTTACTTGAATGAGGTGTTTCCTCTAACGTCCAAGCTAAATAATACACACGAGTGGGGTACTTCTTTTATAAGTAAGGCTGCTTCCATGGTGCAGTTGAAAATCTGACCTCCCCATTTGGTTAGACTTAAAATCGAGGTATTGTTTTGCTGGAATTTGCATATAAGTCAACTAGATAATTTGTCCGGACAAATTATTTCGTGACATGAAATAAGTTTGCTTACCTAACTAATGTGTATCCCTTCCTTTTCTGAACGTGTAAACAAATATGTTGCTACTCCCCGCCATCTTGAAACTCATACCAATCACGTTTATGTACGGGGCCTACATGACTTATCAGAGCACATACGGGGCGGTTAGACAATAGTAATTTTGATCGTTAGAGATGAAATTTCGAAAGTCGCAAAAATTGCCAATACAAAGTGTGATGTGAGATGTACTGATAAACATTTATAATTAAGTTTCCGTACGATGCTTCTCAACAGGATGCAATTTTGTTTTAAAGGTTCGAAAAGTAAATGTATTTTACTCTATGAAAGGAAATGTTTGTTACTAAATCTGAATTTAGTGGGGTATTAAAGAAAATTAAATGTATGATTTGTGTTGTTGTTTTTTCTTTAGTATTTATATGATAAATGTATTACTTTTATTGACAAAACACAAAACATTCTTCAATTTATTTAATATCCCAAAACCGCATCCTGTTGAGAAGCATGGCATGGAAACTAAGTCAAAACTCTTTTTATCAGTACGCTCTGTATTGGTAAATTTTGCGACTTTCTAATGATCAAACTGCTATATCTTGAAATATCAAATTCCGATTCCATTGAAAACAGGAATGCATTTTGAAAAATCATTGTTCTAGGCAAGTGCAAATTTTCAAAGAAATCCAAACAGTCAGCTTTCAGATATATAAAAAAAATATTACCGGTAGCGTTGGGAATTTTTTGTTAGGTATATAGACATATTATCAGTTTATAGTGTCTATAAAGCTATAGAATAAACGTACTATAAATTCATATAATCAACATATGGTATGTTTGTCAAACCCCAAAAAAACGAAAACCGCATTCCGAATGTAGTTTCACATTCGTGTTTACAGTCTAAGACACATCATAGCGTTTCCAGTTTTTGCATGAGACATGTAGATTCCGACAAAAGCTGCTTGGAAAATAGTGACATCAGTAGAAATGTTGTTTTACCGTCTTTTTTTACGTATGAAGGCTTCTGTGACAGTAACTTCTGAATTCCGAAGACTCAACAGAAACAACGTGTTGCGTGACAGATGGAGATCCCTGGTCTGCCAAACAACACAGCTGGAAATCTGATGCAAAAGAAGATCATCAGTTGAGCCCGGGTGGACCAAGCAACAGATGAAAGAGCTCCGCTGCCAACCAACTAAAATGAATAGCTTTAGGTCGGGGCAATCATATAAGTCATTTGGTTTGTCAAACCTGAAAAAAAACGAAAACCGCATTCCGAATTGAGTTTCACATTCGTGTTTACAGTCTAAGACACATCATAGCGTTTCCATGCCATGCTTCTCTTCAATCGCCAAGCGTATATTGTATTCAAGCAATCACATTTTAAACAATACATAATATGACAGTTAATTGAAGCACCTCCCACTCAGCATCAATACTGACTCATATACTACATCTAACAACACTACAGTTTGGCAGTCCAGGGTTTTTTTTTTTTTTTTTTTTTTTGCTTCTTCGTGGCATTAGGGCGTGATTAATTTGTTTGCCGTGATGGTTAGTTTGCGGGTTGGGGTTGTCGTGCGGGCCGATCGGCCGACTTAGTGTTTTGTATCACTTCGGAGACTGAGGGCGAGATTTGCGCCGTGGAACTGGTTTAAGCCCCCCTCCAGTTATTCATTACTGACCGTTCCAAGGCGGTAGTTCTGTTGTGGTTCTCTGTTGCCTGTTTTGGTGTCAGGGTTTATGTGGCGTTTCACCTTGTGTGTTCAACTTATTTTTGTTTCGGTTCGGGTTGCTGGGTGGCAACCTTTTTTCTTTGGGGAATGGGGTTGCTCACTCGGTTGACCATATGTTCTCTTTGTGTTTTGACTATCTGTGGTTTTAGTTATTTCCTTGTTTGTTTTTGGGGCTGGGTTTGGGTTCTGATTGCTTCAGTTCCTGGACGTTGCATACTTTTTGCTTTTACTGAAGAGGATTAATAGCAGAAACTGCGGTATTGCCCATCTTTTCTTATAAGTTTTTTTTTCTTTGCTCTTTAAGGGTCTTAACTTTTTCATTTTTATTTGTCATCACTGCGGCTGGTTTTGTGCCATGTGGCGGCCGTAAAAAGTCTCCCCGCACTATTATATTTTCCTTTCAAAGAATGTATTCTGAGAACTCAAATATAGCCATAGGTTTAGATTCATTTTCTAACCAAATTCACTATATTTGGGTTATCAGTCTGTAAGATGGGACTCTATCTGGTGTCCGTGTTTCCACACTTGCAAGCATAAATACCTCTGAGACCAGCTTTGATCTAAAGCCTTATTGGGTTGGGGGATCGGCTGTATATAACATGGTTAACATCTGTGAAAATATAACTGATATGTTAGGTTCGTATTTTATCTGGTATAATATTCTTTTACAGAGTGACTTAAATGGACCTTTAAGAGACTGTGAAGAACACATTCTACAAGGAAAAGACAAAGAGGGTTTTTCTGTTAAATACATTAATAATGAAATTGGTAAGTTTATGTTGCTAAACATGCCAGTGTGGCACAAATGCTAAATACATATACTGTACAATAATGTAAGGCAGTCCTAGAAGAGTACAGTTTCAATAAGAATATGATATTGATAAGGGTCATCTGTTTCACATACATACGGTAGCAACAGATGACTCATAAAAGACAATTATTGCTCATACATATGTTGTTTACCAAAGCCACTTTGTCATTCCCTTATGGTGTTTTGGGCATGGTTGGAATCCGATCGCATCATTTTTCAACTATAATACCCAGCCCGTATGGAGAACTGGAACATATGATTAGGTATTGCAGCACCTTATGTCTTTTTAAACAAAATGTTATTGTAGGAGTATGAAGTTCGCTCAATGTGATAAGGTTATTTCATGTAGGAGATTTTCTAACATTGAACAACAATGTAGTTGCCATAATTTTCATACCGATGTCATCTGTGACACTATCCTTCCAGCAGTTGTTATGACTTAATTATTCTGTAGTTTTTGTAAAAGGAAGCTTTGTATGCTATCATAACGTCGGAATTTTCCTGAATGTTAACCAGTTGCTATTATTTCAAATATTGATAACGAAGTCCAGGTTGTACAAGCCTGCTCGTCCAGTTTTGCCAGACCAAGGTTTACACAGAGGCAAACAAGTCTTCTGGTACAACCAAATACTGAACCTTGCCGATGGAGAACTTGTTTCAACATTTTTTGCCCAAACAGCTAATAATGTAAACTTACATTCTCATGCTTTAGGTAAAGGAGTTTTCACAACGAAAGACTTCAGACGCGGTGACTTTTTGTTAGAGTATCCAGGAGAACTTATCTCAGTAGAGGAAGCCAGAAAGAGGGAAAAAAGATATCCATCAAAACTTGGAAGTTTCCTTTTCTTCTTTAATAGCAAGAAAGTACAATTATGGTGAGTTAAATTCATGGCACAGATAGTCCTGACAAACTAATGACGTTTAACTCGAACCAAAAACAGAATGCTTAGCAAATGTTTCTTGCGTTTTTGTTGCGGACACGCTTTTCCAGAAGACCGAATTTTATATATTAAAAGCACAATATACATCTTACAAGTGAGTGAAAGAGGTATGAAAGAGATTACAAATTAACATTTAGAACTGCATCACATATTTGTAAGATTTGTAGATCTTACAAATACGATACGAGCAGATTAAAAAACAAACAAAAACACGCATACGAGAAGCGAGTATGGTTTAAAAGGTGCCAAAGAAACAGTTGAATTAAATGAGCATATAAATAGATAGGCGTTATATTCCATGAGGCATTATATTCCATGAAAAAGTAGACACCATTTTCACAGCCGAAACGCAAAAGTAATGGGCTTAATGCGCACTTGTTACTTTGATTTTAAAATATATAGAAATATAAATTTGATTTTAAAACACATGAGAAACACTTTTATTGAGGATAAGTGCTGATCAGTACTAGACTAAAGTTCGTCAGTTTGGATAACTAACACATGTCCACAGACTGAAACAGTGCAAAACCAAGTGATCATTTACTTTCTTAGAGTTCATAGCCAGAGGACCATTGTTCCTGTAAAGGCTCACCTGACACCTTGTCCACCACAAAACTTCCTCACAAAAACTATTTTTTTTTGTTAAATTGGTCATTTGCAGCAAGTTTTTCCCATAAATGACTTGGTAACAGCTTTCCACATTCAAATGCATAGGCAACCAAATTTGACATCATGTAAAACAGGTCAAGTTCAACCCAGGGTCATCATTTATACAAATTGCGTAGAGTTTGAGGCCCTAATGTTACATGCCAAGCTTCAAGATCACATGACTTTGGCGTCCGGATAAATTTTTTTTCATATATGGATGTAGCAGCCATCTTGGTCATGTGATCTAAGCCGCATATGAAATTTGGCTGTAAATGGCCTCTTAGGGATAACGATAGTAAACGATTTGCAAATGAGAGACATTTGCAAATAATGGTACTTTTGTATATTAATAGTATTTGTGCAGGGGTAGACAACTCCCCGAGGTAATACATTTATCATAAACGTTATGTCTATTTAGTAATTTCCTGCAAGTTTGTCCCTTTAAATGATTTTTTACAGTTTTCCCCATTCAAACAAATAGGCAACCTAATTTTGTCTTGCCGTAAAGTAGGTAAAGGTCAACCTAGGGTCATCGTTTGAGAGAAAAAATGATGGGTCTGAGTCCCCAATACTACATACCAAGTTATGTGAAGATCTGTCCACTGGTTCAGTAGGGGCCTGGATAGCGCAGTGGTTAACACACTCGCTTGCCACCGCTGCAACCCAGGATCGAATCCCGGTGTCGGCATGTGACAGGGTAGTTGTCGCCCGTCCAAGGTCGGTGGTTTTCCCCGGGTTCTCCGTTTTTCTCCACCACATATGACCACAGAACGCCAGCATCCGCGTCTATAAGTTCTTTTGAGCTTTCCTCGTAATCGAAGTTAAATAAATAGTGTTTAAACTTTGGTTCATAAGAAAATGTTTTGAGGTGTTTTTACAAAATATAGCCAAAAGGCCAACTTGGTCATGTGACCTGGGCCATTTATACAAACTTTTATCCTCTTTTCCAATAAAGTCTCCACATGAAATTTGGCTTTGAATGGCCAAGCCATCTCAGAGATAAAGATTTTGGAAATGATGGTATTATACATGTACATTACCCAAGGACAGGGACAGACAACCCCACTGTGTTAAAAGTTTTGCAAAAACATGAATTTTATGTCAATTTGGTTATTTCCAGCAAGTTGTTCCCATTTAATCATTTTGTAACAGTTTTTCCCATTCAAACGCATAGGCAACATAAGTTGACCTTGCTGTAAAATAGGTTAATGTCAACATAGAGTCATCATAATTTGAATAAAGTATGATGGGGTGCTCGATACCAAGTTTTGTGGAAATTGGTCCACTGGTTATGGAGAATGTTTTTGTTTGTTTTTACCATATACGGGCGTGGAGAACAATCTTGGCCATATTATTAAGATGCAGCGGACAAACCTTCATTTCCCCTGCCCTTGGAGGATCCAAACAAAATTTATATTTATTTGTCTAAGCGGTTTCAGAGACAGAAACAAGACGAATGTTAGCCACGGGAGCACAGCTTAACTTTATGAAAAATGTTTGGGTACCTCCTCTGGATCTAAACACATATGACCATTTTCTGCTTTGAAACCAGAGCATCCTGCAGCCACACCTTTGCAAGTGGGCCAATATTATCGAAACATGAGTAGATGTTTTGCAGCCTAAACTTTACAAGTCATTTAATATTATCCAAACATATGCTAGCACATGAGCAAAGGTATCTTACAGCCACAACTTAACACGTCGGTCAATATTATCCAAAGCTGAGAAAAGGTATCTTTCAGGCACAACTTTGCCGGGCCGCGTAGCGCAATCGGTAGGGCACCTGACTCATAAGTCAGAGGTCCTGGGTTCGAAACTCGGTCTGGCCACTTACTTTCGTTTCTCCTTCCGCTGATTCAAGAAGGGCAGTTGTCATTTACTGGCGAAGGTATGTGCACTTAGTACTGGTTAACCGCTTAGGAGGTCTAAGCCTGCCCAGGAATAGTGTGGTTAGGTTAACTGACCATCCCGACATGACCATAGCTGTTTACCATGGACGTTAAGCATCAAATCACTCACTCACTCAGGCACAACTTTACAAGTTGGTAAATATTATCCAAACCCGAGAAAAGGTATCTTTCAGCCACAACTTTACAAAATAATTATATAGAAGGTTCAGGGAGTGCCACAATAAAATAACGCAGCCCACCCCAAGCACCCAGAGGAAGGGGAAACCTCTCCGAACAGAAACCACATGATTACAAGTAAACGATAGCAGACAAATTAGCTCTGTCTTCCCCAACCGAGGTAATTGATATTGTGGCTGTAAAATATTTTGGTAATGTGCTGGCTTATGTTTGGATAATATTGGCCCACTTGTAAAGTTGTGGCTGTAAGATACCTTTTTTCGTGTGCTGCCTTGTGTTTTGATAGTTTGGATAATATTGACCAACTTGTAGAGTTGTTGCTGTAAGATACCTATGCTCATGTGCTAGCTTATGTTTGGATAATATTTGTACAAGTTGGTCAATATTATCCAAACCTGAGAAAAGGTATCTTTCAGCCACAACTTTATAAGTGGTTCAATATTATCCAAACATAAGAAAAGGTAGCTTACAGTCACAACTTTACATGTGGGTCAATATTATCCATACATTAGCCAGCACATTAGCAAACTTATCTTACAGCAATAACTTTTCAAGTTTGTCAATATCATCCAAACATAATCAAGCACATGAGAAACTCTTACAGCCACACCTTTAGATGTGGATCAAAAGTATCAAAACACAAGACAGCACACGAGAAAAGGTATCTTACAGCCACACTTTTACAAGTGGGTCAATATTATCCAAACATAAGCCAGCACATTACCAAAGATATCCTACAGCCACAACTTTAGAATTAAAACATCAGCTGTCACATAAGAAAAGGTTTCTTACATCCACAACTCTACAAGAGGGTCAATATTATCCAAACAAATGCAATCACATGAGAAAGGGTAAATTACTGGGTGAGCCAGCACTTAACCAGTTGGTCAATGTTATTCAAGCATAAGACTCAATGTTATCCAAACATACGACAGCAATTGAGAAAAGTGTTTTTGCAGCCACAACTTTACAAGTGGGTCAATATTATCCAAACGTAAGCTAGCACATGAGAAAAGGTATTTTCAGCCACAACTTTACAAGTGGGTCAATATAATCCAAACATAAACCAGCATACGAGAAAAGGTATCGTACAGCCACTACTATACACGTGGATGAATTATATCCAAACATAAGCAAGCACGTAAGAAAAGGTATCTTACAGCCAAACCTATACAAGTGGTTCAATTGTATCCAAACATAAGCCAGCACATGAGAAAAGTATCTTACAGCGGCACCTATGCATTTTGATCATGTTCATCCAAACATAAGCCAGTACATAAGGAAAGGTATCTTACAGCCCTACTTATGCAAGTGGTTCATGTTATCCAACCATTAGCTAACACAATAGAAAATGTATTTTACATCCCTGCCTATATAAGTTTACAAGTGCAAGCACTGAAAACAGTTTCTGCGAATTGATGGCTTGAATTCAAGAACATTCATGACATCCTCTAGGACATGTATCACGTCAGAAGAACTACACTTCTGTTTGGAGCTCTTGCACGTCATATAAATATGTGATTATAATCCAATTTAACTGACTTTTGCTAGATATTTAATTCTGGACCATAAGAGGATTAATTTCATGTTTTTTCTGGAGTTATTATTATGTAAATTGCAGAATTGTCTTCAGTGTGTGATTAATGATATGCATTTTCAGTCTGTGTGTATAATGTCTGTTTATAGCATAGACGCAACATTCTCCAACAGGAAAGGCAAATATATAAATGATGGGTTTGGAGGGACACAAAATGCCGAGGTGAAACTTGTAAATGTTGGGGGCAGAAATCACCTTGCGAGCTTTGCAACAAGGAATATAAAGTCCGGTGAGCAGGTTCTCTATGACTATGGAGTCCCTTCGCTGCCATGGAGAAAACCAGTAAGTATTTGAGTATTGGAAAATAAATAAGCAGCTAAATGAAAAACTAAGCTTTCTGCATATGTGTAAACAAAAGCGCAGATCAGTTGTACAGTAACTGTGAAGCTGATTAGTGCCTTTGTTTTCGCTACTTAGATAGTACAATACCTCTACATCTTCAATCCGAAAGTTCAAGCCTCTATCAATCTTCTGTGGCATTTCAGCCTGGTTAGATTTTGACCTGGTCGGCAATCCCGAAGACCGGTTTTCTCATCACGATATTGATGTGATTCTACTGCTACATCAAAGTACAAGTCCAACAACTAATACTTAAGTTAGTGCCATTCCCGTTTATAATTCTTGAAAATGTGTCTGTCTGAGACACTTCAGAATCAGAATATTATACTGGTGAAACGCCAAAATGACAATACCTCGCCAGGGCTTGGTCTGTGAAACGAATTTTCTTGCAAATATTGCAACCGTGAAAAAGTTTTCAATATACAAAGCGGTAGATATATATAAAGAGTTGTATATTTACTCAAACAATACAGTTACGTCTGCTTGACGTTTACGTCTGTAGCTTCTAAATTCGAATACGTATTTCGTTCAAATGTTTTGCATCAAACAGTTTAATTAATTGGCAACATAATGCACCAAAAACAATTTCAATCGATAATCAGTAGAGCCGACGGCGAAGTAGCAAACACGAGAACCCTTGAAATCAAATGTCACAAGATCAGTAGCTTGTGAGACAGTCATAATCCTGGACCGTCTCACCACATCTAAAAATCATTGAGCGGATTATTTGGTAAGATGTTATACGCGCTAGCTGTATTCATTGCTTTCACGACCATTAGCATAAATCTGCCACATATAGTGACCTCACAAAACGTCTATCACGGAAATGCTTGAATAAACGAAATCATAACGTTGTCGGTCTTGCAGTTTAAAAATTAATGGTATCGGGCAAATTTGAATTTCATTTTCGCCATTAAAATCATTTCTAGAATAAATTTGGATCACTTAGCATCAAACAATTTGATGAAAAAAAATGATCTTATTTCTTTCCTGTAAGGGGTGGGGCATAAAACGCAGTTTTGTGAACCTTTGATGGCAGACGTCAGCCATTAATTTTATTAGTCTAATGCATGGGATAATTGCTGTACACAAGAAGAAACGAATTGAAAATTAAATGGTGTAAAAATGATGTGTGGTTATGAAGATATGGACGTTCCTAAATCACTATTTGTTTAATTCAAAGGGGGGTAATTTCTTAAATCAAAGACTTTGAACTACTGTTTTGTTCATTTTACAAGCTGCTTTTGTGTTTTAATGATTTATTTTTTTTATCTAACATTCCTGGCCGTCATTTACCGTAACAAATGCCACAATTTGACAATTAACTTCTTTGCAACAATGAAAAAAGCTGTTTGAGCATTAAGTTCGATAATTCTTTAGGATTTGAAGATTAATTCAATTTTCATGTGTCCGGCGTTCGGAGAAACATTTTGGTTTTATTTTTGTGACGACAGCATAATTGGATCGAAATATACAGAGCCATAGAAAAAGGACGTAACTTCTTTTTGAGTATATAAAATGAAAAATTGGTGACTCATAATTGGAACGCAACTGAATGATAAGGACAAACAGAAATAGAAAAACAATGAGGAAAAAAATTTGGTTTTATTTTTGTGGCGACAACGTAATTGGATCGAAATATACAGAGCCATAGAAAAAGGACGTAACTTTTTTTTTGAGTATATAAAATGAAAAAGTGGTGACTCAGAATTAGAACGCAACTGAATGATAAGGAAATACAGAAATCGAAATACAATGAATTTGTAAATTTCATGAAATAAACACGGAGGAGGAACATTCATCATGAGTTTAAGCATACTTCACCTGATCCTAACCTTCACCCGTAATTGCTGTATTAACGAGAACCTGCTTTATCTCTATGCGAACAACAAGAAACTAGTCATTTTGGTCGTCAGTACCGTTTAAACTAGCATTTAGAATAATGTGTTTCAGTGGAAATTTTAAAACTATGATAATGAAATTCTTATTTGACTTTATAACTTTTTGTATCAATACAATGTCCCACTCATTTGTTTTCTAGGTAATGAATTTATGCAAAAAGAAAGATAGCAAGAATGGAGAGAAAAAGGCAAAAGACACACATACTGATCCAGGTAATTATAAACTAAATAAATCATAATAAAATGTATCGCATGCATGAAAAAATAAATACAAGCAATTTGTTTGAAATGTTAAAAATGCAAGTTATTTCATATAGCAAATCTGCTAACACATGGCTGAGAAGTGTTGTTTATCGATGTGGCTAGGCATGAATTTCCACAATCGTTGCCCTAACCGTAACGTATAAAATCTGTTTTGTAAATCATCTACTATGAAAATGATTATACCCCTACAGTTATATTGCATTTGTCTTTCCGTTCGTTCGTTCGTACATATGTACCTATATTCGTTCTTTACTTTTTGTTGCATTAGTGGAATTTATTTTTAAGTTTTTGTTAAAGTGAAACTGCTAACACATGCCGTAGAAGTGTTATTTATCGATGTGTCTAGCCACGAATTTCTAACTTTAAAATATCAAATATTTTTGTGAATCATCTATTATCAAAATAATTGTACCGCAAGGGGTATATAGCATTCGTCTTTCCGTTCGTTCGTACATATGTACGTATGTTCGTTCTTTACTTCCTGTTGTGTTAGTGGAATTTATTTTTAAGGTTTTGGTCAGAGCTATATCTTGTTAACCACTCATCAGAAACTGTTCTTTAAAGTCTTTTTAAGTCTTTTAATAACTTCTTTTCTATTTTATGATCTGTCTACATTTTAGGTGACCTTTGTGAAAAACTTAAAAGCCCAAATACTGAACAGGCTGATATTTTGCCTGAAAGATCACTGAATGAAATTGCATCTTCTTCTGTTGACCACGACCCACAATCGGAGAAAGATCTTCAAAATGCTGATGCAAATTGTGATCTGAAAAAGGACAAAAGCAGTTCAGAGACACACAGCACTGCCCATAAGAGTAAGTTTGCTTTGGAACCTGATTAAAACCAAAGGAAGGATTACCTCAGGTGATTTGTTGTTCACACCCTGCCTATATTGGTTTCTTGGTAATCTGCAAAGGAAATCTAACAATATTCAGGTACAATTACAATCAGGCCAGCCTTAAAAATATTGATTTGCTTTGCCCAGTAAAATTCGCTGTACCAAGCCCCCCCCCCCCCCCCCCCCCCAAAAAAAAAAAAAATGCAATTCTCACGTAACAATATAGTGCCTTGGAGCGTATAGATCGACCGCTAGATTTATTAATACAACAACTCAAACATCATCTAAAACACAACTATACAACTTTTCAACCCCTCATTGTACTTAAACCGTTCTTTATCCACTCAACTTCGTTTACATGTTAGTAATTCACGTTTATGTATTAAAGTATGCATGGAAAAACACTACGTCGTTCTCCTTATTAAGAATGCGTTACTATACGAGCATGAAACATTCAAAATTATCAAAAAATAAAAAATTACGCCACGTATACGATGTGTTTAGCAATCGATCCACCGCTAGAGTGATTTCAAATACCTTACTACTGACCACGTGGACGACATATATCCACCTACGAATGCATAGTTCGGCCAAGAGAAAATAATTAATTCCTAATTCAATTCTTTCAAACAAAATTAATTATATTTCTGTGAATAGCTTTTTTTCAAAATTTTGTTCTAAGTCGGTTAGCAGGATCTAATTTTATTGAATCTGAACGTTTTTAATATCATCTTGAATACAAAATGTGGAATTGAAAGAGTCTGAGGCTAAAATGTAATATGTGTGTTATTAGCAGTGTTGCAGTTCTAAACAGAAACCGTCCTATCTACCTACCCACTCTGAAATTCATGGATAGGAGCACAGCAAACATATAGTTTTTGGCTCACCTGAGCCGAAGGCTCACAAGATGAGCTTATAGTAACGGAATTAGCGGATGTCTGTCTGTGCGTATGTCCGTCCCTGCGTCCACACTTTCAAACATCTTCTCAGATCAAAGCCAAATTTCATGTGGAATATCTTTTGAGAGAGGGAACAAAAGTTTATATAAATGGTCAATGTCACATGACCAAGATGGCCTACATGCTCATATGCGGTAAAAAACTTTAAAATCTTCTCCAGAACCAGAAGTCAAATGAACTTGAAACATTACATGAAGCATCTATTATCTGTATACAAATTTTTTATAAAATATTGACTCTGGGAAATTCGGTCGCCCATGCATTTAAAAGGGGGAGAACTGTGACAAAGTCAACTAATGTAAATAACTTGCAGGAAAGAAACAAATTGACAGAAAATTTAATTTTATTTATCCGATCGGACCATGGACACACTTTTCTTTCTTGAGAGCTAATTGAATTTGCTGGCTCTCAGGTAAGTGATCGTTGCCCTTTTTTGATATTTGTTTATGGATGGCCTCAACTAATAAAGTAGACCATAAAAAGCAACATGTCATTTTAATCTTTGATTTTTAGACTCCAATTTATGCAGCATCACATTTTTAGCTCACCTGAGCCGAAGGTCTGTCCGTGCGTGAGTGCATGCGTCGTTAAGAAATGATCAACCTTATATAACTACTTTTTTTCCAAATAGTGACCGCTGAGTGGTTTTCAGCAGCCCCAGATGAGTTGAGTATCTTTTAAACATAAACATTTGTTTCATGGCAGCCATCCAGCGTTAGCGGTATACTTTTCCTCTGAATAGAGATTCCACATGGGTTATTCTTCTGAGGTGGAGCATTTTCAATGAGCATTGTTTATAGTATTCCTCTTACTACAATTGTAGTGTTTGTTAGACCGTTTTGTTCATAGTCGACCATCCAGCCAAATTGATAAGATGGAAACACATCTGACAGCATTAGAGTAATACGCATTTCGTTTTGTGTAAATTTCCAGACTGGCTTAGTAAGTGATATTAGGCATGCCTGGGAAAATACATAATACTTAACTTTAAATGGCAAATGACAGATTGTAACTCTATTGGTGATGTAATATAAGCAAATGTTTAAGAAAAGAAATTATTTTTCCCTGTTAAACTGTCTTTTAATGGATAACAATGGTTCTTGCTGTCATGTTGCGTTAACCGCTACGGAACCAATAAAACAACATAGATATCCTTGATAGATTCAAGGTCTAAGTAATACTGAGACAAGTAGTACATGTCACTTAATATACAACCAACCTGCAACTACCTATCTAAATCACGGGCTCTTTGTCCGTATTCGTCTCTCCTCTTCTTTCTCTAATAGATCAGAAATAGAATCTAAGGCTATTAACTACATCCATCCATATGTTCAGATGACTGATTTGTATGAATATGTTATATTTGCAATTGTGAACAATGTTTAGTCCAAATAAAAAAATTGTAGGTCCACCCATGGAGCTACTCTATGTAATGGCTCAACCAGGATATGATTCAGTATTGCTGACTTGGGATTCTCCAGAATCCCATATTGATGAGTATTATGTCATGGTGAAGGAAGACGATTGCTGTTGGGAAGAAGAAAGAGTTTCTAGCAGCACTAAAGACTACAGGGTTCCAAACCTCAAGCCAGAGACTACCTATTGCTTTGCTGTAACTGCAGCAAATGCAGCTGGTCGAGGTCCATGTACAGAAATTAGATCAGTTTGCTTGAAGAAGAAACCAGGTACAACCGTAGTTCTCTTCGATTAAAAGAATCTTACTTTTTATTCCACTGACATACGAAGTATAGAGCGTTTTTTTTGTAATGGTGTGTGTGTGCGCGCGTGCGCACGCGCGTGCCAGGGAGTGTGCGTGCGTGCATGCATGTGTGTATCCGTATGAGATCAACTCCTCCAGTTTCACTCCAGGTACCTTCAGTTCCAAATACTTAAACCTGCACATGTGTTTTTCTTATGGTCTGAAGATTTTCTGATAGCTGCAAAGCTTGGACCGGTTGTACGATCCTCTGACACCGCTAGTTTTGATTTCTGTCTAGGTTGTAAATTTTGCCTTCACAAGTCAATTACCTTTTAAGTATAGTACACATACTTTGTGATGTAGCACATGTGTATTAAACAAACTTGATATGTTAAGTTTTGGTACTGAAATCATTATTGTCTTCAAAAGATGGGGCGGGTAAGGCTAGGTTTCCACGAGCAAAGTTTCGCATATCATGCAAATAATGTGTATGAGAATTGACTGAAATCCACAGGTGAATAAAGATAACCTGTCATACTCAGGCGGACTTCTGCTAAAGAAACTTTGTTTGTACAGTCATACCCAAAACGACGCACCGTTTTATCAAGACTGGACAACTGTCTCCAAGGGATGATAGTACTGTGTACGCGATTCTGAATATTAAAAATAGGCCTTTAATTTTCAATACAGGTTGCACGTAATCAGGTTAACATAATAAAATAGTATAACTGTTGATGTTCGGGGCAATTTTAATTAAATTAAAGGTCATAGAAATTTGTTAGTGAAACTGATCAGTTTTAAAAGTAACAAAATTGTATATTACATGTATGAGGTCGTGCATTAATGCTGTCGACAATAGATAATGTGTCCATTTGAGGTATGACGCCTTAATAGATAAGTTTCAAAACAAAATAAACACATACGAACTCTTACGTATGCAAAGGACTAATCTTTAAGCGGCATATACGTTTCTAAGGTGGTTTAAAATGTAGTTAAGATGAAACTTGAAGCGACCGGCCATTTGGCATGAAATGACACAATATGGCTGAATCTGCAATAAATGACTGGTTCATGAAAGGCGCCGTCCGATTTTAGAATATGCCAATTGTCTCAAATATTTCCAAACTGATGAAGATGTTCACCTTAAACATCGTGCATATTTTGCGGCTTTGGCTGTACTGGAAGTAAAAAAAAACGTTTGTCAGAACTACTTGTATTATTGTTAATTTGGTGTTTTCTAGGGCGTTTTCTGGGGTGTTCCGAGGTGCCGAGGTAGGCATGTTTAAAGGTTAATAAATTTGTTACACATTGGCACAACTTGCTAAAAGTTTGCACTCAAGCTAGACATGTATGACAAACATTTAGTGTGATATCTTATGTCATTACAAAGTTAAATAGCATTTGTGCACGAAACTTTTGATATCCCCTCGTATGCTTCCGTTTGGTGTAAATATTTCATAAGTTCAATATATTTCCAGAATTTAAATTATTTCCAGAGATGACTGACAGAATTGATACTGATGTGGAACATGTCTTTATTACTTATGGGGAATTGAATGGGAATGAAGAACAATTATCACTGGACAACGATGAAGTGAATTCAGTTGACAAACGAGATCAATCAGGTATCTATAATTATCTTTCTCTAACACTAACGACCTATAATGCAAAATATAACATACATGTAGTATTGTTTATTGGCTCTCATAGCTCTGAGGGTATAACAAAAACAATGTATGGTAGAAACCAGCCCCATTGGTCGACTTCATCTAAGTTTGATACTGTAGCATTGGGAACACACAGTCTACCAAGTTTATCATATAGAGAAATTTGGTTGACTTTGGTTGACCTTAACCTTTTTACCCCAAGGTCAGTTTAATATCATTATTTGAACTGAATAAAATGGCGTTGTTCTATTTTCTAGCTTTATTCACTAGGTGGTGTTTGCTTTTCTGACGAGGCTTAAATAGCCCAAACTAGGAAGTATAACACATGTTCTTTCTCTTGGGTGCTAGTTCTGCTCATGAAGGAACTTGCTTTACAATTTCACTTCCATAAGACTTGACATGCAGCATCTTTGAAAATATGTCTACTCTGGCAGTAGCTGATTACCTGTTGTTATATAGAAGTAAATATAAATTTCATACGGATTACCTTAGACTAACTGGTTTTACTGCCTAGTTTATTATTGTAAGGTAATACGATTTAAAATAAGCAGCCACCACATGTAATGACATTTGCATCAATAATGTTGGTCCGTCTGTTTGTTAGACGTCACAGTGACGTCAAAAATAACGTTTGCTACAGTGTGCGTTTTATGTGATGACATCACCTTCTGTGATGGCCCCGGAATCTTACATGCAAAGTCTCGTATCCATGTATTAACACCACGTTAATCGCCTTGAATACATGGGGTTTGCTCCGTCAATGCATGGCTGTTGATAGCGTATGACACGGTTTTCTATGCAATAATTTCAGTTATTTCAGTCATTTCTTAAAATCTGGAAAACCAGGAGTTTTAGGGGGAAAAGAATTGATATTTGATTGATAGTATAAAATATAAATAAAAAAATGAAGTAAAAGGTTTGGGGTTAAATTGTGTATTTAGAAATATTTATCTGAGTTTAACGTACATGGGATAACCTCAAAATTGTAATTCCAATCCGTAATTGAATTATTTTTAATTTAAGAATTGAATTCAAGTTCATTATTTACTTCTGTCAAGTCATTTAACGTTAAGAAATAGGGGTATGAAACATTTCCTATGAAATCAAGATCGCGTGACAAATGTCTCAGAAGATCGATATGGGAACATCGGTCCTCTGGTTCATTTACCGTTTAATAACTTTTGAGTTGTATATGTTTCCAGACAGAGCCTTTGCTGGCCAGAGAAGTATTTCGAATATGGCAGATGACTCAGCAATTCAGGATAACCAGGTACGGTAAAGAGGCTGAACAGAATTTATTTGAAAATTCACTTTGGGAATCATGGCTTTCATCTTAAATTACAGAGCTCCTCATGGTAATTTTCTGTTTATTAAATTTGTTAGGACCAACTAGAAGCTGAGTATTGTAGAATAGATGATGACCCACATCATTGCCAGAGCAAGTTACTAGAGTTTTTCAATTGAAAATATGGTAACAAGTAATTCTCTGTATCTTATTAACTATGCATCTTATTAACAAGATCTAAGATTTTTTTATCATTTGCATCACTCATTTCGTATGCAAGTAGGTACATTTGGAGCTCCACATGACCATTGTCGAACTAATTAAACCATTAATTCTATTATTCCCTGATCTGGATTTTCGCCAAAAGTCAAACGTAAGCAATGATTTGTAGCTGAGGCAATCAAATTCAAATACCCACCCTTGAATCCGAAATGGGAAAAACCAAAGACTACAAATAGACATAATACAATGAAAACATACGGTCAACCTGGAGGCAGCTCTTTCCCAAAAGATGGCCAATCAGTCACCTAATCCTAATTAAATACTATCTTAACACACAGAAGAAGGAACAGTACAGAAACTGACACCAAAAACGAGGAACATCGAGAACCACAACAGAAGTACCGCCTTGGGACGGTCAGTAATATAAATTGGTGGGGGGTTAAAACCAATTTTACGGGTACCCAAACTCGCCCTCAGCCACTGCAGTGGCTCAGACATACACATCTATAAAAAATGAAAGAATAAATATCAAAATATAAAACATATTTACCACACACTTAACAAGTATAAATATTCACCAAATTGTCTCACAAATTCAATCCTTTTATGTATGAAAATGATAACGGATATAATTTGACAACTCTGAATAAACATTGCTTTGTTTAATCCGAAAACTGACTACTGCGCATAGGAAAAAGAAAACATGTGCACATACGTATATAAAAAGGGTTTTGATTGTTTAACTGAGCCGAATGCTCATAGGAGCCGAAGGCTCATAGGTGAGCTTATAGTGTACCACTGCTCTGGCGTCCGTCTTCCTTCTGTTGTCCGTCATTCACATTGCTCAAACATCTTCTCCGAAAACTCATGGCCAATCAAAGCCGAATTTTGTGTGAAGCCTCCATGGGTATCGGGTATCGGGAATCGGGAACGACAGTTTGTTCTCGGCATCTGGGTCACATGACCAAGATGGCCACCACGCCCATATATTTTTAAAATGCTTAAAACATCTTCTTCTCCGGAACCGGTAGACCGATTTCCACGAATGTAGCATTGATGATTCCAGCCCATCATAGTTTTTTCAATTGATGACCCTGTGTTGACACTGACCTACTTTAGGACAAGGTCGAATTTTGGTACTTAGGCTTTTCTATAGGAATAAGTGAAAACAGCGGATTTTTAGAAACTATTGCAGCCTGTGACCTGAAAGTTGGTAGATGCAGACAACTATGATAATTTATGAATATAGTGCTGGTCACATGACCAAGACGGCTGGCATGCCCATATATGGTAAAACTCCTTTAAAATCTTCTGTACAGATGGGCCGATTTCCACGAAACTTGGCATGAAGCATCGGAGACTCCTGCCCAGTAAGGTTTGTTCAAATTATGGCCCTTGGCTGACGTTGACCATCGACTTTTGTGACTTAGGCTTTTCTATAGGATAATTTGAAAACAGTGGATATTTAAAAAACTATTGAAGCCTGTGACCTGAAAGTTGGTAGTACAGATATCTAATCGAGGAAATGAATAAGAGTATTCAAGATCAAGGTCATTTCTCGACCTTGGCCCGAGTTCATTTACATACCAAAATTAAAGCTTTCTTTTCTCAGAAACCACAGAGCCATTTTATCCAAATTTTGTATGTAAGCTTTAAGGTAAATAAAAATAAAAATCCATTAATATGATGCTGGTCACAAGCCCAAGATGGCCACCATACCCATATATGGTAAAACCCCTTTAGAAGTTCTTCTCAGGACCAGTGGAACGATTTCAATGTAGCATCAATCATAGTTTGTTCAAATTATGACCCTGGGTTGCAAGGTCAAATTTTGCAACTTAGGCTTTTTATATAGAAAAATGTGACAGTAATGTTTGTTTTCTTTTAATTATTGCAGCCTGTGACCGGGATATTGGTTAATACACTTAAAAAATAAGTAAATGAAGTATAGGAGGTTTCCTTGACCTTTTTACGAACATCATATAGATATCCTAGGCCGAGATATCAAGTGAGCGTTTACAGGACCATTGGTCCTCTGGTTTAGCTCACCTGAGCCGAAGGCTCAGTAGTTGAACTTATAATATTAGGGGGTCGAGCCAGCGTTCATGAATCTGTTTGTTGACATTCTCAAACATCTCAGAAACCACAGGACCGATTTTGTTCAAATTTAATGTGGAGCCTCTCTGACCAGGGAAAACCAAAGTAGGTTCACAAGTTCAAGGTCACAGGACCAAGATGGCCGCTGTGCCCATATATAGTGAAACTGCTTCAAATCTCTTCTTCTCAGGAATCGCAAGGCCGATGACCTTGAGTTTGGCATGCAGAAATGAGCATTCACTGCCACTCAGCCCATCATAGTTTGGTAAAATGATGATCTTCAAATGACCTTGACCTATAATTTTATGCCAAGGTAATTGTTTGGTTCGAGCCCTGGCTGGGGTGGACATATATGTGCCTGCCACATTGAGGTTTAGAACCTCCTGGCAAATAAAGGCTACGCCCGGCACGAGTTTTTTTTAGAACAATCGTAACAAATTCTTTACTGCCAAACTCCCTAAGCAAGGCTATCGGTATCATCAAGTCCGGGATGCATTTTCCAAATTCTACCATAGGCACTTTGAATTGATCGAAAAATATCATGTCAGTCTGAAGAAACTTCTGCAGCAGGGTATTTCTAATCCAAAATTCTATTGAGATTTGGTATATAATAGGAAATCCAAGCTTTTCTGATATAGCAGTGTAGAGTTATAAAGAAAATATACGTTATTTCTGAAAATCCCTTGTAAGTACATGTGCCTTTGCCCAAGTCTTTTCATGTCGGTTGGAAGTTTTTCAAACTGATACCATGCACTTCCATGTAATACCATGGCCTTCCATGTGAAAATGTATTTTTGTCATGGAATTCCAAACAATTTCCCATGGAAAACTATATATGCCCATGGCATATTTAGTCAGACACCTAATTATGCATTTCCAATTACAAATTATCAATGTTCAAACCAGGCCTATGTCAAAATGCATAGTAAATCGTGTTTGTAACAGCATCATGGGTGAAAGCATTTTTTTAATTTAAGAATTTCTTTGCCATATTTTTAGGTAACAGACACTAATAGAAACGAGCCGTGTGATTTTGTTATCGAGACTGATGATGTACATACAGTCGCAGCAGTAGGTTCAAGATGCCAGACAGAAGAATCAGTTTCAGAACATTTGGTTTCTACAGGTATGATAAGGCACTTATCATTTCGTTGATTTATTGCATACCATAAATTATGCTACCGATTTTCAAGGGATTTTACCAATCTCACACAAGGTCAGCTTATAGTATATCCATACTCTTGCGTTCTCGTCGTCATCGTCATGCGTCCTTATCTTCTCCTCCGAAACTACTTAACCAATTAAAGCTAAATCTCATGTGAAACCTACTTGGGAAGGGGGAACGACAGTTTCCTATAAATGGTTCAGGTCACATGACCACGATGGTTGCAATGCGCAATATTCAAAACCTTAAAAATCTTCTCGAAGAAACAACAGGCCAATTGTTTTGAAACGTGGTATGTAGCATCAGGGACTGTAATTCTACAAAGTTTGTATAAATCATGACCCTAAGTTGACCTTGCCCTACTTTGTGCCAAGGTCAATTTTGGTTCCTTAGGCATTGGAATGGGAAAAGCTGAAAAAATCATTTTTCTGTTGCAATTTACTCTAGGATATGGAAATGAAGTCAAGTCCATCACATATGAATGCAAGAGGTCAAAGCCATTTAGTGACCTTGGCCAAGGTCACTTGAGCTGAATAAATTTGGAAAATTCAAGTCCATTTTCTTAACAAAATCTAAATTCAATGATAGTATATTTGATATGAAGCCAATATGGAATGAAAAAATGTAATGATTGTAATATGGTCGAGTTCAAACGACCAAGAAGGCCTTCATGCTAAAAAAATGGTGAAAACTTAAAAAAAAAACTTATAGTGAAAATTGTTACAATGTCATTTAATAGGGAAAACTTTCAGCAAATGACAAAATCAACTGAATAATTGTGCGTACGTCCATCATGTTCAAACATCTTCATCTCTAAAACCGCTTGGCAAATCAAAGCAATATTTCATGTGGAGCCTCCCTGGGAAGGCAGAAAGAAAAATGCATATGATTGGTGCAGGTCACATGAACAAGGTGACCGTCATACCAATATATGGCAAAAACCTTCAAATCTTCTCCAGAACGGGATGACCTATGATCTTGCAAACTGACATGCAGCATCAGGAACTAAAAATCTACAAAATGTATATAAATGATGACCCTGGGTTGACCTTGACCTACAAACGTAAAATTTGGTCGCCTATATGTTTGAATTGGGAAAACTTACAGTCATTTAATGGGGGATATCTTGCAGCAAAGGACAAAATTGACGGAATTATTGTGTGAATAATTAAAAATTGAACCAAGGGGGCTGTCTGTCTCTGTCCCGGGGCTATATACATGTATATGACCACCATTGTCCATTTTCAAACATCTTCTCCTCTAAAACCGCTCTGCCAATCAACGAGCCGGGCCGGGTAGCGCAATCGGTAGGGCACCTGACTCGTAAGTCAGAGGTCCTGGGTTCGAATCCCGGTCTGGCCACATACTTTCGTTTCTCCTTCCGCTGATTCAAGAAGGGTAGTTGTCAGTTACTGGCGAAAGTATGTGCACTTAGTACTGGTTAACCGCTTAGGAGGTCTAAGCCTGCCCAGGAATAGTGTGGTTAGGTTAACTGACCGTCCCGACATGACCTTAGTTGTTTACCGTGGACGTTAAGCATCAAATCAACCAACCAACCAAAAGCCAATCAACGCCAAGTTTAATTAAGAGCCTCCTTTGGAAGGGGGAAAGAAAGCTAGAATGAATGGTCTAGGTCACACGACCCAGATGGTTGTCATTCTCATATATGGTAATTATATTCAAAAATTCACTTATCCAGAGCCGAAACTTCTATGATCTTTAAAATAGGCGTGCAGCATCAGGGACTCATGCTCTACAAAGTTTTTTGAAGTGAAAACCCTGGGTTGACTTTGACCTATTTCATGGCTAGGTCAATTTGGGTCGCCTATGTGTTTGAATGACGAAAATTGTTACAAAGTCATTTAACCGGTAAAACTTTTAGCAAATGACAAAATCAACTAAATAATTTTGCGTCCGTCCACAATGTTCAAACCTGTCAGCCAATTAAAGCAAACTTTTATGTGTGGCCTCCTTGGGAAGGAAGGTAGAAAAAATATATGATTGGTCCAGGTCGCATAAACAAGATGGCCGCCACACCTATATGGTAAAAAACTTAAAAAATCTTCTCCAGAACAGAAAGACCCATGATCTTGCAACTTGGCATGCAACATCAAGGTCTTAAGCTCTACAAAGTTTATATAAATGTTGATCTTGAGTTGACCTAGACCTATTTCATGGCAAGGTCATATTGGGTCGCCTATGTTTTTGAATGGGGAAAACTGTTACAAAGTCATTTAATGGGGCACAACTTGCAGCATTGGACTAAAATTGATGGAATAATTTTGGTTATGAATGAAAATTGAACCCATGGGGTTTGTCTGTCCCTGTTCCGGGGCTATGTACATGTATATGACCACCATTGTCCATTTTCAAACATCTTCTCCTCTAAAACCGCTCCTCCAATCAACGCCAAATTTTATGTAGAGCCTCCTTTGGAAGGGGGAAAGAAAGTTAAAATGAATGGTCTAGGTCACATGACCTAGATGGTTGTTATGCCCATATATGGTAAAAATATTCAAAACTCTTCTCATCTAGAACCGGAACTCTTATGATCTTTAAATTAGGCATGCAGCATCAGGGACTCAAGCTCTACAAAGTTTTTATAAATTATGACCCTTGGTTGGCTTTGACCTATTTCATGGCTAGGTCGAATTTGGTCGCCTATGTGTGTAAATGAGGTAAATTATTGCAAAGTCATTTAAGGGGAAAACTTTTAACAAATGACAAAATCTACTAACTATTTGTGTGTCCGCCCAATATGTCCAAAGATCTTCGGCTCTAAAACCTCTTGGCCAATCAAAGCAAAATTTTATGTGGTGCCTCCTTGGGAAGGAAGAAAGAAAATATATATGGTTGGTCAAGGTCGCATAAACAAGATGGCCGCCACACCAGTACGGTAAAAAACCTTAAAAATATTCTTCTCCAGAGCGGAAATACCTATGATCTTGCAACTTGGCATGCAATATCATGGACTCAAGCTCTGCAAAATTTATATGAATGATGATCCTTGGTTTGACCTTGACCTATTTCGTGGCAAGGTCAATTTGGGTCGCCTATGTTTTTGAATGGGGAAAACTGTTACAAAGTCATTTAATGGGGGAAAACTTGCAGCATTGGACTAAATTGATGGAATAATTGTTTTTGTGAAAGATATTTACCCAAACCATCTTGTAAATATCAAAAAGACATGTTTCTACGGTTAACTACTGGTATTTGCAAGTTTTGCAGTTGCGCTTACAGAAAATACGAGAAATTTGATGAGAGTTATGCATGTTTTTTTATTGTTTTGTCAGTTTTGGTGAGTTGAATGGAATGCTGTGTGAAACCAAGCATTTCTTTTTCGACTTTTATAACATACCTCCACTGCAGAGGGCAGAAAAGCAGCCATAAATGACCGATAAGAAATCAATGAAAAGGGTTAGACTTAATTTGAGATACGTATATTCGTTCAAATCTGTTTTCTTACAGCGTTTAAATATGCACGGTTAGTTTTTAAACAGGAAATTGACCCGTCATCATCGCTGTAGCGAGTTTGAAAGCAGTCCATGCTAAAGAGAAATATCTCCTCTGGGGAGATAATTCTTTTTACACTACAGAGAAAATATAAGATTTTACTTTGAAATAAATTCTTGTTATTCCCTGTCAAGAATATAATATACATGTACGTGACCATTATTTCAAACATCTTCTCTGAAACCGCTCGGCCAATCAACGCCAAATTTCATGTGGAGCCTCCTTGGAAAGAGGGAGAGAAAGTCTTCATAAATGGTAAAGGGCACATTAATGATAGTCAAATGGCATGCTCAGTTTTGACAATCTTCTTCTCCTGTAGCATGAGAGACTGTAGTACTACCAAGTTTATAAAAATCATGACCTTGATTTTACCTTGACCAATTGTATGGAAAGGTCGATATTGCTTTTTGTTGAAAAGCTGAAAAAAAAATCATTTTTTCTCCTGCTATTGTACTCTAGGATATTGAAATGGAGTGAACAATAAAAACACATATGAATGCTAGAGGTCAAGGTCTTGGCCAAGGTCACTGGAGTTAGAAGACATTTGAAGGCTATTTCTCAAAACACCCTCCCAAACTGCTTCGCCAATCAAATCCAAATTTCATATGGAGCCTCCATGAGAATGCCAATAAGACATTTGAAGGCTATTTCTCAAAACACCCTCCCAAACTGCTTCGCCAATCAAATCCAAATTTCATATGGAGCCTCCATGAGAATGCCAATTCAAATTTTGTATAGATGTCACATAACAAAGATGGCCGCCCTGCCAATATTTGTTAAAAACCTGTAAAATCTTCTTCTGGAAGTCTTAACTATCTTGAAAGCGGTGAGTGGAGCTCTACAAAGTTTCTTTTTTCTATATCGTCTGCATTTTAGGTGAACTTTCAAAAGTAATTTATGAAAGACAAAAAAACAGAAATACTGAGCAGACTGACAGTATACCTGAAAGATCACAAAGTGAAACCCCATCAACTTCTGTGTACCAAGAGCCACAATCAAAGGAAGATCTACATCTACAAAAACATGATGCAGATTGTGATCTGAAGGATGATGCAAGCAGTTCTGAGACACCCAGCATTGCTCATAAGAGTAAGTTTGTTTTATTATACCTCACCATATATATAGTGGCAAAGAATCTCAACTGTTAAGCCGTGGGATCTCCTAAAAGTCGTTTGTAAAAATGTAAAATTTCCAAACTTTTTATGATTATGAATAGACATACATAAAATTTATTCAATACCATACTTAATGATGTTCGAACCTAGGACAGTGGGGAGATAATTATGGCTTAACATAACTACTCTAAAATTTGTATTGTGATACTCTGTATGTCCGAGGGCTTAAAAAGTAAGTTATTTATTAATCCGACAACTGTTTTTTACCATCGAAGAATGTAAAATAGATTTATCTAAAGATATCCGATCCGATCTGTCTGATCAGTATGCATATGCACAATTTAAGCGAGCAAATGGCACGATTGGAAATAGACTAATTGAAATGCTTCATTGTTTTGCGTATAAAAGTGTTGTCAAGCTTGACCCAGCTTCCCACTAACATATATTGTGTAAAGACATTAAGGACGTTTACCTTTGAAAGGATTTTCCACTAACATATATTGTGTAAAGACATTAAGGACGTTTACCTTTGAAAGGATTTGCTGGGTCAAGCTGGGCAACATACTTTTACGCGAAAAACATTGAAGCATATCCATTTGTCTGTTTTCAATCATGCAATTTGCACGCTTAAATGGTGCGCAGGCACACTAATTAGACCGATCGAATCAGATATTGTTAGATAATTCTGTTTTACATTCTTTGATAGTAAAACACATTTGTGGGATAAATAAAGAATACGTTTTAAATCCTTCAGCATATAGAGTATCAAAATAAAATGTTTAGTGTAGTTATGTTAAGCCGTAAATATCCCCATTGCCATTGGTTTGAACATCATTAAGTATATTTTTAAATAATTTATATGTATGTCTCTTCGTAATCGTGAAAACTATTGCAAAAATCAGTTTGAGTTCTTTCGGCCGAGCTGAAAAATGTTTTTCTGTTGCTATTGTATTCTAGCATATGGAAATGAAGTGAACTCTGTCAGCTGTTGCAACTAAAAACTGGCAAAGTAGCCAGAGAAACATGCTGTAATTTAGCACACTTCAAAATTACAGTCGGAACAAAGACTGTAATAAATCCGCAAATGAAGGCCAAACATTTAAAATTCATTTAGAGGGGAATCGATCAAAATGTTTGATTTCATCAGAATACATTCGATCTCAAAAGACCAAATGGAAAAATAGCTTTAAAAAAATGTGTTCGCATACTTCTCCATTTGCTGGAAAGTATTAGCTATAGCATTAATATGCATTAATCTCATATTGTTGGTTACATATCTTGTAAAACTTGACTGAAAACATCAGTGTTATAAAACATGTCAGTGTTGTATAACACTTCAGTGTTCATGAAAAACGTATTCCAAACCAGTATCTGCTTTCATCCATATGAAAAGTTGATTATAAAGGTTTTGCAATGGAAAACATGAAAGTACGTCAACTTGGTGACGGTAGTACATTCAAATAGCTGTGACAATGTTACTCTATCAGGTACGAAGTGCAAACATCTCTCATTCGATGCAGAAAATCTATTCTTCAAATAGAATATGTCTGCATAATTCCCTAGGGGGACAGGGTTAAAATCAGCACAGTGTCTATTTGCATGCTGTGACCATTTATGTGTTGTTTTCATAAAGATTTTGCTATGGAAAACATGAAAGTACGTCAAACTGATGACATGTAACATATTCAAATAGCTGTGACAATGTTACTCTACCAGGTGCAGTGCAAACTCCTCTCATTTGATGCAGAAAAAATTTTCCTTGAAATAAAATATGTCCGCATAATTCCCTAGGGGCAGCAGGGTCACAAGCAGCACAGAGTCTAATTGCATAATGTGTTGTTTTCATAAACTCAACAGGTATATATTATTAGCTCACCTGAGCCGTCAGGTTCACAAGGTTAGCTTACAGTATACCCATGCTCAGTTGTCGTCGTGGTCGTGGTTGCGGTGGTCATAGTAAACAATTTCAAACATCTTCTCCGCTGAAACCGCTTTACCAATCAATGCCAAATTTTATGTGGAGGCTCCTTGGGAAAGGGGAACAAAAGTTTATATAAATGGTCCAGGTCACTTGACCAAGATGGGCGCCATGCCCATATATGGCAAAAACCTTTAAAATCTTCTTCTCCAGAACCGGAAATCGTATGAGCTTGAAACTTGACATGTAGCATTGGGGACTCAAGCTCTACAAAATTTATATCAATGATGATCCTGAGTTGACCATGACCTATTATACGGCAAGGTCAAATTTGGTAACTTAGGCTTTGCTATAGGAAAAAGTGAAAACAGAAGATTTTTCAAAAACCATAGCAGTCAGTGACCAGAAAATAGATAGAAGCAGAAAACTAATTGATCTTTATGAAGGTATGTGTGTATTGAAGGTCAATGTCATTTTTTCCTTGACCTTGGCCAAAGGTCATTACATATGAAAATTAAAACTTGCTTTTCTCAAAATCCACTGTGCCAATCTTAACCAAATTTTATATGTAAGCTTTAAGGTACATGGAATTAAAATTTATTAACATGACGCTGGTCACATGACCAAGATGGCCGCCATGCCCTTATATGGTAAAAACCTTAGACAATCTTCTTTTCCAGAACCAGAAGTCCTATGATCTTGAAATTTGGCATGTGGCATTGCTGACTGACGCTCTGCAAAGTTTATATAAATTATTACCCTAGGTTGACCTTGGCCCATTTTACATAAAGGTCAAACTAGGTAACCTAGGCTTTTCTATGGGGAAAAGTGAAAACAGTGGATTTTTCAGAAACCATTGCAGTCAGTGACCAGAAAATAGATAGAAGCAAATAACTAATTGATCTTTATGAAGGTGTGTGTGTATTGAAGGTCAAGGTCATTTTTTATTAACCTTGGCCAAAGGTCATTACATATGAAAATTAAAACTTGCTTTTCTCAGAATCCACTGTGCCAATTTTAACCAAATTTTATATGTAAGCTTTAAGGTACATGGAAATAAAATTTCTTAACATGATGCTGGTCACATGACCAGGATGGCCGCCATGCCCATATATTGTATAAACACATCAAAATCGTTTTTTCCAGGAACCAGTTGGCTGATTTTGACCAAACTTGAAGCATCAGAGACTCAAGCATATTATATTTTGTTCAAATGAAAACCCTGAGTTGATCTTTATCAATTTTATGGCGTGGTCAAATTTTACAACTTAGGCTTTTCTATAGGAAAATGTTCCAATTAATGATGGATTTCTTGACAATTATTGCATCCTGTGACCTAGAATTCGGTTTATATAGTAAACTAAATTATTAACTGAAGGATTATGAGTAATCAAGATCAAGGTCAAGGTTTGCTAAGCCATTTTTACCAGTTTTTTGTATGTTTTATGCTTATAGACCCAAATATCAGGTGAGCGTTTACAGGACAATTGGTCCTCTGGTTTATTCACTTCTTCTCTGTTTTCTGCAGATATAACCAGCAGGGCTAAACAAAAGGAGAAGACAAAGAAACCCCATAGGCCCTGTCCATACTGTCATGCTTTCAAGTCAGCCTTATCAGATCACATTAAACGACGCCATTCGCAGGAAGAAGCAGTGAAAAGGGCACTGATTCTTCCAAAATCTGCAAGAATCAGGGCTTTTCGACAAATGAAGAAGAACGGAATCATGGAAGCCAATATACAGCTTGTAAAAGATAAAAAGAACAAGAAAGGAAATGTAAATATGATAAGAGAAAGAAAGCCAAGTTCAACAAAAGCTGGTAAATTAATCTACTGTTCAAAATGTTATGGGTTTATTTGTTCAAAATACTTCAGCCAACATCGAAAAAATTGCATGTCAGCTGACGCAAGTAGTGCACTGCCACAGTCTATACCAATTGATTTGTTCTGTGAGCCAGGTGGAAATGCAGATTATCAAAGAGAAATACTTAAAACATTTAAGCTTGATGCAGTTGGACAGCTCTGTATAACTGACAAACTGATTGTTGGTTTTGGAAATAGAGAATACAAAACAATAAGAAACCACAAAGACAAAAAAGAAGAAAGGCGTTCGACACTTAAAACAGGCATGAGGCGACTTGGAAATTTGTATAATTGTTTTAAAGTGAAATGTCGGGAGTCATCAGTTACTACTTCTTCATCAATAGACATGTTCAAAAGAAATAACTTTAAGATACTGGAGGACACTATTTATACATTAACAACTGAAGATGATGGAAAAGTGAGGAACGCGTTAAAACTAGGTTTTGGGTATATTCTGCGAAAGGTATGTAAGTACTTACATGGGGAATTTCTTATTAAAGGAGAAGATGATGAAGCCCTTGAAATAGACAGATTTTTAGCTGTTCTTAACTACCACTGGGGGACGCTGTTTGGCGATGCAGAATATGCGGCTGTTATAAAGAGACAATCAATTTTACGAAAGCCACATAACCTACCTTCTGAAGAGGACATTAAAATGCTAAAAGACTTCACTATACAAAAGATACAAGACTTAGTAGCAGATGAATACATTTTCATGGCCAGTTCAGAATATTCCCTTCTACGAGATCTTGTTGTGTCCAGGCTAACGTTATTCAATGCAAGAAGAGGTGGGGAACCCAGCAGACTGTTATTACAGGAGTGGGAAGATGCTAAATGTAATACTTGGTATAAAGATACTGAGCCTGTGAATGATCCGTTAGAAAAAATGTTAATGGGACGCTTCAAGTTGGCATATCAGTCTGGCAAAAGAGTAAAGTTAGTCCCGCTTCTTATAGTGGATGACTGCTGGAAAGCCATGGAAATTCTTACTGACCCAGAGCATCGAAAACAAGCAAATGTGTATTCAGAAAATATATTTGTATTTCCACTCACAAGATTCTCAACTGGTCATGTTACTGGCTGGCAAGCTGTTGAAAAATGCTGCGACATGGCAGGCCTTGCTACCACTATTACCGCCACAAGCATGCGACACTATGTAGCCACTGTGTACGCAGGCTTAGAAGTCTCAGATGAGGAAAGAAAAAGGTTTTACGATCATATGGGACATACAGAAGCAATAAACAAAGATGTCTATCAGTCACCTTTGGCTGTAAAAGAAATCACACAGGTTGGCAGATTCTTACACCAACTTGACAGAGGTAAGGATATAATTTAGAATATTTATATATAGAAATTCTGCTACATTTTAGAGTAAACTAGAGCTGTTAAAGACACATTTTTTTCTTTAACAAATTGGGGTGGCACACTTTGATAGCTTCCAATAAACAGTGCTTAGGGCCACAGCTAACATCAAAGGATTGTCTTATCTAGGTGATTATGAGGGGATTATGCCAGTGACAAATTCCAAAAGTGGGGCCTAATATAGGAAACTGATATTATCCTGTAGATGCATCAACAACAACAAAAAACTAATGAGTGAAAAAAAAGCTATTCATCATAAAGAAAAAATGATTATAATTTTCATTTTATCTAATTTTGATTTTATTGTTTTATTTATTTTTTTTGTCTGATCCGAGATAATGGTTGTACAACTAATTTCCTTTTTTTCTTCTTTGATTTGTTTATGATTATTTTATGTTAAAGTAAATGCAAAAAATGTAAAAAAGGTTTTATTGTCTGCTAAAAGCTAAACGTATGAAAGTTTCTGGCATTATAAAAAGATATAAAGACTTTTTCCTAGACATATGTAAAACATTCATATAAAACTTGCAAACTAAAACCACATAAAGAGATGATTATCTTAATTTTATTTTCTAGATCTAATTCTATGATATTTTGTGAAAAATTAAATAAACCTAGACACATATATGTGCCCAAAACTTCAAAAGGCGAAAATAAAGATAGAATGTGCATGCTGATTTCGAATACTCATTGATAACGTAACTTACGTGTGAACAATATGTCACATCTATGTAGACTAATCAGGGTTTTTTTTTTTTTGGTGTTTGTTTGCTTTTTAGCTGTGCAGACTGATTTGGCATAACTTTAGTATGAACAGTAAATATTCAAATCAGCTGTCACATTGTCTTCAATTTTGCTTTTACTGTTTATGCAAACAGGATTGACTGATTAGACTGCACATGCTGATCTAAGTCTTCTGTATGCGCGAATGTTGTAATTTACAAGTACCTACATTAACATGGCATATTTTATTAGCCATTTGCATAAAAACAGGTTTTGAGCAGATTATGACAGCACTCTTCAACACAGCTCTATGTGGATTTTCAAAAACAGTCTGATCCGATTATCATCTGTTTAAAACCATATTTTGTCTTTTCCCTTGACAATTGATTTCCCTTTATCTGGCCCCGTACCTGTACTTCAGTGAAAAGTCTTCTGGGATGTTTTATCTCTGAGCAGCATGTTTCAATAAACGGTCATTAGGGTATTATGCAATCAAAAATGTGTCTTTAAAGGATTTGAAGTCCCGCCTCAGCGCTGTTTTGAAGGGTATAAAAAAACAGCTCTATTCTACATTTTATGGCCAATTTCAATCAATTTTTAAATCATCTCTATCTTAGAAACTAGTAGATGAATACAATATTCTTTTAGATAAATGGGGGTTTAAAATTTTGGTCACACGACAAAGATGATTCTAGTGACTATTTTAGACTATCATAATAGAAGATTCTACTTGTCAATGAAGGGGAGTATACCAAAACCCCTGCTGACTCCATTTTTAGCTAACCTTAGCCATGAGGCTCACGAGGTAAGCTTATAGTATACACATGCTCTGGCGTCCGTCGTTTGTAGATCATAATTTTGATGATGTTCTCCTCTGAAACCGCTTGGCAAAACAAAGCCAATTTTCATGTGAAGCTTTCTTAAGAATATGAAATTTAGTATCGATGGTCCAGGTCACATGACCGACATGGTCGACCGGCTCAAATGCTCAAAACATTAAAAAATCTTCTTCTCCAGAACAACTGTGAAAATTGTCTTGAAAGTTGCTATGTAGCATCAAGTACTGTATTTCTACAAAGTTTGTATAAATCATAAACCTAGGTTGACCTTGATCTATTTTATGGCAATGTCAATTTTGGTTCCTTTGGCATTTGAATTGGGAAAGCTGAAAAAAATCATTTTAATGTTGCTAATATACTCTACGATATGGAAATGAAGTCAAGTCCATCGCAAATGTTTGCTGGAGGTCAAGGTTATTAAGTGACCTTGGCCAAGATTAGTTGAGTTGAAAAATGTTGAAGTTCATTTTCTCAAAAAAAAACAGGCTTAATTAAAGTATATTTCATATGAAGCCAATATGGGATGAAAAAAGTAACGACTGTCATATGGTCGGGGTCACATGACCAAGATGGCCGCTATGCTCAAAATGCTGAAAACTTTAAAAAAATCTTTTTTTTATAGTGGAAACTGTTATAAACTTGTGTTATGGAAAATGATTAAAATTGACAAAAGATCTATTTTCATATGAAAGCAAGTTGACCTGAGGGGACTGTCTCCCCTTGCCCAAGGGACATGGTCATCAACATAAATTTTGTTTTCAAACATTTTCTTTGCAACCTCTTTTGGTCCAGGTATCAAATGATGGTATACAGGACCATTGGTCCTCTGGTTTGTATGTGTCGTCTGCATTTTAAGTTCCAGAAGCATTGTTGAGCTTAATGAAGTTTAGAATTTTGGTCACATGACAATGATGGTACTAGTCACTGTCTTTAGAATATCCTTATAGGAGCTGTTACTTACCAGTTGAGGGTCGACTGCCTTTACTTTTTATGTATCAACTGCATTTTAGGTGAACTTCTAGAAGTAATTAATGAAAGACAAAAAAACAGAACTACTGAGCAGACTGACAGTTTACCTGAAAGATCACAAAGTGACACTACATCAACTTCTGTTCACCAAGAGCCACAGTCAGAGGAAGATCTACAAAATATTGATGCAGATTGCGATCTGAAGGAGGATGATACAAGCAGTTCAGAGGCACTCAGTATTGCTCATAATGGTAAGTTTGTTTTATTAGTGCCAGTTTCTGTCTGCAAGTCTATCCATTCATCAGTGCTTTCATTTTCACATATTGATATTAAGGAGTTTTGGTTTGGATCATTAATGGATAAATTTTGTAAATTGGCTTTAGAATTTTTGCCCTCGATCCCCTTTCAGTTTTCGATCAATACTTCAAACATGGACTGAATAATTTTAGCAAAATTTCATACATGCATTGATATGCACATGTTTATCAAACAAGTGCAAAGATATTACCCCTTGTTTATGTATGTATAAAATGTATGTCAAGCATTTCAGTTCAGAATCTTTTAAGTGTTTTGCAAATATATTTGTCTACATGGCTTATTTAGATTTAGGTAACGTTCACATTAAACTGACATCACTTGTTGACGTTACATTGGTGTGACTCACCCAGTTAGTGAGTCCTACGTATATACTCATCGACTATAAATGCCTGACAGTTTCAGATACTACTAAATTATCGATATATTCTTTGCAAATATTTATACCGAGCATGACCTCATTCATTGTCATCTAAGTTGATAAATATGAGAGACAAACACAGTTTTGCATCAAAATATACGCGTTACATGTCATGATGTCATTCATTGCTAATTTGGTAACAGACTTAGGAAAATCTATACAAAGATCATGGCGAAAAGGTTCTAATATCGTTCCTTATTCTCAGTCTTTGACACAAGGTGTTAGCTCCACGTGCATTCACATTCTAGAACCTATGAAATGATATCCCTTATTTTTTGGTACATAGGACAATCAAACTTTGCCTTTGTATCTTGGTCACATTACAATGATGAAGTTCATGACTATGATGATTGTCATGCACATGTATCGTACAAATCATTACATATTCTTCTTCACCAGGACAGATGAGTTAATTTCTTTGGACTATTTAAATATAGTATATATGCTGAAAACTGAGATCATGCAGTGTATGAACATTACGATTTTGGATAATGGTTTAGTATGAACAGTATCTGCCCTAAAACAAAATGTAGGTCATTAAGATCCATATTTCAGTGTTCTGTGATTTTGACATATATCCTTAACTTGATTGATGTATATACTATATACTGAGTTCAACAGCCAAAGCAACACTCCGTATATACTATATACTGAGTTCAACAGCCAACGCAACACTCCGTATAAACTTGAATAAATATGTTAAGTTTCAGTCGATTGATTCGTATTTGGCATAAATATATCAAAGCCATTTACAAAGTTGACCTGTGAATATTAGAAATGGGAATTTTTCCGTTTGCCTGAAAATGCTTCATGACTGACCAGGGATGGTTTTGAAAAATTAAAGAAATCATCGTTTTAGAGCAGTTTATTGCAAAAATATTTATGAAGCCCTACTTTCGAACGACAAAAGCTTGTGAAAAACGAATTTCTCCTTGTCACAATAGCCTTTCAGCAATGTGGTAGGCTTGCTTACACAAAAGATCGTTTAATGGTGATAGCTGCAATGACGTCGACCACGTTGCCAAGTACGTCGATACCTCGAAAACGACCAAATTAATTACGTGTACTGATATTCAATTGTGATTCCTGGCGGGGCATTCCAAATTAAGACATTTCTCTTGGCATACACTCACTGGGCGTTCTTTCAAGGTTTTGAATGTGTGCATGTTTTTGAAAAACCACGAGCGCGTGCACGTGGAGGGCTGAAAATGCACTTTTGTACCCGAAGCAGGTATCTGCGCATCCACTCAGGGATTTTGGATTTTACAATGCGGAAAATCAGTCCGGTAATGTTAATGATAATCGGGGACAAATGTTTTCAGTTTCATTATTTATTTTAAAAGTAACAGGCAAAATTAAAGTTGCTTTGGCGGTAGAACTCAGTATGTGAACATGACAGTTGAAGATTATTGTTCAATATGAACGGTTGTTTGACCTCAAACCAAATGTAGGTCATTGCGACCTATATTCCACTTCCTAATATCCGATTAGACAATGGTTAAGTAGTACTACCAGACATTTGCCCTTAAAGACCATTCATGGTGGTGTTTAATTCCATATTATAATCAGGCCTCATATTATTCAGGCTTCTGCAGGATTTCAGTTTTTTACATCTTGAATTTACCTTGATTTCAGGCTTTGATTTTTAAAATTCAAGTGCATAAGCAGGCATTCTAGGCTTTGAAAAGCTTTGTCAGTATGAGGCCTGTATAATGAGAACATTGGTTTAAGAAAGTGAACAATCTAAGCTGATTCAATTGTCAGCCTGTGTTTTGAAAACAAAATTGACCCCAGGGAGTTGTCTGTCCGTGTCCCAAGGCTATTTGCATGCATATGGACATTATTTTCAAATACCTTCTTCTCTAAAATGGCTTTTTCATTAAAAGCTAAATTTTATATGGAGCCTCCATGGGAAGAGAGGATCAAGATTCGTATAAATGGTCCAGGTCACAACACTATGCCCATATATGGTAAAAACCTTTAAAAATCTTGTCCAGAGCCAAAAGTTGGGTGACCCTGAAATTTGGCATGAAGCATTAGGTTCACACGCTTTCCAAAACATTTAAGATAATGACTCTGGGTTGACATTGACCTGTTTCACGACAAAGTCAAATTTGGTTGTCTAAGCATTTTGAATGGGAAAAACGTGCAGCAAATGACCAAACTGAAGAAAAGATTTGTGTATGTGAAGAAGTTTTGGCCTCATGGTCATATATAACATGTATCAGGTGAGCTTTTACAAGACAATTTGCCCTGTAGTTTGTATGTGTCATCTGCATTTTAGGTGAGCTTCCAGAAGTAATTTATGAAAGACACAAAAACAGAAATTCTGAGCAGGCTGACAGTATATTTGAAAGATCACAAAGAGAACTTGCATCAACTTCGTTTCACCAATCGGAGGAAGATCTACAAAATACTGATGCATATTGTGATCTGAAGGAGGTTACAAGCAGTTCACAGACACTCAGCATTGCCCATAAGAGTAAGTTTGTTTTATTATACCTCGCCACATAAAGCGGCAAATCACAATGTTATAATACTCAAGGTCTGTCTGTCAGTCCCTCAGTGCATCCATTTCCACTCCCTAACAGTAGTATTTTTAGACAGTGTAATGCAATTATGCCCTGTTTTCAGGATGTCCGTCATTCCACCCTTCCATAATTCCGTGAACGTATGAAGTTTTTTGACTAAATTTAAGTACGTTTGGTCTTATTTTGTTAAAATTTGTACCACACAAAATGCATCAGACAGTGCATGTTTGATAGGAAAATAAGTGCCAGAGAGTCGGCTCCACATATTAAATGATACTTGATAGTGCATACTTTGTGAAATCAATTCCGTTTAGAGATTTCAGTATAGCCCATAAATACTTTACAGCTATATTACAGTCATATGGCTGTTGTGCTTGAAGGAGTTTGATGCTGAAAAAATAATCATGACAACTTTTATAGGATCTCTATTAAGCAAATATCTTGCAAATGTGCATGAAGAAGTTTGATGCTGAAAAATTAGACAAATTAACAGGATCTCAAAGTTAGCATTTGGGCAGAGTGGTAGCTCAGTGCTAGTGCGTCGGACTCTAGATCCAAATACCTTGGGTTCGAAACCTATAGCCTCAGTATTGTGTCATTTAGCAACACACATTTAATCCCCAAGGTGTTGGTTAAATACCGAGGTACCGATATGACTGCAAAATTGTTGACTGGGATTTTGAGCCTCAACTCAACAAAAAAATCAAACTTAGCATTTTCATTTACAATTTCACATATTTAATGCTGTTTGATAGTGTATTATTTGTGAAATCACCTCTTTCTGCTCAAAGCATATCCTGATATATTGTAGTTGTATTGCAAAGGTGCATGAAGAAGTTTGATGCTTTGAAAATATTAAATGACTAGCTGAAACGGCTTAGAACTTATCACATTTTGGGGTATACTGTATGCCTTGTTTGCGGCCATTTCAGATTGATATACTGTAGCCTTTGCTGAAAAACATACTTGCCCATAAGTTCACTAATTTACACTCCTTTTTGCAGCGTGGTGACTGATAATCTTGCATCATTCCACCGCTGCATAAAAACAGCCTTATTTCTGCTATGACGTAGAATGTAACCTTTCCATGCAATGAATGAAATTCACCCCTAGTCCAAATTGCCAAACTGGCTGTATCACCGTTGTTTGATTGGCAAAGCAATGTCAGCTGACTTCTTCTCCTCTGGAACCTGTAGTCCAATGATGTTTTAACTTAACATGTGGCATTGTATATTCAAGCTCTACAATATTTATAAAACTGATGGCCTTGGTGTGAACTTGACCTATATTAGGGCAAGGTCAAATTAGGCCACATAGAATTTGAATGGAGAAAACTGTTGCAAAATGATTAAATAGAAAAAAATAGCAGGAAAAGACCAGATAAGAAGAAAATATATGTTTTGATACAATTTTGACCCAAGAGGGTTGTCTGCCCCTGCTTCGGGGGCATATGCATGCATTTGACCATTTTTTTCAAATATATTCTGTTCTGAAACAGCATGGCCAATCAAGGCCAAATTTTATGTGGAGCCTCCATGAAAGGTGGGGATCAAAATTTATATGTGGTCCCTGTCACATGACGAAGATGTCTGTGTGCTTCTCCAAAACCATTAGTCCTATGGTCTTTAAACGTGGCATGGTGCATTACTGACTAAAGCGGTGGAATGTTTACAAAAACGATGACTCTGTGTTGACTTTGATCTAATTAACGCCAAGGGCAAATTTGGTAAGTTTTATATGGGAAAAACTGTTAGAAAGTCATGTAATGGAAAATAACTTGCAGCAAATGGTCATCAAAAGCATCTTTGGCCCATCTATCATGTGAGCGTTTACAGGACCAGTGGTCCTCTGGTTACAGTATACCCATGCTCTGGTATTCGTCCGTCGGATACCGTTTTCAAAGCTCTTCTTCTCTGAAAGTGCTTGGTCAGTCAAAGCCAAATTTTATGTGGAGCCTCAGTGGGAAGGAGGAACCAAATTTTGTATAAATGGTCCAGGTCACTTGACCCAGATGGCCGCCATGCACATACATGGTAGAAACCTTTAAACGTTTCTCCAGAACCAGAGGTCTGATGATCTTGAAACTTGGCATGAAACATCGATGGCTGACGCTCAACAAAGTTTTAACAAGATGACCTTCAGTTGACCTTGACATATTTTATGGCAATGTCAAATTAGGTCGCCTATGCATTTGAAAGTAGAAAACTGTTCCAGAGTGTGGGAAAAACTTGCAAAATATGACCAAATTGACAGAAAATTTATGGTTTTCAAAACATTTCCACCAAAGTGGGGTTGTCTGTCCCTGTCCAGGGGCTATATACATGCATTTGATAAATATTTTCGAATATCTACAACTCTCAAACTGCATTGCCAATCAAAGTGAAATTTCATGCGGAGCCTCTGTGGGAAAGAGGAATCAAAGCTGGTATAATTGAGTCAAGTCATATGACCTAAATGCCCGCCACGCCATAATATGGTAAAAATCTTTAAAATCTTCTTCTCCAGAACCAAAATACCGATGATCTTGAAACTTCGTTTGAAGCATCGATGATTGGAGCTCTATAAATTTTAAATAAATGATGACCCTCAGTTGGCACTGACGTTGTTTACAGCTAGGTCAAGTTAGGTCCCCTATGCATTTGAATGGGGAGAACTGTTCCAAAGTGAATCAATGGGAAAAACTTGAAGCATATGACCAAATTGACAAATTATTTTCAAACATCTTCTCTGAAACGGCATGGCCAATCAAAGCCAAATTTCATGTGGAGCCTCCATGGGAAGGGAAATCGAAGCTTGTATAAATGGTCCATGTCACATGGCCGCTTCACCCATATATTATGTTAAAAAATCTTTTAAAATCTTCTCCAAAACCAGATGTCTGACGATCGTGAAACTTGCATGATGCATTGATAAATGCAGCTCTACAAAGTTTGTATAGATGTTGACCATCAGTTGATCTTGACCTATTTTACGCCAAGGTCAAGTTAGGTCCTCTACGCATTTGAATGGGGAAAATTGTTCTAAAAGAGAATCAGTGGAAAGAAACTTGAAGCAAATGACAAGATTCACAGAAAATATATGTTTTGGAGAAAAAATGACCCAAGAGGGTCGTCTGCCCCTGACCCAGAGTCATTTATATGTATTTGACCATTATATTCATACACCATTTTCACTGAAACGGCTAGGCCAAACAAACCAAATTTCATGAGGAGCCTTTATGGGAAGGGGGGGGGGGGGTTGTCAAAATTTATATATATGTTCCCAGTCACATGAAAAAGATGGCTGTCATGCCCATATGGTAAAAACCTTTACATTTGCCTGATGACCTTTTTTATGGAAAGGTCAAATTTGTTATGGATTATATATGGCGTTTATATAAGAAAAAGTACAAGATAAGCAATAATCAGGATCTGATGCAAACAGATCTAAGGTCCTGCCCTAAAAATCAAAGTGGGAAATAACTAAACTTATAATAAGTCAAAATACAAAGAGAACATATGGTAAACCGAATGAGCAGCTCTCTCCCAAAAGGTGGCCACTCAGCTACCTGTTAGAAGGTCATGTAATGTAAAATGATTTGCAGCAAATGATCAAATTGACAAAACATGTCAATGTTTTTAAAACAATATTGACCCACGGGGGAGGGGGGAGGGCTTTTCAAACATCTCTTCTGAAACCTCTTGGACCCAAGTATCAGATGAGCGTTTACAGGACCACTGGTCCTCTGGTTTAATTCTAACACTGAGGTGCTATGTTTTGAATTATTGTGCACATTTTGTGAAATTGGATCTTTTCAAAATTTTGTAGATATGTTAAGGACATATTGAAGATATGCAAGAAAGTTTGATGCTGAAAAATATTTTTCACAAAGACATGGTTTTAATTTAAACTAACACCATTTTGATGATTTTCTTAAGAATTTTAGTTGACGGAATCAACTCCTCCTAAATCTGTCACTGGATCATTCCAACATTTGACAGATATGTTACAGAAAGTGAAGATGTGTTATGCTAAAAATATCTTTTTTTCAAATCACTTCTTTTTAACTTAGCCAAAATTTGCAGATTTTTCTGTGAGCAAGATGGACACCATGCCAGTTTATGGTAAAAACATTAGAACTTGAACAAAATTGTCTTCTCCAGAACCAAAAGGCCGAGTAGATAGAGCTTTTGTCATCTTACCAAAACCACAATTTCTATGAAATATTCAGCAAAAAGGTACTATCTGTTTGTTTTCTTTTCAGGCTGTTGTCAAATTGTTCTTAAAAACTTGAAGCTGTCAAGAGATGTAATCAGTAAGTATCTGTTACAAAGTTTTAATTATTTTCTTTCGTTGCTTAAGAAGAATTTAATGCATCCTTGATAGGTGATTTTTGCCCTCGGGATTAATTTGTAACCAGGGCAATACTCGTAAATGGTGTTAAAATACTAACGAAAACACAGACAGGTTGTTTGTCTTTATTGAATACAAATTGAAACTGTTTTGCAATTTTTTCGGACCGAACAACTTCCTAAATGTTTTGATTGGCTTCAGAAGCTGAAGGCGAGGTTGGGATCCCGTGAAACCGGTTTAAGCCCGTGAGTTTTATTTTAAGGGTTCATCACAATGTGAAGTGGGTGGGGTAGGTTGAAAAATGTGAGTTACATTTTTTTGAAAATAACTGGGTCTGTCACAAAGCTTTCAAGCCTTCAATGTTACATACCACCTGAACACCATTCTAGGGTATAGCATGTATAATAAAAGCAATTATGAAGAAAATTAGCATACTTGAGACTTGTCTATCGGAAGGACGCCAGAAGTCCATGTGGATGAAATTCTATCCAAAAATAATTACCCTGATAAAATCTCCAAATACCCCTCTACAATGTCCCAGAATGAAATTGCACAGAAACAAATAACAAATACAAAAATCAATTCAACAGACACCCACTACTTGAAAAAAAATCTGAAATATCCACCATGTTTTAGTCACCAAATAGTTCCAAAATAAAGGTATGGTGGAAATTATAAGCAATAAAATAAATCTTGGGTAGATAAAGTCAGAGCATGCTTTGAGTAATATACTGTTTCCTGCACAACTGTTTTGGACAGCTATAAATATTATTCTCCTATCCCTTCCCTCCATTCCTCCACGCTCTTCCCCTCCACAACACACACACATACATAAATTAGCAGTCAGTGAAGATGATTGAAGGTTAATACATGCAAATCAACCCAATTAAAAACAAAACAAGGCAAAAACAATATGCCTCTTCAACTTTGAAGAAGAAAGAAAAAATATTGTATTTTTGAAATTTTCTTCTTCCTCACTGGTATTGACTTTGTTCCAAAAAGGGCTTTAAAGTGCCAAAATTTGAGGGTCTCTGAAAATGATAATCCACTCAAACAAAATATGTTGGAAAAGCCAGTAACTGAGTAAGCTTATAAGTACATTATAAATCAACACGCATGCCCCAACTAAGACAGTATTCAACGACATACATTTTAGAGGCAGCTCACCTACAAAATTGAAGAATTTTCATGGATACAGTTGATAACAGTTCATTATGAAGACTTGATTTTGGCCTTCAAATTCTGTAACCATCAAAAAATGTGGATGTGTAAAATTAATTCAGGGCTCCAGATAAGGTGTTTTTTTGGGATAATTCTCAGATGCTTTTTCTTATTTCTTAACAAAAAATATGTTGTGACCCCTCATTAGAACTGTCTCAGTGAGATGGTTCTAATGAGTGGTCAGAACTTATCTTTTATGCAGAAGTATCAGAAATTATCTTTAAATTATCCCTGTAACCTCCTCTTATCTGGATCACTGTGCAAAAATCTAATGTAAAAAAGTCAAATACTTTGTACATATAGTACACAGTTACAATATTTTTCTTCCAAAAAATTAACTTCACAAAAACATCTTTATTTTTTATTTATTTTTTTCCATGAAGTTCACATGAAATGGACTGAAATCAAGTATAAAATGAATAATTCACTCGCAAGGAAATAAACGAATGGCTAATTTTAATTTAACCAACAGACAAATTTCTAGTGGCGGAAATGTAATAATAATTCCAGGGTTGACGGTATTTCCCCTGTCATGGCACTGTCATAAAAGAAAGCTGAATCAGAAAAGTTGACAAAAGTTTAGGCTGCTGACAGTAATAATGCTGCCAGAAAAGTAATACTTATGTTTGGACTTATACTTATGTCTCACTTCTGATAGCCGCAGGTAAGACAATAAAATAGAATCTCTCTGTAAGTCTCAGTTGAGCTTTCTCACTTTCTATAAGCGCTTCTGACTTTTCTGTCCTGTCCTGTTTGTTGTGGGTCATGTAGCCTGTGCGATAACATTTAAAAGGATGGTTATGCCAGTGAATGTTCAAACTATTCTTGAACACGTTAATATTAAAGGCTGCCGAAACAACAATCTGGCAATGCCTTCCAAATGTCAACAATATGGTTTGAAAAACTGCTAGACCATATGATTGTGGAGTCTGGCACAAGACTTATGTAACAGGAATGGGAATGGCCTCTGGTTGCCTGATATGATGATATTAAATGTGAAAAATTTAATTTATCACTGTCAACTTTTTTCTTTTCGATGCAAAATCTTCAAATGAAAGATGTGTTCTTGAACTGCTGCCCCGAAACATTGGTTTTATTGTGAAAAAACATCAACAACAACAACAACAACAAAAATACACACACACAAGGGTGTCACTGACACATTCAGATTTTCTTATACAGTTCTCAGACCCAGATCCAGACCACGCCGTACTGGTGGGGTTCTGGATAACTGGTGGGGCTCAGAGGTACCAAAATGTGTGTGTGGATACGGGGGGGGGGGGAATGGGAGCTTAGAAATATATGACATTATGTCAATTTCGCGCCTTGAAATATATGTTGTGATATATCATTAGAATCGCCTCAGCGAGGCGATTCTAATGAGATATCACAACATATATTTGAATGTAACCAGGCCCAGGTGGCAGGGCTGAAGCCCCAAATCCCACCACAAAAGAAATGGGACGAATCGTCCTGGAAGAAACGTCCCGGTACGAACTGGTTGTGGCACGAAACGTCCCGGAACCACCCCCTGGATCCGGGACTGGTTCTGCATCTTCTTTTCCATATTTATTTTCAATAGGAGGTTTTAGGGATTTCCATTATGACGTAAATCTGGCGCATGCGCACAGACCTGGCCGTCAATTCATCGGCCAGCACTATGTTTCACAGTGTAAAAAGGCAGATTTTCATTATGCAAAACTCAGTTTTTCAGGCATAGTAAATCGTAGTTTTCGAAAAAAATAATGATTCTCTTATCTTTTAACACGTTTTTTTGCTCATTTTAAAATTACTTCGACGGGAAATCACTGAATTTGCACTTATTTAATACGGGATTCTATCACGGCGCAGGTAGAAATTCTTCCGGTAAACGCCGGATTTTTTTCTGAATTTATATAAATAGATACTGTTTTGTATAGATTATTTATTTCTGTCATAACAGAGTTATTAAAAAGTTTGAAACAAAAGTGAAAAATAAACATGAAACTTTATACGAAAAGGAATTAAGAACGTTCAGGGAGGAATGTAAAATGGCCACGGCACTGCCCATACGAAGGACTCGCATGCTTTGTCGTTATAATAAGTAGAGAAAGAACAGAACGAAAATAACATACATTAAAAGTAATCCACTAAGAGCATACTATTTTAAAATTAGAAGAATATCAAATAACATTGTGAACAGTAGAGCACATCAGTCGCATCGGCAATATTCGTTGCCGAGTATATCTAATCCATTCTATGAGTAAGGCCAGAGACGAGACGAATTTCTCGTGTCATAATTTACATCAAAGCACCGTCAGGACACATACGTCTACAAAGTGTGAAATACTTTACATTTTACTAAGCTTATTCGATTAGTTAATAATTAAACATTTTCTAATTAGACACTTTGAAACCGCGCCTATTCAATCAGTAACAACTGAATGGTTATAAAAGACATCTGTTACATTTTGATATAATAAAAATCCAGTAGAACAAATTCTATTTGTGCCCGGCGATATTTTTTTTACAGAACAGAACAGAAATTTTATTCAGACTTGAACTATACAGTTCTTTGTCTACAACATATTTAGCATACAACTGTGGTCAAAAGAGAAACATAGCAAATGTATATACAAGAGCATATGAAATATGCCAAGAGGATGGATTTTAATTTGCACAATCACTGATTATGCAAAAAAAAAAAACAACTGGTGATCGTTGTGTATGCAACAGCCAGCCACGAACACAACGACCATCAGACGTAAACTACTAATACATTATTTCTGTATTATTCTATTACGCACTTGAAATGCATGGTACAGATAATATGATAAATTGTTAATTACTTTTGCCGTATCCGTGTTCAATAATTGAATAAATTTGTACAAATAAAATGGAAAAGGCACAACTGAGAATAAATTAAAAAAAAGTATATCAACTACGAGCTGGGTTAAAAATAAGTTTTGGAAGAAATTTTACTGTACAAGCCCCGGAAACTTCTGGGCAGCTCGTCGCCTTCATTGCTTTAAGACTAACATTGACGATATTTCTTGTTGGCCACTGGATTATTATTATTATTATTAATATTATTATTATTGTTATTATTATTATTATTATTATTATTATATAACATTGAAAAGATGAAGAAGAGAAACGTTCTAGCAGTTAGCCAATACCTTTATCAAAAAGAATTAAATAAATAAATTAAAAAAGATGCTAATAGCGATCAAATAAAGAATAAAATAAATGAATTAAAAAAGATAATAAAGATCAAAATCATGATAAATTAGTTTATCATGCATTATTTTAATACAAACTATTTATTTTTACTATTTATTATAAAAAGCAGCATTTCAACACATTACATTGGCACAGAAACATTGCTTTTCAATAGTACGTTTCGGCCAGTTTGACGGCCAGGGCTATCCCGAGTCTATTTATAGAACCGGAAGTGCGTCACGATAAAACCGCCTATAAATTTGCACTGATGTGTCCACAACACCATTTGGACGGACGCTCGGCGCCCCGTTACTGCGGCTATGGATACGTTCCGCTGAGGTGCGGGGGTAACGTCGATATGAGAATTGAAATATGATGATCACAACACCATTATACATTTATGAATTAGGACACAGCTAAACCAAAATACACAGTCACTGCTGTGAGTTGTCCTTGAACCCACAACTTTATTTTCTATCTCATAAACATCTGTTCATTGTATGAATGTGCCACCCTACTCGTCAAAATTCTAAAGAGCTTGCCTAGCACGTGTTTTTTTCACTTTCACGTAAACACGTGTCATTGAAATGTGTAAATTGTTTTAGAAGCTTTAAACACCTTTAATCAACGTAACACAATCACAGATTGTTTTCATCCGATGCAGAACAACTGTCTGTGTTTTTATTCAGCAATACTTTCCTTGATTAACGCTTTCTTCAGAATATATTGGCGAAAAATTAAGTTTCCATCGCTTGTTTAGTTTGTTTATGTTTGGACCGGAAATGCCTAACAACTCATCTTGAAAAAGGTGCGACATAAAATAAGTACCCACCTTATTTCATTATTTATAACACAGACTGCTTTGCTTGAAAATACGGAATAATCCATGGATAAGCGCTGTAGTAATTAACTATATTTAGTAGCGTTTTATACCTTTTTAATCATCGGAATTGTTTCTCGAAGAGTTACCCAGGATAGCAAGATTAGTCTCCCGTGCAGCATTCTAAAAACCCAGATTGCAAATCAAAAGCCGGGACCCGATTCCGGTACCGATTCCGGTACCACAGTTCCATTAGTGAATCTAAGCGGAAAATCACCCAGTGTTATGACAATTTGATCCTACAGCTTTTTCCAAAATATAAATTCAGAAATGTCGAACCTATTTAGATACTGTATTGTGAATTTATGCTTAATTCTGGGACCTTTGAACATGTTTCTACTGAATCACAATTTTCATTATTGATATTGTCTCATTTTTTTTTCTTTGACACGGAGACAGGATTCAAAGACCGAGTACTGTGACATGACAATGAATAAGACAGACTTAGACTGTTAAATTAATGCAAACCATATTGTTGTGAAGTTGGTACCGGGAAATTAGTTCCGGATTTTTGTATCTGGTTCGGGTTTTTACCAACCCCGCGAAATGCGCAAGAATAAATTGTTAAGCGGTTCGTGTGTTCTTGAGTGCAATGTAAACAAGACAGAAACTTATCTGAGACCTTGCAGATTGTACCGCTACAATGTCGACATCTGTGCATTGATCGCCCATATCATGCACATGTTTGCATTTAGAATAGTAGTTGCTTTTAACTGATACAGTCATGCAGTGTGCAATACTTGCTTTGTTGAGATAGGGTACTGAAAGTTTTTGTTTACACTTTTATGAATGAAAAGATGGCGACCTGATTGACTTCATGATACACGAGGCCAACATTGAAGGGGGTTCTTAAAAAGTAGACATTTACAGGCTTTGCAACTCTGGGAGATTGTAGTTCATGCTTGACGCTTTCAACGTGCCGAAATAGTTTTATGCCATTATCTCTGGTTTATGAGGTCTAATGGAAGTCCTGGCCACCTCGTATTTTTCCTCTAATTTCTCATTTTAAATGTTATGTTTAAAGTTACTCTCAATATATATTGCTAACACTAAGAAATTGCATTTGGTATAAGCAAAACTTCATATTTCACAAGTATATTAAAAAAATTCAAAGTCTGATTTCAGACCATTCCCCACCCACTTGGTGGTGTGATGAACCCTTAAATTACTGATCGTTTCAAGGCGGTACTTCTGATTTGGTTCTCAGTGTTTTTTTGTTTTGGTGTCGGTTTCTGTGCTGGTTTCACCTTCTATGGGTCTTATAAGCCCACCCAAATCTGAATTATGATAAACCCTTAAACGTAATATATTAAACTTTCGTCAGTAATTATCACAAGCTATGTGCCACAAACTGGCAATTATCTGTTCTACCGTAGTATATAGTATGTGTCTTCAGTTCCGTAACGTTGAAAGTTGTTGGGTCACAACAGATGACGTCTCAACAATATGTCTTCATCCCACTTTATTGTAGACTTCTCTGACAGATTCGCCAATCTCCAGTCCTGTCCCTGATATAAAATCTCTTTCTCTCCTTTTCACTCATTATTGTTCCTTTTACTGCCGTTTACAGAAATATCTTGGTCATGTCAAATGCTCTTGAATTATGACGGTGATTGTGCTGGTGTCATATACGTTTGCGCTTCTTTACAGTACCGTAAGGAATTCGTCATGATTCTAGATTTCATCCTGGATTTTGTTACGAACCGCCTCATTACTTACATGATTTCTGTAAGTAATATTCAAATAGCATGGCATTTCAAGAGCATTATTCTGCTTTCAGATGCGTATAGAAAGGTGATTAAGATGAGTGGCTCTAGAATAGAAGTATGACAGATATTCTACATTTCAGACCAAGAAGAACGATTGTTTTTTTTTTTTTGGCAATCCTGCAAAGTATCTCCAGCTTGAATTCTCCATTAGATATGACTGTTCCCAGATATTTGAATATATTCACCTCTTATAACCTTTTTGTTTTATCTTAATCTCTCGTTAAAAGTCGTTTGTGTTGTTTGTCATTATTTTGTCAGTACTGCCATTTAACAAAATTGCACTTTTGGTCTTGTTGTATAGATTTTCGGTGGTTTGTTTGAAGCAGACATGAATGAGGTAGTTTCTCTTATTTGCCCTTAGGGCTTCATACTAAACGCTGCCAAAAGCCTACTGAAAATCAATAAAGACACGACACAAATCATGTTTTGTTGGTACTTTTTATTCTCGATTCTCGGGTTGAATATTTGCTATTTGGTACGCCTTCATTCTCCAAAACCAGCTTGTTAGCTCTGAGCCATGAGGCTCACAAGTAGAGCTTATAGTATATCCATGCTCTGGCGTCCGTCGTCCTTCTGTCCGTCTGCGTCGACAATTTTCAAAGATCTTCTTCTCTGAAACCACCTGGCCAATCAAAGCCAAATTTAATGTGAAGCCTCATTGGAAAGGGGGAAAGAAAGTTTTTATAAATGTTCCAGTTCACGTGATCAAGATAGCCGCCATGCCTTGAAACTTGGTATGTAGGATGAGGGACTGTATTACTACAAAGTTTATATAAATCATGACCCTGGGTTGACCTTGAACTACTTTATGGCAAGGTCCATTTTGGTTCATTATGCATTTGAATGGGAAATACTGAAAAAAATCCATTTTCTGTTGCTATTGTACCCTAGGATATAAAGACGAAGTCAACTCCACAACACAGCCTTCAAGGTCATTTAGCCTCTACATAAATTGTTTTTATACCGGTCGGAAAAAAACTCTGGGTGCTATTGCTACATATATTTTATGGGAAAAGTGAAAATTGACATTTTTCTGTCTCAGTTGGAATATTTTGAACTTATCTTTACAGAAATGTTTATTGAGTAGTCCTCTACATTTTATGTGGCATATGTAAAAAATGTTGGATTTGATTGGTTGCCAGGGCAATAACAAGGGTAAATTTTAGAAATAGAAATAAAAACATCTAAAAACCAGAAGGTGGATGAAGATGATACCTTAATTGTCATGCAAGTTTATGAAATTATCGTCTACATAAATTGTGTTGTTGTTTTTTGTTTGTTTTGTTCAGGTAAGAACTGGTTGCTAAGACAACTTTTTTAGCTCACCTGAGCCATTGGCTCAGGGTGAGCTATTGTGATCACCCAGTGTCCGTCGTCCGTCGTCCGTCGTGCGTCGTCCGTCGTCCGTCGTCCGTCGTGCGTCGTCAACAATTTGCTTTAAATGACATCTTCTCTGAAACCGCTAGGCCTAGGGCTTTGATATTTGGTATGAAGCATTGCCTAGTGGTCCTCTACCAAGTTTGTTCAAATGGTGGCCCCAGGGTCCAAAATGGCCCTGGGGCAGGGGGTCTTGGGTTCAAAACTAAAAAATACTTAAAAATCTTCTTCTCCAGAACTGCTTGACTCAGATGCTTGAAATTTGGTATGTAGCATTGCCTAGTGGTCCTCTACCAAGTTTGTTCAAATGGTGGCCCCAGGGTCCAAAATGGCCCTGGGGCAGGGGTCTTGGGTTCGAAACTAAAAAATACTTAAAAATCTTCTTCTCCAGAACTGCTTGGCTCAGATGCTTGAAATTTGGTATGTAGCATTGCCTAGTGGTCCTCTACCAAGTTTGTTCAAATGATGGCCCCTGGGTTCAAAATGGCCCAGGGGCAGGGGGTCTTGGGTTCGAAACTAAAAAATACTTAAAAATCTTCTTCTCCAGAACTGCTTGGCTCAGATGCTTGAAATTTGGTATTTAGCATTGCCTAGTGGTCCTCTACCAAGTTTGTTCAAATGGTGGCCCCAGGGTCCAAAATGGCCCTGGGGCAGGGGGTCTTAAGTTCGAAGCTAAAAATACTTAAAAATCTTCTTCATCAGAACTACTTGGCTCAGATGCTTGAAATTTGGTATGTAGCATTGCCTAGTGGTCCTCTACCAAGTTTGTTCAAATGGTGGCCCCAGGGTCCAAAATGGCCCTGGGGCAGGGGGTCTTGGGTTCGAAACTAATAAATACTTAAAAATCTTCTTCACCAGAACTGCCTGCCTCAGATGCTTTAAATTTGGTATGTAACATTGCCTAGTGGTCCTCTACCAAGTTTGTTCAAATGGTGGCTCCAGGGCCAAAATGGCCCAGGGGCAGGGAGTCCCAGGTTTGAACCATAGAAATACATAGAAAAATAATAAAAAAATCTTCTACTTCAGAACCGCAAGGCTCAAATGCTTGAAATTTGTTATGTAGTTACTACTGTATTGCCTTAAAAAGTAGACCTTTACCAAGTTTGTTCAAATGGTGGCTCCAGGGTCCAAAATGGCCCTGGGACCGGGAGTCCTAGGTTTGAACCATAGAAATATATAGAAAAATATTTGAAAAATCTTCTTCTTCAGTACCACTTGGCTCAGATGCTTGAAATTTGGTTTGTACCTTTGCCTAGTAGTCTTTTACGAAGTTTGTTCAAATGATGACCCCAGGGTCTATAAATGGCCCCGCCCCAGGGGGTCCTGGGTTTGAACCATAGAACTACATAGAAAAATATTTAAAAATCTTCTTCAGAACCACTTGGCTCAGATGCTTCAAAATTGGTTTGATGCATTACCTTGTTGCCCTTTATCAAGCTTGTTCAAATGTTGTCCCCAGGGTTCAAAATGGCCCTGCGGCAAGGAGTCCTGAGTTTGAGCTATAGAAATACATAGGAAACTATTAAAAAATCTTCTTCTTCAGAACCACTTGCACTTGAAATTTGATATGATGCGTTGCCTGGTGGACTCCTACAAAGTTTGTGTAAATGGTTGCCCTGGGATCCAAAATGGCCCTGGGGCAGGGAGTTTTGGGGTCGAAATTAAAATGTACTTAAAAACCTTCTACTCCGGAACCCCTTAGTGCAGATGCTTGAAATTTTGTATGATACATTGCCTAGTGGTCCCTTACCAAGTTTGTTCAAATGATGGTGCCAGTGTCAAAAATGGCCCCGCCCCAGGGGGTCCTGGGTTTGAACCATAGAAATACATAGAAAAATATTCAGAAATCTTCTTCTTCAGAACTACTTGGCTCAGAGACTTGAAATTTAGCTTTTAGCATTTCCTAGTTGTCCTTTTCCAAGATTATTCAAATAATGGCCCCAGGGTCCAAATGGCCCTGCCCCAGGGGGTCCAGGGTTTGAACCATAGCATTACATAGAAAAACATTCAAAAATCTTCTTCAGAACCATTTGGAAATGGTTGCAAACTATCTGGTTTGTTCAAATTATGACCCTAATTTGACCTTTAACCTTTTTGCTCAGGTGAGCGATTCAGGGCCTCTTGGCCCTCTTGTTCATTATTATAGTTATACCTTCGCCAATGTTCAGGTGAGCGTAATAACAATATGGCCATTTGTTGGTGAAGTGAATGGTCATAACATATGTCACTTAACTGTGGTAAACCTTTAACAAACTTTCTATAATATTCTGAGGCCATAAAAGTACCAATTTTCCCCTGCAGCTGCTTTTAAATCATACCCACTTGGAAACCCGTAAAAGGGACATATAGTCAAACATTGCAGGCTCGGGTTTGACTTAACGAAGCAAGGCTTCTTATTAAGGGTTTCAATGTTTACAAAAAAAAAAGTTTTCTTACAAAAATAGAATGAAAACACGAAATGACATGACACCCTTTAAACGGCAGAGTTGTCCAGTATATACACTACACTGAAAAATTGTAACATAGGCTAACAGTGCTAACCCAGATAAGATGCCACAGTCACGTCATGGAGTACACTGTTCACCAATATAATATTATACTCAACGCCAAAAAGCTTTACACTGAAAAGCTGACACAGTGCAATTCCCATCATTTCAGTTGTAGATGGGGTAACCTTTTTTCACAATTTTCCGTAAGGAGTATAATTACAAGTGATGGCTGTATTGCCATCTGACCAACCATCTGTGCCCTTAGTAGAAACCGGATTTTTTAATTATTATAGCGATTTGCATCTACATACAGAATATATAGAATGGACGTATCCAGTTAATAAGTTTGTAAGAATCTGTTCATACATGCATAGATAAACTGCCAAAAATAGAAAACTGATTCAGTTTATAAAGCTATAATGCGTGCATGCAAGCCAAAGATTAAAAGAAACGATTAAGTAGTTCTCATTTTCACTAGTAGGTAGTCATTATACCTTAAGCACAGCTCAAGAAACCTGGATTTTACGTGTTGAATAAAATTAAGAGACATCAGATAGGGCTTAACTGTGGTAAACCTTTAACAAACTTTCTATAATATTCTGAGGCCATAAAAGTACCAATTTTATTAGGCCATTTTTTACCTCTTGATAACTCCATTAATCATTCAAAATCCAAAAATGGTCTCTATTTTCCCAATAGTGTGTATTTTGGGGATTTTTTGCCCAAATTCTTTTTAAAAAATCCTAAATGTAAGGGAAAAGGTAGCTTCCCAAAATGCCAAATTAAGTTGTAGGATACAAAGCTTAACTTCACATTTCACACCGCCACAAAACTTCTGTTAGTAGGGAGTGAATGGATCTAACCTATATCTAACATGTTGTTTGTATAGTGTTTTTGTGATGTACAGGATCTCCTGCTGCACCTTTAAACCTAAATGTCACCTGTAGCTCCGCGAAGATCTTGCTCTCATGGGAGGAGCCAAAAGATGATGGCGGCTTACAGATTAATGGTTACTCTGTAATGATGAAAGAAGACAGAAACATTTGGCATGAGAAAGCTAGATTAGAAAAGAATATAAAAGAGTATACAGTTGAGACCCTCCAGCCAGAAAAAGCGTACTATTTTGCTGTACATGCAGTCAACTCCGTTGGAAAAGGACCACCAGCAGGCCTGAAATCAGCTGTTATATTAAGGAGAAAATCAGGTAAAGAAGTGCAATCTTAGAATTTTTATTTAAGCGTGTTTTCTGGCGTATATTGTCAGGCCTTTGTAATGCTGCGATGAAAACTTGTTCTGCTGTTAAAAAAACAATACAAAAGTGCATACTTAAAATGTATGGATATCTCTCTACTACTTTAATTCGGGACGCAACGTGTTCCAGACAGCGATGTAAATTTGTGTTTGTTTATAAACGCTGTATCAGTTAAGTCAAATGTCAATGTAAAGTTTGCACCATTGGATATGTGGGTTGTAGGAAGACCCCTGACACGTAACAGAACAAATTTTATTTCTAACGCTGTTAAACGGGGAAAAAAGTAAAAACAGTGGATATTTTGGAAAGTTTTCAAAAATGTGTCACCAAAGATGTTATAATTTTCTTCATATTGAATATGATATGACTAGTTGTACCCCCGGTAAACGAAGTATATAGGGGGTATATAGTTTCTGGTCTTTCCGTTAATGTGTGTGTGTGTGTGTGTGTGTGTGTGTGTGTGTGTGTGTGTGTTAACATTTTTTCTGTCACAGATTTTGCAGGAACCACTAAAGCTAGGACTTTGAAATTTGGTACAAACGTTGGGTATGTCTAGTTGTACAGTGTAAGAGAGAATCAGCCTTCTCCTGCATATCAGCCCCTTTGTTTGTCCATTTTTTTCTTTCTCTTCAATTAATTTTTGTCGGAGATTTCTCAAGAACCACTACAGCTAGGACTTTGTAATTTGGTACAAACGTTGGGTATGACTAGATGTACCGTGTAAGAGAGAATCAGCCTTCTCCTGCTTATCACCCCCTTTGTTTGTCCAGTTTTTCTCTCCAATAAAATTTTTGTCACAGATTTCTCAGGAACCACTAAAGCTAGGACTTTGTAATTTGGTACAAACGTTGGGTATGACTAGTTGTACCGTGTAAGGGAAAATCAGCCTTCTCCTGTTTATCATTCCCTTTGTTTGTCTATTTTATCTTTCTCTCCAATTAAATTTTTGTCACAGACTTCTCAGGAACCTTTACAGCTAGGACGTTGAAATTTGGTACAAACGTTGGATATGACTAGTTGTACCGTGTAAGAGAGAATCAGCCTTCTCCTGCTTATCATTCCCTTTGTTTGTCCAGCTTTTCTTTATCTCCAATTAAATTTTTGTCACAAATTTCTCAGTAACTATTACAGCTAGGGCTTTGAAATTCAGTACAAATGTTGGGTATGACTAGTTGTACCGTGTAAGAGAGAATCTGCCTTCTCCTGCTATCATTCCCTTTGTTTTTCCTTTTTTTTCATTCTCTCCAATTAATTTTTGTCAAAGATTTCTCGGGAACTGCTTCAGCTAGGATTTTGATATTATGTACAAACATTGAGTATAACTAGTTGTATCATGTAAGAGAGAATCAGCCTCTTCCTGCTTATCATTCTCTTTGTTTGTCCATTTTTTCCTTCTCTCTAATAAAATTTCTGTCGAAAATTTCTTTGAAACCACTTTAGCTAGGACTTTGAAATTTGGTTCAAACGTTGTGTGTGACAAGTTGTACTGTGTAAGAGAGAATCAGCCTCCTCCTGCTTTTCATTCCCTTTGTCTTTTTTTTCTTTCCCTCAAAATTTTTGTCACAAATTACTCTATTCACATAAGAGCCACAGTCTTCAAATTTTGTATACATCTTGAGCATGGCCATATATATTGGTGGAAAGAAAATCAAGATGCTAAGATTTCTTTTGGCCTTTTTTTCTTTTTCCCAACTCTCACCCCAGTGTAATAAATGGAAATATTTATGTGATTTTTTTTTCTGATTATTATGTTATTAGGTTTATGTCTAGGCTTAAACTGATTAGTTGACATCATTTGGATGCTGCTGCTGACTTAATGTCAAGGTCACAGACATAGAAGTTTATGTTTACTTACGTTGAAAATTTGTGTTTTATTTGTATATTTTTTAATAACATAATTTGCATATATTTTAATGGAACCTTTTGGTATTTGTCTATAGGCCTTTCACTGGATTTGTAATAGATTGTCCATCTGTCTGTCTGTTAGTTAGCAATTGCTTATATGAAATGTGTTTTTATTTGGCGGTGGCGCTGGCGGGGTATACGTGAGCCCCTGCTCACATGCTCTCGTTTTCTTCAGATTCAGTCTTTTAAACATATTTTTCTCTGAAGCTAATGAACAGTTTGAAACCATGTTTCATATATTGCCTTGATGAGCATTAAATGTCAATTTAAGTACTAGATGGTTGCTTTAAGAGCAGAGCAGGCATTTTGTTGGCCTTTCACCAATGTTTCTTTAATATTTTTTAGCTAAATTTAATAGCTCACTTGTGCCGAAGGCTCAAAAAGTGAGCTTTAAAGTACGGGAGTCGAGCCTTCGTCCGTGCGTCTGTCTGTGCATCTGTTTACACTTTCAAACATCTTCTCCTCAGAAGCTAATGGGCTGATTTTGTCATATTTAATGTGGAGCAGGAACCAAAGTATTTTACCAAGTTCAAGGTCAAATGAACAAGATGGCCGCCACGCTCATAAAGGCCAATTTTCGATCAATGCACATTTAGAATAATGCTTATTAGGGCAGACTTTATGAAATCAACTCCTCCTACAGCTTTCAGTGCATCCTTTCAATATTGTGCAGGTATGTTACAGACATATTGAAGATGTGCATGAAAAGTTAAATGCTGAAAATGCGATTTTTAGCAAATTTACAGTATTTTTAACTTAGTCTGTTTTCGACTAATGCACATATTAAATAATGGTTAATAGTGCTTACTTTGTGAAATCAACTCCTCTTTAAGATTTCAGTGTAGCCTTTTAATACTTGGCAGATATGTTACAGACATACTGAAGACGTGCATGAAGAAGTCAACAGCTGAAGAAATATCTTTGACAAATTTATAGCCAATTTTCATTGATTATCTTTTACTTTACATAAACTCTAAGCATTGTCCTTTTTATATTTATTTTGGTCAATAAAGGCTTTGAACATTTTTAGGAGGAAGCTAATGTTGCGGGGGGATACTGGAAGCCTTCCTTGCAGCTAAGTTGCAGATTCTTTGATAAAACTTTCATAGAAAAGTTCCTTATCAAGTCCTGTACATATTATTTTGTTTCCAAATGCCTTTATTTGTTTGGTTGTAATAGCAGTGAAAAGGAAAAGTATTGTCACTTTTTAATCTTTTTCAGAAACCACTCCCCTGATTAAAGTCAAATTTCATATGGGGCCTATATGTTCAGGGGTACTATTATATATATTCGCAAGTTCCGGGTTACATGACCTAGATGGTTGCCACGCCCATCTATGGTAAATAGGCTTCAAAAATTTTAAAATTTTCAATGTTAATTCTCCTTGAGAAGGTCTATTTTAGTCTGCATAAACATGCATTTCAGGCTTCGAATGAGGCCTGTTTTTATGTCAAGTTCAGTTTTGCTTTTTTCAGGCTGAAATGTGCAAATAAATGCTTTATTGCAGATATTGTGATAAAAGTTTCACATAAATGGTCCTTATAAAGTGTTCTACATTACATACTATTTAAAAAAAAAATATTTCTTTGGTTACAATGGCAATAGTAAGGTAGAATATAAAAATATTTAAAAATCGTCTCCTCAGAAATTCCTTAGCCAGTTGAGGTCAGATTCAATGGAATGAGGGAATTGAAGTTTGACTCCTAAGGTAAGGTCACATGACCAAGATGACAGCCATGCCTATATATGGTAATACCCTTCAAAAGTTTACTTCTCTCGAACTGCAAGGCTGATGACCTTGAAACTTGGCATGAAACATCGAGGACATGGGTCCATCGTAATTTATTGAAATGATGAATTAGCAAAGGGAAAAATATTTAGGATGGACCATTCAAACTATTTACTAGAAGCAGATCAGAGGCATGTTAAAACATACCTCTGGGCTATACTGGGCTTCTAACCTAAATGAGAGCCTTACACTCTCCAGTGGTCTTGGATTAGACAACTGAAGGAGTACCATTCCATACCGGAATAGTTCTTGGAAAGAATGAATTCTTCAGGGCATCACTATAGGCAATATATCAAATGTACTGTGATATGTGTGATGCCCTGGTTCTGCTAAAATTTGGTGCCGGGTCAGATATTTTTCTTTGTCAAGAGACATTGTCCTAGAGTTAATCTTTTAAAAGAAGGTCAAGTAGGAGTGCTCTCAGCCAGCCTCCAGGGATGACCACTCAAGCTCGTCCAAATTATCGCCGACACTATTTGAGTTCCTCCATTGCCTGCAGGTCTACCTGGCTGCAATCCTCAGCACTTTCTCCACCTGCTTAGTAAGAGTCTTATGACTGGAATGTCCAATAGGTGCAGCGTACCCAAACACAGCAAACCAATGTTTTGTATGCAACTTCTTTAGTTTGCCTAGATGACAGGGCCAAATTGTGCCGAAGAAAACCCATTGTCTTCTTTGTTGCCTTACATGTGACAAAAGATATTGACCCGAATTCAGATTATATGTGATAGTTATTCCCAGGAAGTTTGTGTACTGAACCTTTGCCAATTTTTGCTAATCTAGTTAATAGTCAAAATGTATCTGCTTTTTGGAGGTGTCAGGTCATCCCCCCTCGTTTAATGACATTTGGCAACATAAAATTTTATTTACTAATCGTTCTACCAGGTCATGGTAGAACCTGTGTTTCCCAAGACCCTCTTGACTTCTGAAACCATGCTTACTAAAGAGTCTATGATAAAAAAACAATTTTCAGTTACAAAAATTAAAATGGAGGTCAAGGTTATTTGATGACCTAAGCTAAATGACAATGACAGTGTTACTGACTATAATTGCAGAAAGCAAATTTTAATATTTTGTATCATTAAATACAAGCCTATTTTAACATGTATATGAAAGGTCAGGGGTGACCTTGTATGATCAGGAGCCCTATTGAGAGCTATTCTCCCGGAAGAACTCAGAGAGAGAAAAGGGGTGTCCAAATACCAATGCCCTCAGCCACTTAAATAATATACTCTTAAAATGGCTCTCACCCTTTTAAATGGGGAAAATGTTTTAGTATCATACATTAAGTTAGAGAGGTTTTTGTAGTATGAAGCCTGTTGAATTGTTTTTAATTGAGCAAGACACATGACAAAATGGCTGTTGTAGCCATTTGGTGTCAGATGAGCGGTCCCAAAAGGACCAGAGTTTCATGTGAATGACTTCTAGATATACAGAAAGTTTGATCAAAACAGACGATTCCTTTTTCTTTCAGAAAAGAGAATATACAGGCCTTGGAAGGCTGAGGACACTGCGGCTATCAATAAATATTTTCAGCGCTATATTGAAAACACCAGTGATCTTACAACAAACAGTGGCCCCCTTCCAGGTAGGTATTCCCTTTACACGGATAGTTTTTTCACATAGCAACTTCATACATACATGTATGACGCCTCTCTGTCGTTGTGTGCTAAAAGGTGTGACAAGCAGAGTTTTTGACGTCAGGGATCTTATCAACAAATGGTAAAATCCGTAGCATCATTTCAAAGTTTTAAGACATTAAAAATAAATTTATTTGGTAAATGACTCCAAAAATGCTTTACAGGCTAAAGTATGATTATAAATTCATGAACTTAGGCTTAAAGATGATGAAGGTGAATGGGGGGAAGTATTCACATGTTTGATGTAGTTTATATTTAAACCCTTTCATCTAAGGTGTGCAAAACATGACCATTTATCCTCTGGTTGCTCTTTTTTAGGTGTGAAAGAACTGAAGGCATTCACTGAGCAGCATCCAGGTGTACTGAAAGGTGTTCCCATCTGTAAAAAAATAACCCGTATCAAAAGCAAAATTTTTAATGATAGGAAAGAATTGAGAAGGAAAATGGGAGTGATGGAAGGAAAATTGTAAAATAGGTAAGAAACGTGCTAGAGCACGAATGAGTGAATAAATTAATAACAGGAAATGACTGACTCTTATTTTGGATAAGCTATTAGAACCCGAAACACTTCTTTAGAAACAGTACATTACATTTCATCAGCTAATGTATCTGGTCAGTAAGGAGATCAGTTACTGCATCTGGTCGCTTAAAGGTCAGTTGGAATTCTGTATAATAAACATACACCTTCAGCTTAAGTAAATAGATACAAAAATTTAACATGCAAGAGTTAGGAAAGTACCAGCAAATGCAGTTTGATCTGTTGCCAATCAAATTACATAACATAGCATTAACATCTATCTTTTTGCCAAAGCTATGTGGCGGTAATTTTCTTCACCTATATCTTAGTCAAAACCAACGTACACCATCTGTTGTAAATTTGTTAGTATTTCTTATTAAACCTCGTATCGGTAAGCAGGAAAAATGAAGAAATAACAATCTGCATTTCGAAAAGAACAGAACTCCATATAAAATGAGCTGCACCGTAAGGAAACCAAGAGTGTGACTTATATGCCGATCGATGATTCAAAATCAACCTGGGCATATGCTCAATTTGATTGGATGCATCACTGTGCACTCATTGGATAGCTGAGGACGCCGGATAGTCTGGTCAGACAAGGCTGCTGTAGACAAAACTACATTGTTCGTTTTGTCACGATGTGGCCCAAATGTCTTAAATGTAACATGTATTTGGACTTCTTGTTCGGGTTATAATCTGTTTTCAAAGCAGTTGTTAATTTATAATTCCAGGTATCTGAGTAACTACTGATAGAACATGCGCAGTACGTGGATTTTTTCATGGATAGCCTTCAACTGAGATAAACTAACTGAGATCAATTATCAATGGAACACATGCTGATGCTTAATTTGAGACATACCCCTTTGTGTGGTTTAACATCAGTTGTAACGAACATGCTGATATAACGCCTTACTTCTACCACAAGATATGTCAAATATGTTGCACATTTACAGTTTGATGTTGACCGTGTAAATTTTCCCTTATTGGATGGTGATGTTCCCCGTCGCTCCTCTTCTGTTGTTTATATACGTCCCTATGGTTATTATGGAGTATCCAAAGTCGACTCTGAAATCTCATTTGTCCTTGTGAATTCTAGTGATGTGTTTGCTCTGATTTGAATCAGGCGTTCCGTGCAAATTGGACTAAACATTGACAAGAATCCAGAGGACAAATGAAGCTTTAGAAAAGATTGGTTTACTGCTCATAACCAAAGCACGTATTATTTAGACGTGACAAATTAATGAATACCTTTACACTTCACAAACTTATAAACAAACAATTTAAAACTCATCTTTCTGACTTAGCGCTAGCGATATTGAGATGAATTTTTGCCTGTATATATGTGCCTTAGGACGGACCAAAGATAAGTGGTGTCTTGGAAAAGTTTTCTTTTTAGGTATAAAAATGCAAAAACTACCGAGGTTTTTAAAGAAAAGTGTGATTTGAGGGAATTTTTATCAAAATGAAGTGCATGCGACTACGAACTGGAATAGCTGTCTAAAACAACACAAAATATTTAAAAGTTTACGTCTGTTTGAGTTTGTTTTCTCATATGCACTCATATCTGAGTTCTGAGAAAGATCTGGTCCAAGAAGTATTTGTTTCTTATTATTCTGTATAGAAATGTCTAGTTTATTTTTATCTTTGTATGGTTTAGTTTATTTTTATGTTTTTATAGTTTACTGATAGATGCACGCTTGAAAGAATTATTGGACTAATCAAATGCCAAGTTTTGCAAACAAGTCTGCTTGATAATCTACTCGGAAATTCCATATCCGGTTGATGACTTGGGTATTTGTTTTTAATTTTATTATGCATATAGAGTACTAGTCTTTTATAATTCTGTATATAACTGCCTAGTATGTTTATATTTTCTGTATATATACTAAAATGCATTAGAAACGCAACCGGATGTGGGATGTACAAGTTAAAAAAAGATCTAATATCTGGACTAATTTCATTTTTGCAATTAAATAAAGGAACTCTATTGGCAGCCGGCTGTCTCTAGTGAAAGTTCACGATTGACGGCCGGCTGTATCCAGCGATGTCCGCTATTGGCAGCTAGCTACGTAGTCATATATAGCTTATTGTTGTCTTGCGGCGATGGCTGCAAGACCTCTACATTGACATCATACAAATTAGTCTTCTTCTTGCTCTTCTTTGTATTTGATTTCTGGCCTCGGACACCACGTTTTTTATGCGGTGACAGCTGTATATCATTATCAGCGTATCAGTCACGGTAAATCAGGAAAAGCACATCATCAAGGGGGTAAAACTCCCTCATACGAAGAACGAACTCTTGAGTGTTTTCGAAATTTCCTTTGTGTCGTTTTCGGTTTATAAAATGAGATAAAATGAAAGTAAAAACAACGGATGTATGAAATTCGACATGTTACATGTTTGTATTCGTTAGAAAATGGATAAGATTATTAACGATAGTACTATAACACATAATTTCTTTCAAAATTCGTCTACCCTCTTGGAGAAATACCAAAATCCTATGACTATACTAGGGGAGAGGTAGTTAGAAATTACTTAAATTGAAGGCCCAGGGAGTGTCACAATGAAATGACGTAGCCTTTCCAACACAACCAGACGATGAGGAACCCCCCCCCCCCCCCCCCCCCCAAGAACAGAAATAACAAAATAGCACGACCTGCAGGTGTGCACTATTATCACTGCGTTGGCCTTCCGTCCGTCCATCTGTCCGTGGTCAGTTAGTGAAATTGCTCATAACTCTTGATGATGGTATATTTTGATCAAATTTTGCATACTCACACGTGTCAACATTGTCTAACAACTGGCTTGTATAAACCCCCTTTTTGAATGGACAAGGCTTTGCTGAGCATCAGTCTAGCTGTCAGTTACTGAAAATGCTCAAAACTCTTGAACCATATGGTGTATTTTGATCACCTATATTTTCTTTTCACAGTAACAGCACTGGGCCCTTGGTGATGTTTTGTACGTGTGTAGCGCATTATATTAGATTCCCACTTCAAACATCACACTTGTAATCCTTTTTTTATGAAACAAACCTGGCTAAGTGAGGAAGTGAAGTGAATTCAAAATATGGTTGTGTTGCAAATGAGCTGTGTCATAAGAAAAAAAGATTTTGTCATATGGGAAATTAGAGGCGCGGATCAGTCACTCGGTAACCGTCCAACGGATCAGCGCTTTTTGTCTTGTACACTCCCATTTATTTCTAATTCAAAAACTCCAAGCTTATAGCAATATTTGTGACGTAACATTCCAGTTTGTGTCTTACCTGATCAGAAACCACGATGACAGGTTTTGTTGGGATGTGAAATATATACATGTGATAGTAAGAACCGTAAACAGGCTCTATTATTAACGATGATACTATAACACACATGGCGTTTGTGTTGTATTATGACGGTAAAACATTCTATAGTATGATATTTACATTTCCAAAACCAAAGGCAGTGATCCGTTGGGCAGTTACCGAGTAGGTGATCCGCGCCTCTGATTTCCCAAATCACAAAATCATGTTTTCTCATGAAACAGCTCATGTGCAACACAATCATAATTGGATGCACATCACATACTAATTAAACCAGGTTTGTTTTATGAAAAAGAGCATCACATGTGATACATGTATGTCTGTGGTTTCGCTTCGAAGTGGGATTCTAGTGTAATGCACCACATACAAATGAAACATCACCAAAGGACCAGTGCTGTTGCCGTGAAGACGAAATGATAGGTAATCAAAATACACTGTGTGGTTCAAGAGTTAGGAGCATTTTCACTAACTGATCACGTCCAACCGGACTGATGCTCAGCAAAGCCTAATCACCGTTTTGCAATCCAGTGTCTAGATAATGCTAAAATGTGTAAGTACACAAAATATTTTATCAAAATATACCTTGCGAAGCCTCGTCACCGTTTTGCATACCAGTGTCCAGACATTTATTAGTATACAAAATCTGATCCAAATATACCATGTGATTCAACAGTTGGAGCATTTTCACTAACTGAACACGACCAGCCGGACTGATGCTCAGCAAAGCCTTCTCCATCTTAAAAAGGCTGTTAGACAATGTTGACATGCATAAGTATGCAAAAGTTGATATAATATACCTGCAAGAGTTATAAGCAATTTCACTAACTCTCTATGGACAGATGGATGGACAGACAAACAGACGGACTCACACGGTAATTACAGCACACACCTGTGGGTTGATATTTTATTTCTATTTGAAGGGGATTTCCTCTTCGTCTTGGTGCGTTGGAAAGGCTACGTCATTTAACTGTGGCACTCCCTGGGCCTTCAATGTATGTAATTTCTATCCACCTCGCCCCTGGTATAGTCATAGTATTTTGGGATTTTTCCAAGAGGATAGACACGTGTTTGTGTGTATGTACATTTAAAACGTGTCTGATTGCTTTACAAGTGTTTTATACGTTTGTAAACCGTATCGACATCTAACAGCAGTTTCCCTAAACACGAAAGATATGCTGCTAAGTATGCTTTCCCCTCAAAAGCATCATATAAATTTCCCGAAAGTCTATGACATACAAAGTCACACGTCAAAACGTCCATAACAAAACATATCGCATTCGTCGTACATAAATCATGACTCCTAACATCATAAATGTAACAAATTAACTTACATCCATGCTCTTATCCCTTTTCTAACGAATAAAACATGTTACATGTCGAATTTCATACATCCATTGCTTTTTGCCTGCATGTATGTGCCTAAAGACGGACCAAAAATTAGTGATGTCTTGGAAAAGTTTTATTTTCGGTTCACGACTACCGAGGTTTATCAAGAAAAGTGGATTTTGAACGATTTTTATCAAAATGAAGTGCATCCGACTACAAACTGGTCTAGTTATCTAAAACAATATTTGAAATTTCACGTCTGGTTAATTTTGTTTTCTCATATGCACTCATATCTGAGTTCTGAGACAGATCTGGTCCAAGAAGTATTTGTCTCTTATTATTCTGTATTTCTTGTCTAGTTTATTTTTTTGTTTGTATTGTATGCATAAGTTTGCTGATAGAGGTACCCTAGAAGGAATGATTGGACTGATAGAAGGCCAAGTTTTCAAATAAGTCTGGTTGATAATCTACTCTGAAATTTGAATATGTTAAATTGAAATCATCCATATCTGGTTAATGACCTGGTTATTCGTTTTTGTCTCGCCTGCGAAGCAGAGGCGAGACAAACAAACCACGTCTGGTAAACTATCACGGGTACCTCCGCGGAGGGACCGATAAAAAGTTGTCACAGGCATCCGGAGCTACCTGTGATGGTCCAAATATATACAAAAATGGGTAGGTATTCATTTTTTTTTATAAAACACAAAATAACCAAGGATTTTATTGAAAATCAAAGAATGCTATTCGACCTTTATATACATTAAGTTTTGTCACACAGTATATCTCAGGGAACTTTACATATATACGGAAGACATGACTTTTGAAGTGGCTTCAAGGTCAGTCGAAAGTACTCGAAACGGGCAAAATTCAGTTGTTTTAGGTCCTAAATGGACTTTTCTTGCATAAGAATCTATTTATCTGGACACACTAACGTCAAGTAAACCACCTTGCCCAAATATAAATGCTGAAAAACTCTAAATAACGCTGGATTCTGTAAAAGAAAAAAAAACTAGTGTTGCCTCTGACTACATGGAGGTGCCTGTGAATAAGAAAATATAGCGAAAATCTGAAGATTTATTGCGGTTGCAAATATTGCTATTTTTCATCTCTAGACCACTGCCTTGAAAGAATTGTTCATTCAACGTCGCAATAATCAATCATAATGCATATATCAAGCACATTTTTGTTAAAACGACAGACAATGATCATGAACTTATACAATCAGATTCTACATCCTGCTTCCAAAACGAAGATTGAAGTTAGTATACATTGACAATAGTTCATAAAAGACACGCATGGTAAACCGAATAAACAGCTCTTTCCTAGACAGGTGGCCATTCACATACCCCAAATGAGAACAACACTACTGTTTTATACCTATTCTAAAAGCAAAGTAGGCAGCTGTCCAAGTGACCTTATTGCTAGAAGACTACAGCGGACTCAAAATGCAAAGCATATCATCTCAAAGAGTTATTGCCCGTTTTGTTTCCATATCTGTTAGTCAAACATTGACGAGTTGTAAGTAGCTGTTGAAAATTTACTGCCTTATTCAGTGTTTGAATAGTTATGAAATGCGCTTCAATAAAAGACAACGTTTTTATAATGGTGATGACTGCCTGTTAGTCATTCCAACTCGTTAGAAATTGCCGAGGTTACACGCCATGCCAGCTACGTTTGCAAAAACAACACTATTTCGGAAGATGATTCTTATGTAGTAAAAGTGCTCTTTTGTTACCAAATTTGATGCAGTGGCTATTCGGAGACTTTGCTGGTGTATTTGGATTCTAGCGCCAGCAAACAAAAATAGCCGGACTGAATCACTTGTAGCACCTATCACTCCAGTTACCACAAAATTTACACAAACAGCGAGCGTCATACGACACATGCAAGCGACACGCTTATGAGGTACGGAAAGGATCAAAACTATAGATACCTTTACATCTATGCCTATTGACGAATGTCGGTAATTTTGACCCATTTGACACCATATGTATAGCTGGCATGGCGTGTGACCTCGACAATTTCTAACAAGTTGGAATGACTCACAGGCAGCACCTCCCGATCATAGTCATCACTATTCATAAAAACGTTGACTCTTATTTAAGCGCGCATTTCATAACGATTCTAAAACTGAATTAGGCAGCTAATTTTCAGCAACTATGTGTAATTCGTCACTGTTTGACTCTGTAACAGAAGCGGAAACAAAATGGGCAATAACTCTTTGAGATGGTGTTTTATGAATCTTAATATGGAATTTCTGATATACGCATATAGCTTATTGGGACGTTGAATGAATGATTCTTTCCAGGCAGTGGTGAAGAGAAGAAGTATGTCAGTATTTCCCGCTGCAATAACCTTTCAGATTTTCACTATATGTTCTTACATCACAAGCCCCTCCACGCCATTGCAGGCACCTCCAGCTGTTGTTTTGAAAATTCGAGCCTTATTTGTAGTCAATCGACATTTATATTTGGGCAAGGAGGTTACCTTAACATCAGTGTGCACAGAAAAACAGATTCGTATGCAAGATCACTGCATTTAAGACCAACCAGACCTGTCACAGGGACAGGATAGCTCGCCTGACAGCGCCTTGCCCATCACATAAAAAAATTTAACGTAAAACTTTAACATTTTGCTAACGCCGACGCCGTCGCCAACGCTAACGCCGACACCGACATCGGGGGTAGTACACTAGCTCTTCCTGAACTTCGTTCAGGCGAGCTAAAAACGGCCGAATTATTTATGTTTTGAGTACTGTGAGCTGACATCAAAGCCGCTTCAAAAGTCGTATCTTTGGTTAATATGAAAAGTTCTGGGAGATGTAATGTGTGACAAAACTTTATGTCTATAAGGGTCGAATAGCACTTTTTGATTTTTAATAAACTCCCTAGTTAAATTGTATTTTGTCAAAAAAGAGGAACACCTACCGTTTGTTGTCATTTTTTGACAGTCACAGGCAGCTCCACATGCCTGTCACAACAGATGATCAGTACCTCCGCCGGAGGTTCCTGTGATAGTTTACCAGGCGTGCAAACGATGCACAATTTCAAAGTAAGTGGCATAAAAAGGTGCTATAATTATGCTAAGTCACCATATAGGAGCCGCGACACGACAAAACCTACAAAGTTGTTATGCGCACAGCGCAGACTAAGATCAGCCTGGGCATCCGCCCAGTCTAATCAGAGTCTTCGCTGTGCGCATGGCCGTAGCTTATACCCTTAGCTATCCTTTAAGCGCTCAGCGAAGACTCTGATCAGACTGGGCGGATGTTCAGGCTGATCTAATTCTGCGTAGGCCGCACAATCACATTGTTGGTTTTCTCGTGTCGCGGCTCATATATCACAACATTGGTAATTATCGGTAGTTCCAGAAAGGCCAACTCATAGTATTTTATGTTTTGAAATATGTATAATTGTATTACTAATTATGCAAATAAAGTTTAAACCAAATGCCAACTCAGATGTTTGATCCTTTTTTTTTGTCCAGTATATTTGTTCCAGAATCCACTATGAATAAGGTTTCAGTGACTAACACTAAATGAAATGGTTTTAGCACACGATGAAGCAATGAAATGTGCATTTGATTTTGCCAGCGTATGCAGCGGGGCTTTAAGGTATCTCTTCTCCGTCTAACATGGACCCATGTTGTTTTTTTTCAAAATTATGATACGAAGATGCATACAGTGACGCATCCATGCATATACATATGTATACAAGAGCGTACAAACTGGTTCATGAGATATAATGTATACAAGGTATTCCAGTCTAAGCCATCTTATGACCTTGTAAATGAAGTCAAGGTAACAAGAAAGAAATATAGATGTAATTATGCAAATTTTTGTAAGAGAGTTGGTGTGTATAAAACTATTGTTCACTCCGAAGATGACGCTGGTGCGAATTGGATTCATACCAAAAACAATATGTCCCATTTGCCTATAATGAAGGACATATAATTTATGTTGTGTATCAGTAATTCGACTATAGTGTAACGAACATAAGCTGCAATAAAAACGCCACATACCATCTTATTTTACTGTGTACGTGATACATTTACTCATAGCAGCCGTCTTTCTCGTTTTCGTCAATATTTCTTACATATCGATACAATGGTGTTTTGTGCTAAAATACCTTGAAATCTAGTCACATTTTCAGCAATTGGGTACCTATAAAAATGCATATTTCTTGACATAAGCTACCGATCTGTGGCTGCTGTCATAATGAAACATTGTCTACAGACATAAGACTCATCACCAAGAGGACCATTAGGTCCTGATCTCTCCCCTGGCCCTGTGACTTTAATGTGATATGAACTTTTGGACATTTAGTTTTGCTATGAATTTACCGATCTTTTACAGACATAAGGTAACAGTGCCAAAATGGTAATAAGCAAACCAACCAGGCCTAACTGCTTTTGAGAGAAAGAACTTTAATTATTCAACTCAGGTGACCATTTGCCAAGGTCACTAAATAACCTTGACCTCTTCAATTCAAAGAGATTGAGGTCAATTGTATTTCAATATCATAGAAGTAAAAAGTATGCAAAGACCAGGAACTGAAACAATCAAAATCCAAATCCAGCCCTCAAACCATAGTTGGAAACAACTAAGATTACAAATAATCAAGATGCAGAGAACATATGGCCAACCGAGTGAGCAGCTTGTTCCCAAAAGGTGGCCACTCAGCAACCCAAACCGAACCAAAAATAATAAGAACATACATAAGGTAAAACATCACAGAAACTCAAACACCAAAAACAGGCAACAGAGAACCACAACAGAACTACCGCCTTGGAACGGTCAGTAATGAATTACTGGGGGGGCTTAAATCGATTTTACAGGCCCAACCTCACCCTCAGTTTCTGAAGTGGTACAAAACATTTAGTTGGTTGTTCGGTTCGTAGAGTCTAATAGCAACAGAAAAATGCGCTTTTACAACTTTTCCCATCCAAAAGCCTAAGGGGTAAATTAGGCCTTGCCATATAAATGGCCAAGGTCAACTCAGGATCATCTGTTTTGGACGGACACCCGGCGCCAGGTGTGTGCAACTATGGTTACGTACCGTTGAGCCACTTGGGTAACGTCGATACGAGAATTGAACAGAACAGAAGGATCATCTGTCACAGATGCTACATACCAACTTTCAAGGCAATCAGCCTGGTGGTTTTGGAGAAGAAAATTTTGATAGTTTTAACCATATAGGCATGGCGGTCATCTTGGTCATGTGAAGTGGACATAATGTATACCCTTTCTTTCCCATTTTACCTGAGGGCTGCAATATGAAATTTAATTGAAATTGGCCCAGACATCTCAGAGGAGGTCCTTTGAAAATGACAACAGACGACAGATATGTGACCTATAGCCACAGTCACTAAATGACCTCTAGAATTCATACATTGCATTTCCATATCACAGAGCACAACAGGAATAGAAAAATCCACTTTTTTCAGTGTTTCCCATTCAAAAGTCTAATTTGACCTTGCCATTAACCCAGGGTCATCATTAACATATATCTATTTTTAAGTTTCATGAAATTCCGATAAATGGTTACATAGTTATGGCTCCGTACGGACGCGACGGACGGAAAGACGGACGGACGGACGGACATGAACCAAACAATATCCCTCCGTCGTCTGCGGGGGATAATCCCTCTGCATTTGGCGGGGAATAGTATGAATCATTAATGCGTAAGGTATATTCGGCGTAACCCTTTTTCGGTGGTGGTGGAGGAGGGGGGGGGGGGCAGGTTTTTTTTTTTTTTTTTTTTTTTTGTCGGCTCCTCCTCCCCTACACCGACACCATATTTTTTACATATCGTGTTATTCTATATACATTATTTATAAATATTTACATTATTGAAAATCTGCGTATAAATGTTGTTATTTTTTTCCGATTTACCTCTAACACAAATTTGAGGGGGCAGGGGTGAAGGTGACAGCGTCGTTATTTCTTCTCCGCTAATCGTTATTTAACTAGGCGCAGATGGTCATAAGATAATGACCAGGGGTAACTTTTCTTCTTAAAATAATGACCGAGGGTCGTTATTCTACGGGGGTCACAAGTTTTTGCAAGAGGTCGTTTTACGTCGGATGGGGGTCATATTTCGACCGGCGCTCATAGTATTATGACTGGAGAGTCACTATCCTTTGAAGAATAATGATCTGTGGGATTCCCTTTACTTCGTTACACCGTCTTATCTGCTATGAATAGCCAAATGAAAATTTCGTATATTATGGTTACAGCAAAGCTTTGTACTTGCAATCATTTTCCATAAGTTTTTAACTTACCTATTTCAGGCAATACTTACATTTTATAGAGAATGAACCATCAACCTGATGATGTTTTTCTGGATGATGTTTTTCTCTTCAAAAACCACCCCTTAAATATATATTTTTTTATTAGACGGCTCTAGATTTTTGGGATTGATTTAAAAAGAAACACAATCTTATAACCAAATAGGAACTGATTTACACTTTTGTGGTAATTTTGAGTGGGCTAACTCCAGTATTATAACCGAAAAAATACGGTACCTGTTCTACACAAGTTCATGTCAGTAGTAGGATTTGAGTCTACATGGATGTGACAGTGGCACTTAGCACTGAGACTTGTATCGGTCCTAACCATTAGGCCACCGAGACATCCCTTTAAAAAGGTATAATAAATATATGTGTTTTACAGATTTCTGGGTCCAGTATGATGGCGTCGCATCAGAACCGTGTGAGTGGTGGCCGTATATAACAACCGAGACTGAATGCCAAGAACCTTGCTATGCTACCACCTGTTGGAAATAACAGTAAGGCCAGTTATGAACATCTATCTAACTTAGCCCCAGTACTCTCTATGTTTTCGGTAAAAAGAATGGGGGTGGGTGGGGTGGGGGTGGAGGGGTAAATCTGTAATGGGATACAGGGACTGGGAGCCAACTGATTTTTTCATACTATGGTAATCAGGTATTGATCCTCTGCCATCTCATGTAGTGTAACATTTTTGGTCAGGTTTTGTTTGGATCTGTTTTTGCCAACGTGCAGTCAGGTCAGACTCAGTGTTCAAGAGAATTCTTGTGATGGGGTTAATAGAACCCAGTTGTGAAAAACTTTGTAGTTTTCATTATCGTCCTGTCCATTTTTCTATGTCTCTGTCTATCTGTAACATTTTTTGCTTTTTAGCAGGTGTGAAACTCAAGGAAGTTTTATGCATGAACCTTCAATTTTTATTGATATGAAAGCATGTAAAATAAGCGGGCCCGTATGTTTTTTCTCTGTCGGTCTGGTATTTGAAGAGTTGTGTCCCTTTCTGACAGGCATTTTATATCAAAACAGCATTGTGAAATAAATATTCTAAGAGCCGCGTATTACAGACTTTTGAGCTACTTTTCCAACTTATGCATTTTATACTAGGTCAAAAAAACTTCCTATACTTGAAATTTCTTCTGTTGCTTTGGCAATTGCAGCAATTAAGAACATATAGGGCCCATTGCACAAGCTAGTTTAAGAGTTAACCTTGGGTTTATCCTCAGGGTTAAGGATTTTGGGTTGCTCAATTGCAGTTTAAATAAACCTCAGGGTTAAGTGAAGGTTTAACGCAGACGGATTGCACAAAAGTAGTTTAACTATCCTCTGGCTAAAGAATTTATTTTTTAGATTGCATAAAACTATTTTAGCTAAACCTTGGTGTTAATCTATTCGTCAGCTATTGAATATTTAAACCTGCCAAGACGGTAGTTTAAGACATTTTATGTCAAAGTTGCAGAATGTACCTTGAAGAAATATGCGCAAATTCTACGTAGCAATGTATAGAAAAATCATGAGAAAATAAGTAAACTAATGAATCCAAACGATGAGATAAAAATATAATTTTGGAATCAAATTTTCGGGCACAAGGCTATATTTTGAACAAGGATATTTGCCTTTCATGTGTCCTATTCCAAACACTAAATACAAAGATCTGATGTACAATGTTTTTGTTTAATTTTTTAAATAATCACTTGAAGACTGACATGTCTGACAAAAACAGAGCTTCAATAAAATCTGTCTCTTAAATTCTAACAACTAGTGTGGCCAATGAAAATTTGTCATTTTGGCTAATTTGTATAAAAGTACATGTATAGGAACTGCTACTGCAGTAACTATGGTCTAGCATCTGGATGGGCATGGTGTGGGAACACTGCATCAGGTCACTCGGTCTAGAAAATTTGGCATGCATTTTTTGAAGGTCTGTGTATGTATCTATCCTTGATCCTTTGATGGAATCTGTAGATACTGAAGTAGATGTTAAAAACTGGTCCAACATATAACATATTTCAACCTTGTTATTTTCCACAATCGAAAGGGTTCAGTCACATACAGCATTTCAATATTTTACCCTCCAAACATCCTGATACTACTGAAATACTGTTTAAAGAAGATAAAATTGTGTCTCAGAAATAACTTAAAAAACTACTGAAGCAAATTTAATGAAACTTCACAGAAAGATGCAGCATAATAAGACAGTGTGTTGCAGACAAGATTTATGTCTTTTCGGCTAAGGTCAAGGATAAACAATCAGGTGAGAGGTCAGTTTTTGTCTCAAATCGTGTCTCAGCAATAACCTATAAACTAATGAAGCAATTAATGAAACTTCATAGAACGATAAAGCATAATAAGAAAATGTGTCACGCACAAGATTTGGGTCCCACATTCAAGGTCAATGCCATAATCAGGGGTAAGCGGTCAAATTGTGTCTCAGCAATAACTTAAAACCTGGTTGAGCAAATGTTATAAAAAAAAGTTAAACCATAATGAGAATATATTCAAGGATAATATGTATGTTCCCAAACCCAAGGTCAAGGTTACAATATGGGGTCAGAGGTCAGATCATGTTTTGGCATTTACTCAGAAAAGTACCAATGCAAACTTCTTTAAACTTCACAAAAGATAAAACCTAATGAGAAGGTATGCCATGCACAAGATAAAGGTTCTTACCCCAAGAACAAGGTAATAGTCAGAGGTCATGTTGTTTCTCTTCTTTAATTTAAAAACTACAGAAACGAATTGAACTTCATGAAAAGGTAAAAAAAGAGATGGTATGTCACAAACAAAATCAAGGTTCTCTTGCCCAAGGTCAGGGTCACAGTCAGGGCTCAGAGGTCAAATCATGTCTTTGAACTGACTCGAAACTGCTGAAGTAACTTTCATCAAACTTCATGGAAAGGTAAAACATGATAAATGGTATTTTTTTGCAAATTTTAGGATCCAGTGCCCGAGGTCACTGTCACAATCAGGGGTAAGACATACGATGTCTGTACACTAACGCAAAAATAGCTGAAGCAAATTCAAGGTCAATGCCATAATCAGGGGTAAGCGGTCAAATTGTGTCTCAGCAATAACTTAAAACCTGGTTGAGCAAATGTTATAAAAAAAGTTAAACCATAATGAGAATATATTCAAGGATAATATGTATGTTCCCAAACCCAAGGTCAAGGTTACAATATGGGGTCAGAGGTCAGATCATGTTTTGGCATTTACTCAGAAAAGTACCAATGCAAACTTCTTTAAACTTCACAAAAGATAAAACCTAACGAGAAGGTATGCCATGCACAAGATAAAGGTTCTTACCCCAAGAACAAGGTAACAGTCAGAGGTCATGTTGTTTCTCTTCTTTAATTTAAAAACTACAGAAACGAATTGAACTTCATGAAAAGGTAAAAAAAGAGATGGTATGTCACAAACAAAATCAAGGTTCTCTTGCCCAAGGTCAAGGTCACAGTCAGGGCTCAGAGGTCAAATCATGTCTTTGAACTGACTCGAAACTGCTGAAGTAACTTTCATCAAACTTCATGGAAAGGTAAAACATGATAAATGGTATTTTTTTGCAAATTTTAGGATCCAGTGCCCGAGGTCACTGTCACAATCAGGGGTAAGACATACGATGTCTGTACACTAACGCAAAAATAGCTGAAGCAAATTTGATCAAATTTAATAGAAAGGTAAACATGATGAGAGGAAATGTCATGCTCAAGATGCAAGCTTCAACACCCAAAGTTAAGGTCACAGTAACAGATCAAAGGTCAGGCCCTGTCTCCATCACCAGGCAAAACCACTGAAGCGAATATGATCAAACTTAAAAGAAAGGTAAAGCAAATGATAAGTAATGTCAGGTGCGAGATTTATATAGGCTCTCAAGGATTTGACAGTTTGGTTAGTGGTGGAATTATGTCCCCATGAATAGTGTTTGACTTCTGAAAAGCATTTGAATATCACAGAAAATAAAAGGAAATTAAGACCATGTGTCATAATGTCAGTGTAAGACTCAGGTTCCATGCCCACAGTTAAAGTAAAAACTGGGCTCAAGGGTCAGTTTGAGGGGCCTGTGGGCCAATTGTTACATGCTGTAACATTTCTTGTTCTAAACACAAATCATAATAATGATAAGCAGAACTACCTACACTCTAGTGATAAAATATGGATTGATGTGCATCTGTTGAGCCATTTGACTGGCAAAAAAGAAAGGGGAACGTTTTTTGGGGAAATATGATAATTTGCTACATAAAACAAGATGTCCTTGTTCTGGTTCCCTGTTGAGCAATGGAATATAAACAAAAGTGGGACAGTGAATGGGTCCCAGGCTTGTACATTGTACTTTTACCATTTATTTTTTTTCCAATTAAAATGACCCACTTAATTGATAAACCTTTTTATGTGAAACTCAGGGACGTTATATTTGTTAAAAGTTGGATTATCACTGTCATTTACAATGACAAAACTGTACTGAGCCTCTCAGGATAAACTATTTCATGCATTTTACCACGGATAGAGCTATGGGGCCGCCTTTCTGTAGCAAAATCCAACAGCAACGACTTTCTGCGAAAGGAAATTTATACAGAGTATTTTGTTTCTTGATTCCATAGCTCACGTCACACTCACAGCATTTGTTATCAAAGGCATAATGAAACAGTTCAAAATAAAACATGTATGATGTAGATACGGCATGTCCCATGATTGGAGAAAAAAATATGACTGTTTAAAGGTGGTGAGTTTATTGATGCTGAGTATAATATATTGCTATAAGCAACTGTGAGTCAAGACTCTGAATGTAAAAGCATTCTAGTACTATGGGCTCGTCTTTTCGTTCACATCTATGCAAAAAAAAGGTTTTATTTTATCAGGGACAGCTCATATACAACCTGGTAGCATTGTATAACTCAGTTTCTAATTGGCAACACAAGTGATATGAGACAAATTGCATCAACAGTTTTATCTGGTCTAATCTTGCTCTTATCTTAGGATAACTATCCCGAGGATAGCTATTAGCTGCTTAAACTTCTTTCCTGCAATCCACTTTAGTACTCAGTGCTAGCTATCCCAGGATAAGCCTTAGTCAAGGGATAAAATAAAATAAGTTTGTGCAATCGGCCCATATAGTTTACTAATTTCAAGAGAGTATCAATTTGCCTATTGAACAAACTTATTTGTTTTGGTTTCCTAAGACTACACATGCTACAAGGGTCGTTTGAATATGCAAGGGGTAATTTTTCATTTTCACAGAGTAACATCATTAAAACTGCTCAAGTTCACAGTTTTTAAAATTGGTTTGTGAAAAATGATTTCCAAGATTCTGCGCTCCATACACAAGAACGAGGCCTTAGGTAAGGCTACTTTCCAAAGAAATCAAAATTTGACCGCTTCTGATACGAGAATTTGAACCACAAGTCAGGGTACTGTGATTCCATTAAAGACTGTTTAAATGCCACTTTCAGTGGGATTTCCATAGGAAATCGAAATCGTAATGGCTAGCGGGCGTGTAACAATTCTTCCAATTTTGTCATTATGCCATGACAACAATGACATAACAAAAATGTTTCTGAAGAAACTTTGAAAAAAGACCGAAAGGTACAGTAATATTGACGCCTTGAAAATCGCTATATTTTTAATTAAAATGGAGATAATCTGAGAATTTGAAGAATTTAAACCTCGCCTGTAAAGCCGGAGTACAAGACATTAAACATTTTAAGTGTTTCTCGAATTTCCTGCATTATGGACTTTTCTGCGCGATACAAAATTTATTCCTGCGCATGCGCAGAAATGAGATGCATTCAAATTGACTCCTATCGAATAATGCCAGATAACTCTAATGTGGAAAAGTATGGTTTGACAATTTTCTCCGCATTTTGTTCTTTGGCGTCTCCCCAAACATATATGAGCCTCAGTTAATTCCAATATGCACTTGGTTCCTTGAAAATATGGCCGATAGTTGGTATCGTTACTTTATTGACCGAGTATATATAGGAACAGCCTTGTGAACGAAATAGCTGCAGAACTGAATAAGCTATGATTTTTGCATTTGACAACAGGTACAGACCACGTTGTTCGAGTCCTTATTAAGTTAGGTTATTGGTCCCTTTTCCAAATAAGCCGGTTCATAAATGAGCAAGCTACTGTACAAAATGAAGTAGCTAGTTTTTGGCACAAATATGTTTCCCTTAGTAAAACTAGTCTCCTCCCTTTTCAAAATGTTTGCTTCCATCACCAATATTGGTCAAGAGGATGTCTCATGGTTAATTTTTTTCAGGCCGTGGAGACAGTCCAATTATACTTCATCCTCGAGACAGCAACTGTTGTACCACCAATTCTTACTACAGTAGCCTACGCTCAAACGCCAGTCCAAATCCCTTTGAGAGTTCCTTCTCAAGCAGACGCTCGAGTGGGTCAAATCGTCCCAGTATCACCAACTCTCCGTATGAGTATTATGTAACAGCAAATCGGCATACGAATCATTATCGGCGTTCGTATTATGGTGACTATGGTGCTAATATTCGTAAAAAGGCTACGCAGTTACAGAAAGCTCATTTCGGCAGTCAGCCAAATCTTGTCGTGGCTCCTCGGAGTATGAATATGAGAAGTCTTTCAAGTAAAAATCAACAGGAGAGGATTGCGAGTTTCTTAGCAGCACGTCAGGAATGTAATAGTGCTATAAATAGTACCCCAAATACGACTTCTTTACCCAACCCAATCCCAAACCGGGATGCAAAGTCTATGGACCCTATAAATATTAGCGCTGCAAAACGTTTACAATGGTTTCATAGTTTAAATATGATGAAACGCTTACCAGTGCCTCAGCCTATGAAAGGTTTAGCTAACAGTAAAACAAGTTCAAATAATACATTCCAGTCTTCTCGGAGTTGTATAGCAACAGATTATGGTGTACCCGAGAAGAATGAATATGCTAGTATGAATATAAATACAAATAATGAGGTAGCTCTGCAGGAGAAAATGTTTGAAGATAACGACGATATGATGATTCCTGATGACATGAGGAGATTTTTAAATGAACGATATGATGAAGGGCACTCTATGTTTTTGTATGCCCCGTCCTTGTTGACCGAATCAGAGCCGCTAAGTTTACAGCAAGGAAACAATCAAAATTTTATGTCATACATTCGATGGCACAAATGTGGCCATTCAGTATTTAAATCTACCCGGAAACGTGTCTTCAAATATAAATATGCCAAATCCCAAAATAAATAACTTCTTTGAGAACCAAAATAAAAAGCTCACTCGTCAGCAAATGAATTTCCAAGGAAATCAACAGATGAATGATAATTTACAAATTAAGACTGATCAATGTCATATATTTTCAGACCAAGGAATTCAGGACCAAAGTCGGATGGGGTCAAATCAAGGTCAGATGCACTCTTGCATGCTTTCAGATGTCAGTACTCAATCATCCCTAGAAACAAATAGCATGGTACTGAGAAGCCAGAGACAGCAACATATGCAACCGCAAAACCTACCTCAGCCCCAGGGTCCGTATCCACCAGCTGTCCCTGATCTGCCCCCTGAAATGAACCAAGGGTCTAAGAATGATAGTACCAGTATGCCTGCACCCGGACCACGAGACAACAGAATGGTGCATCCTAGTGAACTGATGAATCCTAGCATAACCCCAATTATTAACAACATGCAACACAACAGATGCATGCCAAATATGCAGCAAATTGGCAACAGTCCAAATCTCCCTATGATGTACTCACCCCAAATCCCGAACATGCAGGCTCTATACCAATCACCCATGCCAAATTTCAACCATAACTCATTACCCCACCAACCAACAATGCCAAAGGATCACCATGTGCCGATGAATCTAGGCCAGGTTCAGATGTCTCAAGGTCACGTGCCTCAAGGTCCTGTCCCCTATCCCTCAGCATCAAATCATCAGTAACATGAGAGTCCGCAGGTACAAGTTCCGCGTATCAGCCAGTCACAAATTCCGCCCAAAGCCAAGGCAGCCATTCGAAATCAAATGATGATGCGACAACAAATGATGCTCAATCAGAATCAGGTGATGAATATGCATAGTAATTATGCAATTGAGATGTACAGTGCCCAAAATAACATGCAGCAGTGTAAGAATCAGCAACAAATCGTACAGCAACATCAGTATGGAGGTCCTATGAATTGTTCCGGATTTCAGCGAAATTGTCCCGAAAAGCAATGTTCCCCATGCGATAAAACTGTGATGTCACCGAGCTGCAATCAGGTGACTAGTCCAACCGATCATTCAGAAACACAACAAGAATCACAAGCGCTACCTATAGAGGACTTAATGGAGATTCTGAACTCCGCAGAAGATTTTATGGGGATTCTGAACTCCACAGAAGAATTTATGAATAGTATTAATTCAATTTCTCAGGAAAATATTAACCAGATTTACAGTCCTACGGCAATGAGTAATCGGTCAAACTCCCAGGCATCGCGCTACAGAGCTGCTTTAATGAATTCTTCTAATATGGCAGTGAACGATATGAGTTCAGTGTTGACTCAGCTTGCTGAGGAAAATAAAAATATTTAAAGATGCGGCATTGATAGGAAAATGGCTACGAGATAATTGTTAGCGAGTTTAGTTCTGTGGCAAGAAACTCGGGGTCAGTTTCCTGATCAGACTGCGCACACAGTTTACGGTGGTCAAATATCAACTGGTTATTAAGCAGACGATCTGCGGAAAATCACAACGGTTCTCCATCAAGAAATAGAATTGCCCCTCCTTTGGAGCCAGTGGTTTTTTTCGGCACTTGGACGATCTCGATCCGGCAGACTTGGCAGACTGTCCCGCAGACTGACTTGAGTCTTCTTGTTCACACATTACGATTTAACATTCAGTGTCAGCTTCAGAACCCCCTCTCTCTTTCTTCCCCATTTACCCTTGAAAAGAAACTTGGAATCTCTTTCATACTCTCCAGACTGCGGAAATCTGCACGTGCTCAAATCATCAGTGAAGATACACAACAGGTAAATGCGCACGATATAAACACACAGAAGTAAACAAATGGAAACGATTCTACATCATGTACAAAGTGAGGGTTCGGGTCGGTCCGTGCAGGAGCTGACTGCTTTGAGTATTTATGGTCGGCCAGCACAAAAATCGACTTATCGTCGGACCCTTTTTGACATCCTGAGCCTCCTACTGTAGTAGAAATCAGGACAAGCCAGATCGGCATATATATATACATGTATACGTCAATCATTATGATTTTTTTTTCATCAACTATTAAATGTGGCGTGCCTTTAGTTGATCCGGACCTTTGCCAATTTATGGGTTTTTAAAAGTGCACCGAGATGGACTAAGACAAACACGCACGAACACGCACACTATTGTCGCCAAGTGTTTTGCTACACAAAGTATCTTCTGACTTGCACGTAATTACTCTAAATACTGGGGTAAAAGAGTCTAAGCGAAGAGCGTAGGTCCTGATCACACTGCGCCTTAGGCAAGGTGTCATCCCATTTAACCATAAGTGTTCTTCAAGTTAGGACCCATAGAGTAACTGGTTAAATTGTCACAGTATTTAAAATGATTACGGTATAGTACACGGTATAAAAAAGAGCTGCGCAGATACAGATTATCATGCGCACATACACAAACCCTTTTTTAGTCTTGCTAAATATAAATTCTTCAAGATTCTATAATTGGCACTTTGGTACGTATAATTCTTATTTGCAGGAAAAGAACGGTGTGTTTGTCGTCTTTTCTTTTTTTCTTACTGCGATTTCTCGGTACTGATGCCTCTTACCAGACCAGCGCTCAGCTCCAGACACATATATGTAGGGTTATTACATGGTTACTGCAATGAAACTTGCGGTGTAGGTTGGTTGTTATTCTATGGACGAAGTGTGAATGCCAAAACCAGACTGCGCATGAGCGCAATCTACTCTGGGCATGCGCAGTTGTACCCATACCTCGAATTAATCATTATCTGAAAAAGGCATCGTATTACATCTGCGAACCGCAAAGCCTTAGACCAGTCTGCGCACCTAAATAATAATGATTTTGCAAAGTAAGCCTTTTGGTTTATATTCTCTTGACAAACTGTGAATGCTCCAACTAGACTGCACATGAGCGCAATCTACCCTAGGCCCATACGTCGAAAAAAACGGGACAGTGTTCTTCATCTGCGAACCACATAATAATCACTGTGAATGTTTGTAAATGCACATGGTATGATAATTGAGCCGCGACACGAGAAAACCAACAAAGTGGTTGTGGGCACAGCGCAGATTCAGATCAGCTTGGGGACCCGCCCAGTCGATAAGAGTCTTCGCAGTGATCTTAAAGGGTAGCCAAGGGTCTCAGGTACCTCCACGCGGGCAGCGAAGACTGATCAGACTAGGTGGATGCCCAGGCTGGTCTGAGTCTGCGCTGGGCACACAACCACATTGTTGGTTTTCTCGTGTCGCGGCTGATGTGTATGTTCGTTGATCGGATGTGTTTTAACGTCCATTTGATTATATTACTGCACATGCGAGTAAGGTCGTAAACTCGAAGCCTGAATTGAATTGGGAGCTGCGCATGGTCAAATAAGGACTCGTGGCAATTATGCCAGTGGTCTGTCTTAACGCACCTGCAAACTTTGAATGCACATACCATGCATGTGCATAGGCTGGTTGGTGCTCTGCGTTTGACAGATTTTGTCAGGACGTTTTTCATGTCGTTCCGACAATTTCTTTTTGCAACCCCGGTTTCTCATCTCCCGTTCATGCATCATTATCAAAAACTTAAAAATAAAAAAAGGAAAAAAGAAAAGAAAGACAGGAAGAAAGAAAGTACACAATACCGCACGCGCTTAAGCGCGCATGCACATTTCCACTAAATAGGGAAAGTAGACTCAGTTCAACCTGCGCACCCCACATTCTCATAAACTCGATCGTTTTCGGTTATGTATTTATGTACAGACTCCTCGGGATCAACAAACAATGCAGATACAGAGGGCGCTGATCAGATTACACAGTGTAGGCTGATCTGGGTCTTCGCTGTTTGCACTCAGTTCAAAGCACCTTTTCCGACTGCACGGCGCAAAATACCGGAAAATAAAATACTAAGAGTCGCACGCGCGTTAACGCACGTGCAGATTCCCGCCAAAATAACCACCATTTAGTAGTAATACAGCTGCGGCGGGGCCAAAGTCCTAAAGCAGAGATTTTTTGAGAGAGTTCTTAGTCTTGGCAGTTATAATAGTGGAGATAAGTAGAAAAAAAACGATGTCCCAAACTTGTGTTTGAAATTATAGAAATTCACTTTCTAAGGGTGCCTAGGCCCTATTTACTTTTATTGCAAAAACTGCCAAAACTTCATAAAGCTTGCATCATTTAAATTGAATGAAATAAGTTAAATGAAAAACAGAGCTTTTATCATTTTCGGGAGAATGGTAACACATCGATCTTCTACAGAAGCACGAAGTTTCTCGCATCCCATCCCGCGTGAGTATTACCGCAAATATCATGCATGAAGCTTGAAACCTTCGCGCGAAACACTCCCAAAACACTTGCAAAAGTCTCAAGAAACTAGCGCTGAAAAGATGAAAATTTCGGCGTGATGCGAGATCTATCGAACTTTCGCGGCGGGTGTATTTTGTTTTAATATTTTTATATATCAACATCATCGGGTAAAACTACACACACGACTTGTGTAAAAGTTGACTACATGTATGACTGCACACATTTCAAACATCGCTAGAGGCGTGGTCGCCAGTCGTCGCGGAGCAATCGCGCCGCGTCTAGATAGGAGACGCGGCGCGAAATATTCCCACGCCGCTCCCACGCTGCGCGGCGCGGAGCGAAGCGGGCGTGGAGTGGCGCGGCGAGGCGTGGAAACAGCGCGGGAATATCGAGGGAACAGCGTGGGATTTAATCTTTTTCACGCTCCACTACACGTCACGACGCGTAGCGATTGATAGTAAGATGTCGACTGCTGTACTGTAGCATCTTAAAGAATGTCTACTGTGCATTTAATATATGCCACAACGTTTAGTCAATCTATTATTGGAAGATTATAAATTACCAATTGGTTTCATTCGGGTCGACTGGCATGGAATTACCCCACCCACTTTTAAGACTGTGTGAACATAAAACGAAAGCTCCTTTTGACTTAAACTTTTTATGGATGAACGTCTCCTGCATAGGGCTATTTGCTCACAAATATTGTTCAATTATAATTGTACCAGGAAAACCCCCTTATGGCAACTGGTCCTTTGAACTATGTTCCGGTGTTGAGATTGTTTGGATAATCCATGAAAGGCAGAAAGAATCATGAAAAGCAGAAAAGATGTTTTTGTTGAAAGACACAGCATCCAGGGCCAGGTCGTTCAAAGCATCAACTTAATGAACGTTTTAGTTAAAGACTCATAAAGTCTTCTAATTTACATAAAATCAAGTGTGGTAATATTTTTTGCCAAAATGTGTCAGGAGCTTTCGCATTTTATATTAGTTATAACTCTCTCTTTCAAACTCCATTTTGGCTTTATGCAAAAATGAAAATATCGCTTTAGCCGGTCCTCGACTGCTGATGTTATATTAGACAGTTGTAGACCCTTGAAGGGACTGGCTAGATATTTTGCAGTTTGTTTGAAACTTTTTCAAAGTGCAGTGCATATATGCGCGACCAATGTAGGCAAATACTCTGACTGCGCAGAAATATCCTAAGGGAGATTTTGCATATGACATGGCCCATATGCAATATATAAAGATACATGTATACCTTAAATGGACGGTTTCGCTAAAAGTACTAGTACTTTTTTATTTCTGCGACTCGCAAGTCCACCTAAAGGACCCCTTCTTTGAGAAATCCTCTGGCCAAGTCTGAAGAAATATTTTCTTCTGCGTTTTACTCAAAACTCTGGTGCAGTGTACATGTGTTGGTCCTTCTTAGAGATGTATATGAGACAAGAAGTTCACAAATTAACTCCATTATCAGGATATCAGAAATGACATTTACGATTAGAACGAGATAGTTTAAACATGTCATGGAACAGAGTCTAATGGACTGGCAGAGACAGTTTCCTTCATTCCACTGACTGGGGACAGTACTTTTACAGGAAAGCATTTGCTCCATCTTTCTTATAAGTGTACCGACTTCGGTTTTGGGAACAAACTGAAGCCAATGGAATGTAGATTGCCCCGCTTATTTCATTCCATTCCAGTCCATTCCAGGGTTTAAACTATGGCGATATAAACAGCATCTAGAAATATGTTTTGCATTAACAAAATGAATATACATAATGTAAAACCATCCTGATTGATTTGATTTTTAGCTCACCTGAGCCTTTCGGCTCATAGGTGAGCTTATAGTATAGCCAGGCATCCGTCGTCCATCCGTCCTCAACATTTTCATACATCTCCTCTGAAACCACTAGGCCGATTGAAGCCATATTTTATATGGAGCTTACCTAGGTCAGGAGAACGCAAGCTTGTTCGGGGTATCAGGGTCACATAACCAAGGTGGCCGCCACGCCCATATATGGTAAAAACCCTTCAAAAATCTTCTTCTCCAGAACCGAAAGGCCTTTGACCTTGAAACCTGGTCTGCAGCATTGGACACTCAAGCCCATCATACTTTTTACAAATGATGACCGTGGGTTGACCTTGACCTATTTTACGACAAGGTCAACTTTTACGTTATGCTTTTGTGTGGGAAATGCTTAAACAGTTTATTTCTCAGAAAATATCTAAGTCAAAGGTATAATAATTGGTATATACAGTTAACTAAACGACTAGATGAAGAAGGTCAAGGTAATTCATTGACATTTGTTCAAGGACACTGAGATTCTATCTCCTGTCAACAGTTTCAAACATCTTCCCCTTTGCTGAAACCACTGAGCCGGTTAAAGCCATATTTCATACAAACCTTCAGTGGGCCAAAGATATCAAAGTTTGTTCAGATGGTCTTGGTCACATGACCAAGATGGCCGCCCCTATATGGTAAAAACTTTTCAAAAATCTTCTTCTCCAGAACCGAAAGGCCTATGACCTTGAAACCTGGTATGTAGCATTGGGCATTCAAGCCCATCATAGTTTGTACAAATGATGACCGTAGGTTGACCTTGACCTAATTTACGACACGGTCAACTTTGGTATCATGGCCAATTTTCCAATAACTGAGTCTCGCCAATACCTGTGCGACATAATACACAAAAATGCAATGATTTAGATAGGAGATGACTTTCTAACAACCAATTATAAAATAATTATAAAAGATATAAACTCTGTGCTGGAGGCATAGAAAACTATATTTGTCCCGAATACGCTAATATGTTTTCATAATTTTATAGTTAGGACATTTTGGACTATTTTGGGGTTATTTCTGATGACCAGTAAAATGATTAAATATATAGCAAAATCAGCATAAATTTGACAGATTGATGCATTTTAAATTAAGATAAGTACAGGAGTTGAGATCTCATTGATTCTGTGCTGGCGGTTCCAGTTTCCTTAATATTAGAATGACAAGCCTGTATGTATGTATGTATGTATGTATGTATGTATGTATGTATGTATGTATGTATGTTTTCGTATCTATGTATCTATCTATCTATCTATCTAGATCGATCTGTCGTGTGCGTTGCCTCTCAAACGATCCTTTATATCTTGCCTGTTGAAAAAAAAATCTACATTAAGTCGAAGGTCAATCCTAATCTATATATTTATGTATCTGTTGGTCGATCGACAGAGTTTTTTGTTGTCTTTCCACTGGTCGTATAAAACCTTCTTCAATAAAAATCTACATTATGTCGAAAGTCAATCCTAATCTATCTATCTATCTATCTATCTATCTATCTATCTATCTAGTTTTGTTTTGTCTGTCCACAGATCGTGTATGTCCGTCTTCAAGCAAAATATACATGATGTCGAATGTTTAGTCTGTTTATCTATCTATCTATCTATCTATCTATCTATCTATCTATCTATCTTTCTTTCTTTCTATTGGTCGATCGATCGAACGACTTTTCTGTTGTCTATCCACTGGTTGTATATGTGTATATGTCCTTCTTGAAGAAATATACATTAAATTGAAAGTGAAGGACTGATCTATCTATCTATCTATCTATCTATCGATCGTTCGATGGATCGATCGATCTATCAATTTGTCTTTCTGTTTATCTATCCATCTATCTATCTATCAACAGATCGATCGATCGTGTCGGTTTTTTTTCAACTGACCCTTTATATCTTTGCTTATGATAAAAAATCAAACTAAAGTCGAAAGACAACGCTTATCTATCTATCTATCTATCTATCTATCTATCTATCCACAGAACGAAGGTGTGGGTTATCTATCTATCTATCTATCATCTATCTATGTATTTTTTCTATTTATTGGTCGATCGACCGAACGAGTTTTGTGTTGTCTATCCACTGGTCGTATATGTCCTCCCTCAAGGAAAATATACATTAAGTCGAAAGTCAAACCTGATCTATCTATCTATCTATCTATCTATCTATCTATCTACTTATCGATCGATATAGTTTTTTGATGTCCATCCACAGACCGTTTGTGTCTTTCTTCAAGAAAACTATTCATTCAGTCGAATGTCAAGCCTGATGTATGTATGTATGTATGTATGTATGTATGTATGTATGTATGTATGTATGTATGTATGTATCTATCTATCTATCTATCTATCTATCTATCTATCTGTCGACAAATCGATGAATAGTGAGGGTTGCCTCTCAAATAAATCATTCATATCTTCCCTTATAAAAAAAATCTACATTAAGTCGAAAGTCAATCCTAATCTATCTATCCATCTATCTATCTATCCTAATAGATCGATCGATCGATTGATCTATCTATCTATCTATCTAGCTATCTATCGATCGAGCGATCTATCTATTTGTCTATCTATCTATCAATCTATCTATCAACAGATCGATCGATCGTGTGGGTTGATTCTCAACTGACTCTTTATATATTTGCTTATGATAAAATATCTACATTAAGTCGAAAGTTAAACCTGATCTATCTATCTGACTATTTATCTATCTATCTATCTTTCTTTCTTTCTGTCTTTCTCTGTCCGAATATCTATCTATCTATCGATCGATCGATTGGTCTATCTTTCTATTTGTCTATCTGCTTATTTATCTATCTATCTATCAAAAGATCGATCGATCGTACGATCGATTGTTTTTCAACTGACCCTTTATATCTTTGCTTATGATAAAAAATCAAACTTAAGTTAAGAGTAAACGCTTTTCTAGCTATATATATCTATCTATCTATATATCTATCTTTCTATCTATCTATCTATCTATCTTTTTTTTGTTTTGTGCTGTCTGTCCGAAGATCGAATATGATGGCCTTGTTCTAGAAAAATATACATTAAGTCGAATGTCAATCCTGATGTTTGTATGTATGTATGTATGTATGTATGTATGTATGTATGTATGTATATTTGTATCTATCCATTTATCTATCTATCTATCTATCTGCCTATCTTTCTGCCTATATATCTATCTATCCATCTATCTATCTGGCGATCGATCGATTGATCAATCGATCGATGTATTTCTTTGTTGTCTATCCATAGATCGTATGTGTTTTTCTTCAAGAAAACTATTCATTTAGACGAACGTCAAGCCTGATCTATGTATTTATGTATGTATGTATGTATGTATGTATGTATGAATCTATCTATCTATCTATCTATCTATCTATCTATCTGTCTGTCTATCTATCTATCAACAGATCAATCTAAAGCGCTTTTTATGTTTCAAACGGCAATTTTTATCTTGCCTTTTGAGAAAAAATTTACATTTAGTCGAAAGTCAACCCTGATCTAACTATCTATCTATCTCTCTATCTATCTAACTATCTATCTTTCTTTCTATTAGTCGATCGACCGATCGAGTTTTCTGTTGTCTATCTACTGATCCTATTTGTGTATATATCATCCTTCAGGAAATATACATTCAGTCGAAAGTCAAGACTGATCTATCTATCTATCTATCTATCTATCTATCTATCTATCTATCTATCTATCTAACTATCTATCTATCTATTGATCGATCGATCTATCTATCTATTTATCTATCTGCTTATCTATCTCTCTCTCTCTATTTTTCTATATATGTATGTATGTATGTATGTGTGTGTGAATGTATGTATGTATGTATGTATGTATCTATCTATCTATCTATTTATCTATCTATCTATCTATCTATCTATCGAAAGATCGATCGATGGTGTGGGTTGTCTATCTATCTATCTATCTATCTATCTATCTATCTATCTATCTACCTATATATCTTTATAATTATCTATCTATCTATCTATCTATCTATTCTATTTATCTATTTTTCTTTTTATTGGTCGATCAATCGAACGAGTTTAGTGTTGTCTATCCACTGGTTGCATATATCCTCCCTCCAGAAAAATATTCATTAAGTCGAAAGTCTATCTATCTATCTATCTATCTATCTATCTTTATACACATGATCAGTATGGAAAATAAGCAAACATGGGTTTTTTCTTTTTTTTTTCGCCTGTCATGTTTTTTCAGAGTTATGCCCCTTTTTTTACTTAGCATGTGGAACATTGTCAACAAAATACCTTAAGAACCTCTGATGCTAGGATTATGATTTTTTTGCGGGAAGATATTGCCCTAGGTGTAGATGACCTGATTAACTTTTAAAAAAATCATAAATTTTTGGCCGAGTTAAGCCCCTTTTTTCAGCTTAGTGCATTGAAGCCTATGGTACAAAGGTACCCTAACATACGGTCAAGAACGGTAAGAGCTAAGAACTTGAAATTTTATACACAAGATCAGTATGGAAAATAAGCAAACACGTGTTTATTTTTTTATTTTTTCCGCCTGTCATGTTTTTCCAGAGTTATTCCCTTTTTTCGACTTAGCATGTGGAACCTTGTGAACAAAATATCTCCAGAACTCCTGATGCTAGGATCATAGATTTTTGCAGGATGACACTGCCCAAGGTATAGATGACCTGGATAGGAGGTTATAAAACTTGAGAATAATAACAAACTCATAATAATGCACACTGATTGGCTGCTTCCGAGCGTGCTCGGAAGCAGCCAATCAGTGTGCTTTATTTTGAGTTTGAGAATGTACTCAATTTTATAACCTCTGGGCCTGATTAACTTTTGAAAAAAATCGTGAAGTTTGACCAAGTTATGCCCCTTTTTGAACTTTGTGCATTGAAGAACCCCTGATATTACGACCATGTTTTTTTTTAGGATTACACTGCCCAAGGTGTAGATGACCTGATTAACTTTTGAAAAAAAATCGTGAAGTTTGACAGTCATGCCCCTTTTTCAACTTAGTGCAAACAAAATATCTCGAGAACCCCTGACACTAGGATAATGATTTTTTGCAGGAAGATATTGCCCAAGGTGTAGATGACCTAATTAACTTTTGAAAAAAATCGTAAATTTATGACCGATTTAAGCTCCTTTTTTCGACTTAGTGCATTGTAGCCTATGGTACAAAGGTACAAACTTTATGGGATAAGCCTTCTTTAGAGGCAAGCATATGGTTGGGGGCATAGTGTTTCATAAACACATTTTCTAGTTCTCAAACGGAACGTTTGACATCATTACGTAACGTAGCGACAGGAAGACTCTACGACCTCTATTTCTTCATTGTGGATTTCTATTCAAACCAGTCAAATTTGGATAATACGGAAACGGAAGTTGGTGTCGTAACGAAAGAAATTTCATTGAAAGTAATGTATTTTGTAGGCAAAAAAAATAGAGCTCCCGCTCTTTCAAACTTCTTCGGAGCTTTGAATTGCAGGTGCTATTCACCAGCAAGCGAGTGCTCGCTATTAGAACTGTATTAGGGCGTATACTTTTATTAACATAAATAAGTGATAAATTCTATCGTAAAACATGCAGCAAATATTTAAAAATTCTATGATTATGGTCCTTGTGCTCCTGTAAGAGCGTAATCAGAAACGTACAAGCATTTGGCACTCTAAAACAGACGTATTCCCCCGAAGTGGGGAGCGGAATATAGTTTTGCCCATGTACGTACATATGTGCGTCCGTCCGTCCGTCACTATTTGTAGTACTGTTCTGTCTCCGCAACTCCTCCATAAGTATTTGATGCAGGGATTTGAAACTCTCAACACTTTTGAAACATGCATTGAACATGTGCGTAAAGGAAAAGGAACTTTGATCCAGGTCATTATTGCAGAATTATGTCTCCTTTAATGACATACATATTTTAACCATATTTCACATTTTGTAGCACTGTTCTTGTCTCTGCTATTCCAACTACGGTATTTAATGCAGGAATTTGAAACTTGCAACACAATTCAGACATGCATTTAACATGTGCGTAAAGGAAACAGAACTTTGATTCAGCTCATTATTGCAGAATTATGTCCCCTTAAATGACACATAGTTTGACCATATTTCAAATGTGTAAGCTCATATATTGTCATCGCTCTAGCGACCTCATTCATCTGCAGAATTTGATATAACATCACAGCTATATTGGTAATGACAATACCTCGCACTAGCTTGCTTTTTAGGTTGGTAGTTTCAAGGTCATGTCACAGTTGTCTTTTTTAGAAAAACTTTATCATTACTCTTTTTATTCATACACCGATTTTGATATAACTTCAAACAAATGACAAGAACGACAATATCTGGAATAAGTTGGAACTTTAGCACTGTAGATCTAAGGTCAAGGTCACAGTTGTTATTTTTTAAAAAAAACTTTAGCATCACTCTAGCGCTTTTATGTTTGGACCGATTTTTATATAACTTTACACAAATATTAAGTATGACAATATATGGCATAAATTGGCGTTTCAGCACTGGAGGTCTAATGTCAAAGTCACAGTGGCTATTTTTATAAATTCTTTGTCATTGCTCTAGCCCTTTCCACAAGCAAACTACGCACATAAATTTCAGTGTACAAATCATTTGTAAACAAATGAAAAAAACAACAACAAAAAACAAGTAAAATGCCCCCCTCCCCTCCCTCCTGCACATGAGGATCGAAGATCGCGAAGAACATGTAGCTTGGCTTTATCTTTTCTCGCCCATATAGAGTATCTTATTTCTAAAGCAAAGAATTCTTGAAAAATCGTAGAATTCTTAGCTGAGTCAGTCAAATGGCGGTGTTTAAATGGGAGATCCCCGAGCACCCAGAAGAGGAACTTGACTTGTTTCAAATTTGACCCGAGCGAGATCCGAGCCCTTACGGATGCCCAGAGTGATAATCAGTAAACAGAACTTCCACGGAGGTGAAGAACACCAGTGGCTCAGCGGGCTAGGCGCTGGCATGCTGATCCCGATTCCCGCTCACGGAAATCTTTCCAACAGTAAACGGGGTTCCATTGCACACAGACGTTCATTATCACCCTTCTGTCGTCCAGATATGACTGAAAGACTGTTGAAAAGGATGTAAAATTGAAAGTCATTTATTCATCCACGGAGATGACCAAAGCAGTTGATCCTAAGATATGGTTCAAATCCTTAGTATTACCGTATTGCAGACCTCACATTATCCTCCCAGGTAGCAAAATTTATTAGCTACCTGATCTCCCGGATAATATCTGAAAGCTCCGCAGCCAGAGTTGCAGGGACAACAAATAAAGATCAGACTGCTTTGATGCATAGGCTGATATCTGTTGTCAGTTTTATCAGTAATATGACACATGTACGCAGCTTGACTGTATTTGATTAGCGTCTCGTGAGACGGTACTTTGTGTCAAGTGAGAACAGGGAAGACTCAGATCAGCCTTCAAAGTTTTTCTTGTCTTATGTACCATCTACTAATCCTGGCGAATCTAAACGGTGAACAGTGAAGGCAGTTTTGCAAACAGTCTGTCACTTCACAAAAATAGCAGCTCTGCAAACTGTCTGGGACGAATGAGTGCTTTTGTATTGCAAATTTAGAAAGTCAACCGTCAGCTTCTGTCTGGTGGTGCAAAAAGCTCAAGGCACAATCTAAGCCCATTTTTACTTGACTCGGATGTATTGGGTTGGTTTTATGTTGATTGTTCTATTGACTATTTCAAAAGTAAATAGCTTTGGCATTTTTAAATTACCGTTCGGTGACAGATATTTCCTGCTAATAAAACTTTTAAAATACTTAAAAATTAAACAATTGCACTATTATAAATTGCTCTATCAGCACAATTTATTACACCTCGTTCTGTGACATTTGGGAGGAAAAATGAAGACACCAATGTATCGGATAGTAAGCTAGTCGAAGAATCGGTGTATCAATCAGTCGAAAGGTCCGTGGATCGATCCAGATGGTCTGTCCATTACCCGGCAGATCATCCATCCATGCATCCACCCATCCATACATCATAATTTTGTCCATTGTTATCAGATATTATATGTCAGTGTAAATCATTGTAGTGCCTTATGTTATTACAACTGCCAAAGCCTGTTTCACATCAGCCTTACGGCAGCCGTACGGCCCCCTGCGATCACATTTCTGCCAAAAATCACTGGGTTTCGTGCGGCAGCCGTAAGATCGTCGTACGAATTTTAGACGTCGCAAGGTCGTCGCAACATCGCAAACTGAATTCTCAACATGCACATTATTTCTGCGATTTTTTGGCAATCTGTGGATGCCGCACGACAGTCTTGAGACCACCGCACGATCGACTCACGCTTTTGTAAGAGTTCGCAAGTTTGCAGGCGGGACTGCTGTCAATCATTTCTTGCGTTTGTCTTGCGACGGTCGCAAGACAGCCGCACGAGCATCTTACGACAGTCGTGCGTCCTGACAGAATGCTATCGCAAGAATGTTGCGAATCGTACTTTGACAATCGCGCAAATCGCACGGCAGCCGCACGACAGTCCTACGATTGTTGCGTCATTTGCGTCCCCTATAAAAGTAGATCGCTACGCATAGTCTAGACTCCAGAGAAGCAGCGTGCCCCAAGCGAAACAGATCCAGGTTTTGACCCACCAACGCTTCGCTCGTACTCTTCTACCTTGCCATGCTTGGATGAGCAGCGCCAGGATGGGGCGTGACGCTCTTCTTCATCACGGAGCCTTCTTCTTAGAAGGGCAATACGCTGCTGTGTGACAGCCATCAGGATCCTATGTGGTTTCGACAAGCGATGGTGAAACTATGAGGGTTGCGGTGGTGCTCTTGCATTTTATTCTTCATTCGAGGCGAATTCGTACGATGAACATACGGTCATCGTAAGACATTCGTGAGACAGCCTTGCAAATTCTTGCGCGTCGTACGGTGCCCGCAAGATTTTTGACAAATTCTTACGACCGTCTCACGGCAGTTTTGCGGCAGTCTTACGGCTGCTGCACGGCCGTCTTGCGGCCGCCGTACGAAATATTGTTTATTTTCTTCCTACTTTTAAGCTGCAAAATCGTGCGACCTGTGAGACAGACGTACGAACATCGTGCGGCTGCCTTACGATCTCTAAGACCACGGTGGACCCGCCCAGATACACTGCGAATTTGTCTGCGATCTGTCTACGGCACCCATGGCCTCCAAAGTCTTTCGAACCAAAAATCGCACGGCTGATGTGAAACAGGCTTCTCTGCTCTTGAAGGAACCTTTAAAGATTTTAATTTATAAGCTGATGTTGGAAGAGTCAGCCTGCATAAGTGTTCGTAGAAGTTTTGTCAGTGATGGAGCTTGTACCTCCAGTTCTTGGATATCGTGCAGTAGTGCGTGGTTGTGCTTCGGTTACCCTTGGAGTAGTCTGAACTTGTATCACTGTCACATAGGGAGATACTGAACAGAACACTTTTAATTTGTTAATTTGTGTGTGTACACTTTTTATATATGGCTGAAGGGGACAATATATGTGATAGTGTTATCCTCGAATAGCGCTTATCCAGGAAACAACGACGATTAACTCCGAACAAAACATCGGTTACCCCAGAAATTGATTGATTGATTGATTGATGTTTATTTGGTAAAATCAACACAACATATACAAACAATTAAAGATATTAGCACATAATCCTAAGAATGTAATGAATAAAAAGCACTGATACTAAGATCCCTGAGCATCTAAAATAAGATTATATTAGAGTATAATAAAATTTATGCATTCATTAATAATAATTATATCACAGTCTACTACTTGCTTACTTATTTACTGATTCCGTAACAGCCCAAGCTAATATACTTGGCAAGAGGAGAGTTTGCAAACACCGAACTGCACGGTAGTGCTTCGCAAGTGGCAGCTCAATTACTAAACATCAAGCTCCACACTACCGCACAGTCGATGTGAAAAAACTCTACCCCTTCCAAGGTGCAATCGGACTGCATTAGGTACTCATTAAAAAAATGTATATCACAGAATTTTATCCTACTATCACAAGTTTTTGCTGAGATCAAAAGCAACAACATGTTGTATGCAGACTTTTGAATTTTGACTAGTAAAGTAAATCGAAATCGAAAACAGGAGATGTATAACGTGTTGATATAACCTAGGATGGCCCATGAAAGCCCTAAGGCTTATTTCTAATGGGGTCCTATTTGAACAGATTCAAGACTTTGGAAACAAAACGAACCTTTGTTTGAAGTTGATTCTAGTACTAATGAGAAAAAAAGTTCCTAAGTTCAATATTCGATATAACCTAACATCTAATAGTAGAAGTAGAAGTCATCCTCCGTAAGTTGCATCTGGGAACGTAAATATGATTTTACTGAATTCTTATAATTGTTAAAGTTTCTCTTCATTTTGATATCCGAGGGTAGAACATTCCAATCTTTTACTGCATTATAAAAAAAAGTTGTTGAAGCCAAACCACTAACAGAAGGAACAACAAAGTTTTCACCACTTAAAACCGGTATTTTCGTTTCGAGTATTTTTTTTTTCGTTTGCTTGGCGTAAGCTAGTACTTGTATGCATATTATTCCCAACACTCCTCTTTCTTGACTTAATTATTGGACCACAACAGGAAAGAAAGAATCAACAAACCGACACGAATGCCTAGCATAGACTAAGATCAGCCTGTCTGACCCGTCTTCGCTGTACAGGCATGAGTTCTTCTGAACGCACTGTGCATCACATTGTGAATAGCATAGTTAATGTCGATGCTTTAATCTTAGTCATCGGCGCGCGTTATATGCAACGGCTCTTTTTATTTGTTTATTGTTTAAACTGCAAATGTTCGAAATGGGTCATGATATATTCACAACATATGCTATAGGAAAAAATTTTTGTGACATACCAAAAGAAAATATAATTATGCATGTCGTTTAGAAACCTGTTTTATGTAATATCCGAGAAACAAAGATGCATATTAGATTTCGCATCCGCGCCGTCTGATGAGCACCTAATTAATACTGCCATAATTTAGCCTAATACATGCTTTTGCTATGCGAATTTTCAAAACACTAGCCAGCCTTTGTAGCTGTGCAAGCTGGTTTGAATCTCACATGGCCGGAAATGCTGAAGACAGGTTCTCTGCTGCGTAGCTCTGGAAAGCTAGTTTGTTTTGTTTAAAATAACCACCAACGATCTGCAGTGTCTCAGATTAGACTATTCCCAGTGCAATCGAACTGATTTTATAATATAAACTAAATGAAAAGCTGAAACGCTTATCAGTTATAATGTCACATATATCACCACCCTCTCCCTTTTAATTTCTGCTTTTGTCAGGTATGCAGTGTGAATACACAAGAAACCTCGGTAGCTCAGTAGATTAGGCGCTGGCCTGCTGATCTAACGGCCTTAGGTTCGAGCCCCGCGGTAGATGGGGAGTTTTCAATCATAAACGGGGCTCCATTGCACACTACCTTTCATTATCACTAATCCATCGTCCTGATATGACTGAAATAATATTAAAAAGGACGTAAATCGCAAGTCATCCATCTAGCTATTGAATACCGCAATGAAATATATACAATGCGATAACGCGGCGACAAACGGATAAATTAGAAAAACATGCCTCTAAGCTTTATAAAGCTAGAATGTATTTATTATATGCATGCAACGTATTCTGAAATAAGTATTGTTCAAACCAAATTAAGGCCATATATATTTCATCCTGCTATTTACACCGCACGATGAAAGCCTCATTAAAATATAAAATACTTGAGATTCGGTTGAATAAGGGGGTAACTGTATTCTAAAATGTCATTTGTGGTGGGGGGGGGAGGGTAAATTGTCGGTATCGTCTGTTTTATGGTCGGAAATTTTGTTTGACGGCGACGCGTCAGCGGAGCGTAAAACGCAATCTGCAACCAAATAAACGACGATTTACCTTCCTAGATGACTATTTTCAATACTTCAAGGCTAAACACAAAACACTCTAATTCTGTGTTTATCACATACTATAGGATATACATGTATTACGTTTTTGTATCTGACATAAGTTCGGACCGTAAAGCCCGTTCAGGCGTGAGCAGTGAGTAAGGGCACAACAATGCGATTAACGAAAACAAAAAAGTGTATTTCGCAAAAGTGCTGACTTTAGCTTATGATTATAACCTGTTTGAACTTTATCATTTTTAGACGCCGTATATCCTGAGTAACTTGCAATATTGTGTTATTCATTAATGAGTTGTCTATGCGAATATCGTTAAATAAGTGAGTGCGTACAACCTAGTCGGGACTGCTTTTAATATACCCTTTTTAAAGGCTTAAGAACTTTTCATGGCATCGTTGTTAACTTTTTGCTGAGCTCTCTGAGCTAAGCCACAGTTTACAGTTTTCTAATGCTCAAATAGTAGGGTCTTTTAGCTTTTAGGTTGGCTTACAGCTGATCCTTTTGCCAGTCTTTCATTGAATTGTACATGGTCATCCATGAGAAGGACAAAAAATGACTGCTTAAGACAGGCGAGCCCTTAATACAGGTTCAATCATTAAAGATTAAGTCCTGGAGTGTAATATGATCATCTCTGACTGTCAAAGCTCATTGGAGAAAAAGTGATGCGGCTTGGTTTTGTCATTCTGTGTAGTATACTTCTCACCAAAAGTTAAGCATAGTATAACCAGGAAAATATTATGAGATTATTAGAGCAGACCTGGGGCCGATTACATGCCAATGTAATTGATTACAATTACAACTACTTTCTAAAATCATGACTACAGATTACAATTACAATTACATTTTTCTCAATGTAATTGATTACAATTACAATTACTTTGCAAAGTAATCATGATTACTTTATGATTACATGTGATTACATTACAAGTGTACAGATCATGACTGTGATATTGCAAAAATTCTATATTCAAAAAGACTAATTTAAGTCTAAATCATCAATTGGTGGCTTAAATGTAAGTGCTTATAGGTAAGATACACTGTAACATCTGAAGAACTTGTCACTTACATTTTAATCTGAATTGAATTTATTTAGCAATCTACAATTACATGCAGTCACATGTATCATGAATACAATGACTGTATGCTAAAATTTATGAAGTTCGAGAAATTCAATAAATGATATGTGTCAGGTCCTAAATACAAAACACATGCTTTAATATTTTTATCTCCCTCACTTTTTTGAAAGATAAAACATATGATTCTACATTGTCTCTCATGTCATAAAATTGTTTGTGAAGACTAGATCAAAGTCTTCAAAGCAAGGAGCCAAACACTTCCTGTAAATTTATTTATTTCAAAACATTTTAACTATAACTGTGTATATTTCATTTTCATCTTTTCTTGCTCGCCCTCACTCTGGCAAAAAATTCAAAGTTATTAAGTTGGCCCATAAATGGGAAAGAATGGAATTAAAGTATTGGCTTTTTGTTATATGCAATACACATGTGTCATAAGGTAGACAGATGTTACAGTTAGCTTAATCCACAAAGAAGGTTTGAAAATCAGAGTTGAGTTGTATTGCTCAACTCTGCACCAATAAACACAGTCTAACAGTCAGTATTTTGAAAAAGTCTTTAACACTGGAACCTGCATGTCCAAAGTAAAGATGATAAATCCTGTAGATCATTCATACAATATAGTCAACCATGCATTTACCTTTGAAATGACAAGTCTTAACCTGAAATACCCTGCACCCAGAGTACCATAACCTCACAGTTTTTACATTTTAATGAATTTATGCTTAAATATTAACCAATTAAAGCCTAGCGTCCCATAAAAGGACATAGGTAAACAGTGCAGACCCAGATCAGATGGTCAGAATGCAGTGTTTGACCAGGGTCGTCGCTGCTTACATAAAAAGTTTCACAGTTTGTTTAAAAAGATGTAAAAAAATGTGCCAGTCACCCAAAACTGCTAAACGGACTCATTCGATTTGTGAGGATAGAAGAGTCCACCAGGTATAAATGGGTAACAAAGTGCATATAAATAGATACTACTTATACTGCTTGAATTTTACTCCCTGAAAGAGTATAAAGGGAAGATGTCAGTTTCTGGATTTAGTCTGCCGTCTTTTGTACTCAATTTAGATCAGTTTTTATGTCTTATAACAATTCAGTTTAAAGACTTTAAATAATCAACTGCTTTCTGTTATTATTTTGCACAAGTCTTTTCTTTTAATTAAAAAAAGGGCAAGATTTTTTTTTTCTTTTCTCATTTATGAAAATGAATCAAAGTAATCAAAATGTAATCGTAAAGTAATCATGTTTACAGCCCATTTTGTAATGTAATCGATTACATTACGATTACTTGTAATCATAAAAATGCACGATTACAGATTACTTCATGATTACTCAGAAATTGTAATCGATTACAAGTAATCATGATTACTGATTACAATTACCCCAGGTCTGTATTAGAGAGAATGACATCTGTGGTAGTTAATGTATTCTCTCCCAGGACCGGGTACCACGAGGCTTGTCTCGTGATGCCGAACAGTGATCCCGAGGGACGGATTTTCTAACTGCACCTTATACCCAGAATAGATACTTTTCTCTTGCATACCACGTTAGAACGTCAGAATGTGTTAAAATGCGTTATTTTAGCACTTACGAGATTTCTATTTGACTTTGAAAGAAGGCGCCGCCTGGACTTAGTGACTTATTTTTCTATCCACACCTCACACCCATTAATTATACTAAAATTCTCCCACTTGCACATATACAAGATAGGCTTTCCGCTCTTATAAGAACTTCTTTCTTACATTACCAACATCTTTCTTATATTAGCAACAAGACTTTTTCGAGTTTTGACTAATATTAGTATTATTACAATTTTAAATGAACACAATAGATGTGCAAGCAGCAGCTAGGACGATGTTTGATGTTGGATCACAGGTTTGTGACATCACTGAATTTAAATAATGTCAATAAAACTGGTTTTGAAACCTCGTAAGCAACTTGACATGCTCGACGTGAGAGGTCTAGCTGCATTGTCTTTACCTCAGGAACATAAACTAGTAAACAAATCGTGCTTCCCGTCTATTTCCAAGGTACAAACTCTGTTAACATCCGTTTTAAGACCCCATAAACTCACTGGACTACAGAAAATTTACTTCAGATCACTGATTAAAAAGCCAAGATTTTCCTGTTTTGAACCTTAATCCGATTCGCGATTTAAAGGACTCTAAAAATTCGAGAAAAAATATGTGGCCTATTGAATATTGAACCTAGGACTCATAAGTCAGAGGTCCTGGGTTCGAAACCCGGTCTGATCACATACTTTCGTTTCTCCTTCCGCTTATACAAGAAGGGCAGTTGTTAGTTACTGGCGAAAGTATGTGCATTAGTACTGGTTAACCGCTTAGGAGGTCTAAGCCTGCCCATGAATAGTGTGGTTAAGTTAACTGACCGTCCCGACATGACCATAGCTGTTAACCGTGGACGTTAAGCATCAAATCAATCAATCAATCAATCAATCAATCAATCAATCGAGAAAAAAATAATCCTTCATGAGCCAGTCCATGTAGGTCCATGTAGGATCGGTAAGCCTCGTCTCTTGCAGAAATTTCGACCCCTCGGGTGAGATTTCCCTAGTCTACATGGGCACTAATGATGGATTCTAATATGCTACCATTTTCACTTATACACGACTTCATCCAATATGAAAAGCTACTTTTTAAGGATATCCACGTGTTTCCCCTGTACCCATATAACTTATCTACCTCATGTTATCTCACAGAAATTGTGTGCATTCAATGCATTGGTTGTATACAAGCTCCCGTACATACGTCGTCAAGTGACGTTGGTTTTTTCCAGACGATAACATCATGAAAATTTCAAAATGACGTCACCGTATGCTTCTTTGGACGAAAAGGTAAAGAACCGAACGTCAATCGTTGAAAGCGCCGGCTTCTTAAATTAAATAGAATTAAAATCTTAAAAAGTTCCTTCAAGAGCAGAGAATACATACAGAAGTAGGAACATGGGCCAGACTACGTAGTTTCGACTAATAAAGCCTCGTCAGTGACCCTGACAATATCTGGTGACGAAACCAGAAAAAAGCATACTGTAATTTCTAATTTTATTTTTGACAGTCGATTCAAAGACTGATTAATTGCAAATGGATCCAAATAATATAAAAGACGATGATCTAGAATGATAGTCTAAATCGGTCTGATCTCAAAGGATGTAAATGAAATATAATCTGCACTATGGATGATGTACGGGGAGACGTTTTACGGCCGCCACACGCTCTAAAACGCTAAATCAGTACATTTCAAGAAGTTCTTGATTCAGAACACTGGTCAAAAAGTTAAAATATTCCAGTTTTGAAGCCTAATCCGATTTAAGGTTTAAAGTTCGCTAAAAGCGGGAGGAAAATAATCCATCATGAGCCAGCCCATGTAGGATAGGTCAGTCTAACCTCGGGGTCAGGATTTCAACCAGGATCTCGGCAAGCTTGTCCCTTGTAGAAATTCCGACCCTTCGGGTGAGATTTTCCTTTTCTACATGAACACTCATGGTGGACTGTTATAATCTTCATACTTAAGGTTAGCACTTAAATATTATGATTTAAAGGTGGTGATAATCACTGATTTGGGGCGAAGTATAATAATCTGCATAAAATGCTGAAAATATAACAGATCTTCACCAAAATTAGCAAATGCCTTCTTTATGTTGTGTCTCACGATTCAGAATAGGAAAATGCAGTATGTTGTTTCTCACGATTCAGAATAGGAAAATGCAGGACTTGTTAAGTTAAAAAGGGTTTATATAAGAAAATATAAGGGTAATTTTGTGCGCAAAAATCTGAAAAAATAACCATCGTTATTAAAATCTTAACTGGGTCTGAAGGTTTTTTAATACATTTTGGAAAGCGTCCTAGCAATTATTTTTTCCATAGTTTCACACAATTTCAGGCTGGGCAGATAAAAAATGGTCTCCTCTGAGATCAAATATTTGCCAAAATACACAGTAGAGTCCACTTTCAAGTTTGAACAATTTCATATACTCACGTGTTATGGTTGTAAAAATTCTGAATATTGGGACACTAAAAATAATTACCATAACTGTCTTAAAATTAGACCAGTTTGGTTTTACAGTGAAGTAACGTGCCCAACAATGCAAATGGGATGGCAAATAGTGTAGATCCTGATCAGACTGCTCCTGTCTGATATGGATTTGCACTATTTGCTCAGACCTAACTGTCCCAATGTATAGACTTTTATGGTATACTGTGAGTATGATAAAGGTATAACTGCTCTACCTGTATTTAATTAATGCATGCAGTGGATATGCGCCATACATGGTCAGACATTTGAGAAAAAGTGACTGTTTTCGTCTGGTCTACCTTACTAATTTGAGAAATAGTTGGAACAAATAATTGCTAGGAAGCTCTTTTTAATGCATTAAAGAAACTTCAGAGCTAAGTATATTTTCAAGAATGAAGTTATTTTCTAGATTTCTGCGCACAAAATTACCCTTTGATTTTTCCATATAAAACACTTTTTTAACAGCATGTCCATCTGTTCTGTATTTTAAACTGTGGAGAACAACAAAAATAAGAAGTCGGCAAACTTTCAGGGGGGTACGTTAATTTTTATGGTTTTATGCAGATTTTTGTATTTACCACAAAGCACCACCTTAATCATCCAGTTACATTTACTTTAAAATTTATGCATACTTTTTGGCGAGGAGTATATTTCCCGCCCTCATGCCGCACAATATAACGTGTTGATTGCCCGCAAATTTGCCATAGTAAGTACATAAGAGTGTCCGTGCCTAGAAAGGAAAAAGTTGGATTATGCTAAATCGTAAGTATTTTTAATATTATCTGCACATTTATAATCATAATATATATAAGAAAAAAGCACTCGTACACGAAATTGTTTGGTTGGTTGTTCGGGGTTAAGCAGCTTTTTCAGACAGTATTTCAGTCTATATCGAGCTGTCTCCGAAAAAAGGCAACAGGAAAAGACACATGATAGGCGAGAGAGAAAAAATATCTAAATAATCCCAACGGGCATATGTGTCTAGCACAGTAGGCCCTTGTCCTACTATTATCCAAATTAGGAGGCATTGAAAGTTACCCAGCACCATCACCCGATCGCAACCAGCCCCGTATACGAAATTAATCCAAACCAAATGCACGTATGATACATTTATAATATCATCTACCAGTAATACCGAAAATACTTTTAAAATTGCACACAGCCTTTCATTGTCACCCATCATTGTCCTTAAATGGCTGAAATGCTGTTAAAAGGACTTAACATCCATACATTTCTATTTTTAATTGTGCACTTCATCAAATTTGCTTTTTATTATAATTATTAAAACCAATGCTCAATTCGTGTCTCCAAAGGGTTTCTTTAGCGGTTTACGGGAAAAGTCAGACAAAGAAAGTATATAAAAAGCAAAGGCACTAGAGCCAGCCTGTAAATATACAATTAAAATGGCTTGTGTGACACATAAAATCTCGGATTAGGTTGGGCTCCTTCACATTGATCCCACAGCTTTTCTGGGCGCAAGTTTCATTTTTTGTTTTGCAATTTTGTACCGGATCCCGACTACGGAGAGGCGCCGTAGTCGAGTGGTTAGAGTGGCTCGGTTATTCTGCAGAAAGTCGCCGGAAGGTCGTGAGTTGGGGGCTCACCGTCGCCATCCGACTACTAGAAAACTCTCTCTGTCAACCCAGCAGTACATGGGTACCTTTTTCGGATCAGGGAAGGATAAGGCAGCGAAAGGAGGAGATGGGCTCCGCCTTTCATCAGCTGTGCCCAAGATACAGTGGGTCGCTAACTCCTACTGCCCCTACGGCTATAAGGCTATACAGTCATACGAACTTCCACAGATGTAAACAAAAAATTGAACTCAGAATCGGGTTCGAATTCTTCACAATATTAGAAGTTTTACACCATCCCCAAACCCCCATTACATCTCCCTGATAATATCTGACAGCTCTGCAGCCAGTGTTTATATAACATTTATTTTCAACAGCAGTGATAACAAACACTTTAAAGTTCAGTAGACAGAAAAAGCACTGATAATACTGCACCTTTCTGTTGTCAGTATTGTAGGCTTCTTTTTAAATTAAAATATTTGATTGTGTTCGCGTGAACGGTTAGTATATACATGTATACCAACAGGGAAGTCTCGGATCAGCCTGCACAGTCTGATCAGAGGTTTCCCTTTTGAATAAACCATCTATTAATCCTGGCATATCTAAAAAAGTGAAGACTGACCACTTTGTTTTGGGCTGATTTAAGATTCAAATAACATATTCTTAAGGTGTATGGCTACAGTTCCATATATTCCCGCCACTTTTACAAAGGGGGAACAATGGTGACTTCCTGTTTGATTCTCTGAATGAGGAAGCCCCATCCAGAATAAGGCATATAGACAGTATTGCTGTTAGAGGAGCAAATTCTCTCCTTAAAGTGTTGTTCCCTACTAAGCAGGGAGGCAATAAATAAAATGGCTAAGTTGCTTGCCCCTGAATGTGTATCCATTTACCTTGAGGTCCTGTTCCATGAATTTGAAATGTTGATATAATTTGTCATGTCAAAGTTTGTTAAATAAAAGTTATGTCTCATGGGAAAAGACCTTACGCTATTTGCATACTTTACTTCTACCACTGCTCTGTGCATTTACTCAGACTGATCAAAATTGTCACTTGCCTCATTTTAGGATACATTAACTGTACATATATACAGGAAAGACTGATGAGGCTGCACAGATGTGCAGGCTGTTCTGAGTCTTCATTGTAAGGTTTCTTTTTATGCACACGCCGGGGCCATATTTTCATCAGAGCTGCCAAATCATGATTAAAAAATAAAATGCCTGCTTGTTTTTGAGAAATAAAAATTATAGAATTCGAACCCGCGACCTCCTGCATCTCTAATCACTTGACCATGCACCTTTCTCATGCATAAGTACAGTAAAGCAAATGTATTGCTAAAAGGACTAGGTATGATTTGGGCCATATTTGGCCCCCTCTCAAAATTTATTCAAATATTGTTTTTTCATTAGTCACCTTGTCAACAATATAAATCTAGAAAATGGAGATGTTACGGCATGTACAAGGAAAGTTACAGCCATTCGTTTGTTCATGCATTTCTGCCCTGCTTTTAAGCAAAGTTTAGGGGGTAGGGATACATTTTGCCTTATATAACAAGGAAAGGAATTTATATGTAAATGATAAGTATTAGATCACATACTGTATGTAATTTTAATACTAAATCTCTTTCACAGTTACTGGTCTGCATTTTATCACGTGCATGAAGGGCGATAACTCTTGATAGATCACTGAAATTGTCGGATTACAGGAACGCTATATCAAACAGTTTTTTCGATCGAAAATTAACGTTTTAGGGGCGTTCCACAATCGCAGTATTTTGTCTTTCAATGGAATTTAGATAAACCTTTCATTTCAAGATCAATTCATGTGCAGCAGTCACTTTTCACTGAATAGTACATATTAGTCTAAAAGAAAACGGAAGACTGAAAAAATATTAAAAAAAATATGGGGGGTATGGATAAAATTTCCATTATTCTTGAGAGTTGATCAGTTGAAAATAGTAGGAAATGGTTATACAACAACAAGGATATAAAGAAAATAAACATATTTTGCATTCGAAGGAAAAAATATTTCTAAGAAAGAAAAAGGGGATTAACTTATGCTTTACATTGAAACTGCATAGTAGTTAATGGTAATGAACACATATCTTTTTATAACTACTGACTTAGTTTTGCAAACATCGGCCATATTTTTATGAGCTTCCTTTTATAAACGTTGTTATATAAACACAATAAAAAATAATTATTTTACCCTACCCGTTTCCATGGCAACGATTTTCAAAGAAATAGATGAAGTGAAACAAGAAATAAGATATCTTTCATACATGTGTTATACTTGTTTTAATCGTGTGGTTCATTATTTTCGCTCGATTTTTAAGTTAGTAGTATGCCAACCATATATGTAATATAAACTCTTAATTGAAGCTAATCAGCAGAATGATTTAGTCGTGTATTTCATGTATGAGAGTGGGTGGGGTAACTAAGACACGAATTATTCATACCGTAATACCGGTAACTGGTTAATTCACAATCTTTGTCATATTATATAAACAGCCGTAGATATTGGAAACAAAGGGCAATGACTCTTTTGATTGAATTATGCATTGGTCATACTTTTCCATAGCTTAGCTGTTACTATTGTTCTATTATCAACTACGGAGGACTTTCCTCACAAAGGATCAGTTTTAGATCTTTTTGGTTTAAACATATTTTTTCGAAAAAAAAAATATATTCAACATATATTGTGATAAATTTATATAAGGATACGAACGGAAGCAAAATGCTCATATAGTTCTTCTCCTTAAATCTTCTTTTTGACGCTGAGTGCAGTCCAGAAATGCAGTGTCGCCATAACACTCATGATTGTAGGCCTATAGCTCAGAGCAATGTTCTATCCATCGACTGAGAGTCTATCATTCTTTTGTTAGACATGTCCCAGACTTGTTCTGGATAGTTAGGATCTACCCTGAAAAAACAGGCGTAATCCCTTCTTTTCTCAGTTTTGATGTTACTTGGTTTAATTTATGAAATGGGAGCAACTCTAACATGCAATTTAAGGGACGAGTCCTTTTTATCAGGTGTGCGTGTACGTTGGGGGGGGGGGGGGGGGGGGTCCGGCTACATTTTCATATGGGGGGGGGTCCGGCTACATTTTCATATGGTTCACCCAAATTTTTCCGATTCCCCCCCCCCCCGCAAGTCTCACTAAAAACCCCCATCCCCCAACCCCAGCTACACTTCACACACACACGCACACACACACACACGCACGCTCGCACGCACGCACATCTCCCATCACCAACACCAATAACAATTAATTGATATATGAATTCAAATATCGTACTACTACTATTACTATTTCAATTTTTCTAACGACGTTCCCCAAGTGGCTCAGCGGTAGTACAAGTACCGTCTTTCGGTCCCGTCTTTTATGCTAAAAAAAGGTAAAGCGGTCTGTTTTGGTTGTTTTATTTAGTAATATATCTTGGCGATCCGTAGATTGTCTACCTTCACTGTCAAAAGTGTTCCGGCTGCACGCGCGTCCTTGCAAGACAACAGTTGTCAATGACGTTATTTCATATAGAAAAGTTTAAAATTAGGTGTCAGCGCAGGCAAGTGCACAGCTGAATTTTTCACACATTGTTGGCGCTGTTAAAATGCATCATTACGCAAAAAATCAGCTGTGCACTTGCCTGCGCTCAGGTAGTTTTTGGCCCAAATGCAAGCAGAAAATGGTCGAAACTGCCAAAATCGGCTGAGGATAGGTACATTTATCGTGGGTGGACCTGTTTCAGTGACTGACCAGTTTCAGTGACCTTTTAAATTTTGTCAATATTTTTAAAAAGTGATGCAGCAAGTAATTCTTTTTTGCAGAGATATGCACTAAGTTATATTGCCTTTGTATAGGTTTGATAAGACCATCATTCTACCTTGAAGAACTTCATAGTATACAGGTTTTCATGACAACCCCATTTTTCATGCATTTTTCTTATTACTTTTTTTACACTGTTGAATTCCAATCAAATTTATTATCAGAGGAATACTTCTGATTTATTTCCTATTTGGTTTTGTTAACTAGCATGTTATATTTCTGTTTATAAAACTGAAGATATAAATGACAAACATTAAACACTGATCTTATGGTATTTAAATAATTGCTGTCTTTAGAACAGCTCTACTGCTTTTTCAACAAGTCTGCAAAGTTTCTTTTTATATATTGTTAGAATTAAGTGACCAGGGACTAAATACTAGTTGAAATTATGTTTACTATTATTTTCATCATAAAATACTATAAAAAACATTTGGATAAAATGTATTTGCATGCAAGTTTTGGCTTGTTTTGTAACTCCACCCCCTTATTTTGACAGGGTATTTCTTAATTTCCATGCTGTCATCTTTTTCTTGATAAGCACATACAGCCATTGCCTTCAGTACTTTTTTATATTCAGTTCATGAGTTTCAATCTTGAGCAACAGCAACCAGCTTCATATTGCAACTTGTTTAGAAAATGAGTGGGGGTCACTGAAACTGGTCCGACTTTATTACTGTAAGCGAAATATAGGCCTTGAGAATAAAGACCTCCCAAATTCAGTGTTTCAACTTTTCCATCTTTGTCTGGATAACAGTCAATAGTTAGAATGCCTCACTAAAATAATCCATTATAGAAATCCTGCCTTTATTTGAAACATTGCCACTGTGCATATAATACTCTTAGGGTCACTGAAACTGGTCATTCGAGGATAGAGGCTCAGAAGAAGTAAAGTATCATTAGAATATGGATTATTTTAATCAGAACTGATGGTTAAAGGTTTAAACTCATACATGACATGAAAAGAAGTTTAAGAAGTGCAATTTTGAAAATTCATAAATGAGGGGCCCAAATATGGCCCAAATCATACCTAGTCCTTTATATACTGTAAATTTCCATGAACAAGGTTTTTTTCTTATTACAAAATTACAGAATTAACCCTTAAAGCCAAGTGGAATCTTTTTCTGAGTTTGGGCAAGTCCAATTTCTATGATTCTGATCTGTGAAACTGTGGTATTTAATGTAAATAGTGTAGGCCCTGATCAGATACTTCCTTCTGTCACATTTATCCATATCGACGCTTTTGTCATAGCATCTGCATAAGCATTTGATATGAAACAGATTGCAACATAGAGTCTGTACCATGTAATGTAAATACTGTCTACATGGTTGAGCTATATATCAACACAGTTGTGTGTCTGCTGTAAACCATGGATAAAACCAGTCACCACAGCATTTGTTTACATTCTCAAATTTGAGAAAAATCTCGGGAAGTTCCTATTACTGTATAGGAAACCTTTACCTTTATCTTTTACCGGAGCCCGAGACTCAAGAATTTAGAAGTCCGGTATCACAGACCCCAAAATTCTGCTTTATGGCACAAATAAAACCGACAAAACAGATACGCATACATCCGGCCCTAGACAGTTAGTTTCACAAATATAAAATTAATTGAAAACTGTCGAAAAATAGATATAAGAGTGTTAATTTCTGAACGAAATCGCGTATAAGAGCGCATTTTTTATGTCATTTGTAGACAAATATATATGAACGAGTTGCGGTTTTACGTCTTTTTTCAACAGTATTTCAGTCATATCAGGACGATCGGAGGGTGATAATGAAAGGCTGTGTCCAATGCAACCCCGTTTGCAGCTGAAAATATTTCCGACTCAGCAGGAATCGAACATGGGGCCGCTAGGTCAGCGGACCAGCGCTTTGCCTACTGAGTTCCCAGGGCTCCACGCTGATGAGAAATAGGTGGAATTCTAGCATAACATGTATCACTATGCATAGTCTTGCCTGGATTTATCAGGCCATAAATTTATGAGCAGCGAAAACATGGCTTGGCGATTATGAAATCTCATTTATATCTATTTTATACTATTATACGATGGTTCTTGTTGTGTGTGATCATCAAACAAATATGGGATTCTTTAAACATTACAAAATACAAATTAAGAAAAGAAAAGAAAAAAAAACGGAACAAAAGTTTATCACATCATGGTATCGAACCTGGATCGCCTGCATGGTAGGCCAAATCCACATCCATCACGCCACGTCCACTACCACGTGGATTAGTGAAACTAGAGAAAGTGAGCAGGGCTCACGTATACCCCCGAACGGTGCCCTATCCAGGGCATGGCCCCAATACTTAGATATCTTATATCAAATGTAATGTTATGCGAATATGAGGCATCAAATAGAAGATACACTTATGAGCAATCAAAAAGGTTTAATGCAAAACTTTGACAAAGCAGGTCCTAATAATTGACAACCCGGCCCCAGGAGGAAACCCAAATATTTCTAAACACATTCCATATCAAATATAATACTACAGAGATATCATGATTTGGTTGGTTGATTTAAGGCTTAACGTCCACGGTAAACAACTAAGGTCATGTCGGGACGGTCAGTTAACATAACCACACTATTCCTGGGCATGCTTAGACCTCCTAAGCGGTTAACCAGTACTAAGTGCACATACTTTCGCCAGTAACTGACAGCCCGAGATATCATGAACATTTATGAAAAGAATCTGACATATGGTTACAGAGAAATGAGCAAACCAAAAGGTATATATAACAAAACTTTGGCTTAATTTAAGCCCTAATTATTGATCAATGGCCTTACCCAGAGGCATGACTCCAATGCTAAGGCATTTCATACCAAAGGGTTGTGCTACTGAGATACCATTAACCAAAATGAAACGAATCTGATATGCAGTTGAAGAATATGAGCAGTCCAAAAAGTTTAAGGCAAAACAATGATTTAAACTAGCCCTTATCATTGACCCCCTGGCCCCACCTAGGGGCCTGGCCGCGGGGCTGTGAGATATTGCACATCAAAGGCAATGCTATAGAAATATCAGGAACTAAATATGAAAGAATCTGACAAATGATTACAGAGATATGAGCCAAACAAAGGTTTAAGCGAAGCTTTGACGTAATTTAAGTCATAATTATTGATCCCTGGCCCTACTCGGGGGCCTGATTCCAATACGTAGGCATTTCATATCATATCAAAAGTAATGCTACATTATCCAGATATGAAAAGAATCTAACATGTGGTTAATATAGCAATCAAAAAGGGTTTAACACAAACATTTGTTGTAACCTAAGACCTAATTATTGACCCCTGGTCCCACGCAGGGGCCTGACCCAGACATTTAGATACTTCACATCACAGGCAGTGCTATAAAGATATCATGAAACAATAATGAAAATATTCTGACCAACGGCTGTAGAGATAAAGGTTTAACGCAAAACTTTGACGTAGAAGTTAACTTACGGACGGACGGACGGACGAATGAACGAACGAACGAACCGACGAACGGACAGCACACCAAAAACTATATACCCCCTGACATATTTCGTATGCCGGAGTATAATTAAATATCTAAATAGGTAGACGTATGAGCCACGACACGACAAAACCATCGGCACTTGCATATGCGCCAAGCGAATATTCAGATCACCCTGGGCATTCATCCAGTCTGATCAGTCTTCGCTGTCGGCGTGGAAGTAGCATAGACCCTTAGTTTCCCTTTAGCTAATGTGGATGCCCAGGCTGATCTGAGTCTGCGGTATTCGCACATGCCACTTTGTTTGTTTTGTCATGTCGCGGCTCGTATACGTACGGTTACTATGTATGGAAGGCAGTCGTGCCATAGGTAGAAATTGCTGTCAACGATAATTTGCAGAAGTAAGTTGAAATTTTGATGAAAAATTGAAAAGTGAAGCAAAATCCCGGTTAGCTAAAGATATAATTTTAATATCACTGGAAAGCTCATTTTCTATATTTTAGAAAAAATCAGGGAAAAGTTTCTTTCTTTCAAAATTGGTTTCTTTTTCGCAATTGAAAACGGCTGGCCGGATTATACAATTCTTATAAAAGTGAGCACTGAGCCCCCTGTCACAACCAGACATGGCCGTGATATGTCTGAGAGGCTGTTGATAGCGACGTCAAGTTCAGCCCATGTATACAGGTATCAAAAATACGACATTTCAATACAGCACCAAAGGGAAAATGACTTTTGCGACATGTCGTCATAAAATCTATCTTTTGAAGCAATAAATATAAGACAAAAATATGAAAAAGTTGGCGAAAACCCAGGTTTTCAGAATATATCAGGGAATCTTATGTGTCTTTATCAGGAACAGTTTGACGAAGTATTAATTAACGATTTTCTATCTCGCGCCATTGTGTAGTAGACTTTTGCCATCAAAGCTGGCCAAGGGGTGTAAACAAAACGTTGACCCAAAATGCTAAACAATAATACAACTCCCTGAAAAATATATATCCAGTGTTTATATACCATACATTTTCACCAGCACTGATAACACAAAAATGGAAACTTTAAAGTTCAGTAAACAGAGAAAGCCCTGATAATTATCTTTCAATATATTAAATAAGAGGCTTGGTGTGAGGCTGTCTTGTCGCGTGAACAGAAAACTTTTTACTGGTAATTACAAGCAGGGAAGAATAGGTCAACCCGCATTCTGCCTAGTCTGGTTAGAATTTTCATATCCCAGCCAACAAAATATATGGGACCCATATGGGCCCCATGTGGGTATTTATATGGGTCCTATATGGGCAAACAATATGGGACCAACATGGGTTTTGCAACCGGGCTCCATATGGGACCCACATGGGCAAGCCCATATGGGTGGCATATGGGAACCATACGGGCCCCATCCCAGATTTGGCCCATGTCCAGCCCACTTTTGTACGTCTATTACTGGTTTTACTCTGATAGTTTTGTGTTACTGATTATTTCAATAGCTTCCACGAAGACGTAGAAGATGTTAAATGTGCAGAAATGCGCAAACGAAGTATCCCATCATCGCTCACTGAGCGATTTGCGGGAAGTTTTTCGAGATGTTAAATCCATACTACATAGGTAAACTTATTGCACGAAAATATTATTTCCAGTAGGTTTTGAATTTTGATGACACATTTGTAAGAGATAAGATGTAAATGGCCAACAAAAGAGTTCAAATGGTGAAAGAAGTATTAAACTTGATTGAATTTATTTTCAGTTTTGTAATTGAATGAGTATATTGATTGTAATTAAAACATTAATAGATATTTTTCAGGTAGAATGTGGGCAAAATGTGGGTTTACCCATATGGGACCCGTTTGGTAATGATTTGAAATAAGGGTCCATAAATAATCACGTAAACAGTCTTGTAAAGAGAAACAGTATACATGAAAATCAAATAGCACCCTTTATATATATTTTCCTTTCACCACAACAAAATTATATGTGTTTAGAAAATAAGATAACCAATAATGGCCCTATGTGGGTCCCACATGGGCTAAATTTCCTATATGGGACCCACATCGGTCCTATTTGGGCATTATGCCAAGGTTCTGCACATATGGGACCCATTTAGCCATGCTTGCTGGGATATTACATCACATCTATTAATCCTGTCGAGTGTAATAAAGTAAAAGTGCAGACTGATCGCCTGGTGCATGCTAATTTTTAAATATTCGCATAACAGATGTCGTAATGGACGAGTAATTTATAATCAGGCGGGGGCCGGGGACATTTAAGGTTTCCAGGATTTATGGGGGTTAAGACGGTCAAATAGTTTTTTGACCCCATAAGGGTCAATGAGTAAATACCGGGTATCCGATATCTGGACAGGGGCTTGTCCTTTCGATGGGGGTCACCAACTTGTTCCCGGGTGTATACAGACTCAAACTGTCTGTTAAATATGTCTACTTTATCCTTATTAGCAGTTTTCAAAATCCCATTTCCCCTTAAACAGGCCACACCCGTGGAATCCTTTCTAAAGTTCTTCATAAAGGACCAAAACTTTTTCAGCCGATCACTTTGAATACAGTCTTCTATATTAGTGTCTGTATCTGAGGTCAAGGTCATTCTTTTACCGACAAGAGGTCAATGTCATTCTTTAACGGCTGACTCCTGTCCCTCATATAATGGCAATTTCAGACTTCTCAAAAACCACTGGGCTAATTGTAACCCAATTTCATACACAGCCTCCAGGGGCTGAGGGAACGAAAATTTATTCAAACGGTCTAGGTCACATGACCGATATGGCCACCAGTAAGTCACGTGAGCGATTCAGGGCTTCATGGCCCTCTCGTTTAATAATTTGTTAAAAAATATGAGTACGATTGTGGCAGTATCTTAAAAATTACATTCTTATTTCACTGATTTGGGGATGGTAATGTATTCATGTTGTGCAAATTAGCACTATTCATGTAAACAAACAAATATGGCTTCCAGGGTCCGTGGAAACACTCCAAACCATCCCAATACATCCAAAACCACCCCAAACCGCTACCAAACCACCCCAAACATGCCTCCCCGGATTCAAATCACCCCCTCAGTGTCCCCTTCACACATACACCAACACCGCTCCCACCCATCCCAAACAGTATCTATATTATTTCAAAATGGAAAGAAGAATGACAAGAACACTTCTATAAGTGGTTGCCCCATGATATGTATGTATGTATCATTTTCAATAACTTCAGGTTTAAATATTAACGAAAAATTGATAAACCCAGTATAATAAAGTAAATTATTTTGTACGTTTGTGTATGTCACACAGGGTGTGGCGAGGAGGGAGCGACCATTAATACCACCCCAAACCAGCCACCCTGGATACAAACTAGAACCCCGCCCCTCGCGCAACGGCACACTAATCTAAAAAATGAAGTGGGATGGAGTGAAGGAAAAAACTATAGTTTAAATAATACTCGCAAATTGACCTGAGATGTTGGTGTCTTGGTGGGGGAGGGGGTGGGAGGTTCTAGTTTGTATCCAGGGAGGCTAATTTGGGGTGGTATGAAAGTGGTTTTGGGTGGTTTGGGATGTTTTGGGGGTGGTTTTGGGTGTTTCCACGGACCGTGACTTTCCACACCGGAGATGAACATGATTTTCACAGCCTTACAATATAAAATTTAAGGACTGTACCTAACCGTCAGAGCTCTTCATGTCTCCACCTCCCTCCAACAACTCGTTGGTTCAATTTTATCCACGTTGCCACGTCACAAAAGGGTATATAGCAGTGGAATAGTCTAGACACTGAAAAATAATCAGATGCGTTCCGGTGTTGGTGCGTTCCGGTATTTCTATGGGAAGGAATAGAAACCGGGACCAATGCCCGGGACCCGGGACCCAAATCCGGGACCAATTTTTGTTGGCCCAAAAATTGTACTAAACATGCCAATAAAAAGCCGAAAATTGGACCATAAGTAGTTTATAGACTCTTCTGAAAAATGCATATAACGATTTTATAGAACTTTAGATATTTGTTGAAATTTTAACAAAAAGACAGGACCAGGTCAAGCAATTTCGACCCGGGACCAGTTTTTGCGGTATTGACGATGTTAAGTAAATCTCAATTCTTTCCTACAGAAACATTTTAAACCCAAATTATTTTACATCTAGTCATATGTAAACATACTAAAGAAGATTAAATCATTTAAAAATGCAAAATTTATCGATTATTTTCGCGAAAAATTTGACCCGGGACCAACCCGGGACCAAAATCGTTATTTGTTTCATGGACAATGTGAAGGAAATTTCAGTTTTTGTCTCTATAAGCGTTTAAAATCCCATCAATTTTACATTTACTCGTACGTAGAGATGCCAAAGAAATAGAAATGAAAAAAGAAATCGAGATATTTAACCAAAATGCTACAAATAACTCTGCCCGGGACCAAAATCGTCATTAAAAAGCTGACGATGTCATGTATTTCTTAATGTTTGATAAGGATTAACTTTTTGATAGTCCTTATTTACTTTGTGCAAGGTTCTAAACATGCCAAAAACTATAACAATTGTCTAATTTTGTCTTGGTAAGGTCTGCTGATAGGCATATTTAACCAGGGACCAGCTCGAGACAAAATTATGAAATATGGTTTAAAGGTTATTTGCTGCCTGCGAATAGTATATTTATTTTAGTATCGTCATCCCAACCAGTGACCTATATCACTGTCCCAACAGAACCTATATTCATTTGACATTGAAGAAATGTTCTTTCATACGCTTTTCACACACCCAAGAGCATTCCTCATTTATTTTAAAAGCTAATCAATTTCTGCTTTTGTTGAATGTTCAGATTCTATGGCAACGTACCAAGACAATATCTAAACCGCAGAAATTGACCATTTAGTCCTAGGTAGGTTTTCTCTCAAAATGAGAGTCATATTTTACAATTTTTTGCATTTTCGTCTTTTGTGGTATCTTTAGATATGACTCAAAGTCAAACAATGAGATTTTAAACGATAATATAGAAGAAAATTGAAAATTCATTGACATCGTCAACATTGCACACAAACAAATGACTATTTTGGTCCCGGGTTGGTCCCGGGTCGAATTTTTCGCAAAAATTACAGATAAATTTCACATTTTTAAAATTTTTTATCTTCTTTGGTATGTTTACAGTTGTCGAAATGTAAAAGAATGGGGTTTAAAATGTTTCTGTAGGAAAAAAACTGAGATTTGCTTGACATCGTTAATCCAGCAAAAACTGGTCCCGGGTCGAAAAAGCTCGACGTGGTCCTGTATTTTTATTAAAATTTCAATAAATATCGGAAGTAATTAAAATCTCTATATGCATTTTTCAGAAGAGACTATAATCTACTTATGGTCCAATTTTCAGCTTGTTATTAGCATCTTTAGTACAATTTAAATGCCAACAAAAATTGGTCCCGGATTTTGGTCCCGGAGTTTGGTCCCGGGTCCCGGTTTCTATTCCTTCCCATTTCTATGGACCCGAATTTTCAAGAGTTGCGTCTCTTATTTTGCGCCAAGGTTTGATTTTGATGTCGAAAATGCGACACGAAAATTGTCTCTCTTCTTGCGTCAGAGGTGAATTGCGATCCAGTGTTCCAAAGAGGTAATTAGAAAAACTTGTCAACTCGCCCTTGCGATTACCTTCAGCTGTGTACTGCGGTATTACGCAAATGTGCTTCCGTGCACAGATTATATCGTCCCGGTATGTGTTTCCGCGCGGTATGTGTTTCAGAGCCCTAACTACTCTCTTGTTGAGGCACTCCAGCAAGTGGTTTTTCGAAGTTTATACTTAAAGGCAAAAGAGTAAAATAAGGGACTGATGTGGATCCGTCGCCTGTAAGGGTAAATATAGCGGGAAAAGCCGTCTAAAGAAAGAAAAACAGTCTAACTTTCCAAAAATAGTAAAATATCTATCATGAACTCCCATATAATGTCATAAGAAATCGAGCAGTGTAGTATGTTTCCGTGGCTTCTTTCACATGTTGAACGTCCGCCATTTTGACCTATTCCGAATAGATAAAACAATGGCAAACCAGTCCGAAAAATAGACCGGTTTAACGAAATATGCCGCGTGCATTAAAATTTGACGAAGTAATTAGACGATGTACCAGTCCATAAACTGCGGGAATGTGCACGAGGTCACGAGATATATTTATTTATAGGCCGGGATTCCCTGCACTTGCTTGGTTATAAAAGTCAATGACCTGTGATTGGATGTTGGCCTCGGACATTCTAAAATACTTTCCTTCCAATGTTTTTGCATTCTTAATTACTTCTCTTCCAATTTCATCTTAAATTTTTGGCCAAGGCTTAAGAATGTTGGTATTGTTTGGTGTATTGACTGTGAATCAACTTGGGATCCACATTGATGATATGTGCTTAATTTCTGATTTTTATCAAATGTGGATCCCTCCCATATAAGAGGAATCTTGATTACTTCCCTTCCATTTTCTTAACTTTTTGGGCCAAGGCTTCAGAATGTTCAAAGTGGGATCCACATTGATGATATTTGCTTCATTTCTGATTTTTATCAAATGTGGATTCCTCCCTTATAAGGTGAGGTATCCACATGTGAATATTTGACTCAAAACGTGGAAAATAAGGTTGATGGAAGGGAAGTAATCTAGAATGAATCGATAGTTCCCCCCCCCCAAACCGGTAGTAAACATTTGTTTATTATAGTAAAATTGACCTCCATTTTGATTGGCTCAGGACTGTTCATTTGGGTAGATTCGGTCTTTTTCGTTCACAAAAATGAAGCCGAGATATCCCGAAATGATAAAAGCGTGGGAAAACAATATGCAAATGACGTGGACTGGTTTCTAAAAGACAATTACACACGAGCGTGCGTTATGTCAAAATGGCGACTTTAGTATGTTCTAAAACTGTTGCTTCGAAAACAAACAGTTTTACCTGAAATGTGGTGAAGATAGTAGAAGGCATCCACACTATCTAAAGAGCATGATACTGCATGCATGTGAAAGAAGTCTTGCAATGCTTAAATTGACAATCCATAGCAACGCATTGTCAGCCTTCCGTGATTTTGGTGTATTTGCAATTATAGACCTATTTACGCTTATTTTTCGTTAAATATACATGTATTTAAGAAAATAAAAATGTTAACTGGTTTTTTCAAGCTTATTCAGCGAATTTTACGCACGAAAGCAGCTAAAATTACTTTTTAATGGATCTTTCAAATCACGTCACAGGCTATTCAATTCACGCACGAACTTTACATTATTATTATCATTATCATTATTATTATTATTATTATTATTATTATTATTATTAAAAAAATACCATTTGAAAAAAAATATTATTGAAAAGATATATAAAATAAATAAAACAAACATATATCTATAATGCTATAAATTGCGTGGCAGAACCGTGAAAATACCGATCATGTCTAACGTAATTAATCTTGTGAAAAGTTCTGTTAAGAGTTATGATAACTGATAATAACGAAGTAGCACTAATAATTATAATAATAAGATAGGGTAATAATAATAATAATAATAAGAAGATAGGGGAATAATAATAATAATAATGATAATGAAGGAGGTAAAACAAAATAATAAAGACTGACGATTAAAATTTTTGCAACAACTAGATCTAGATGTATATGAAGATCAAGCTAAAATAACTTACTGAGACAGACGATTTATCACATAAATAGATGCAAACTTTAACATATAGCATTATGTTATACAGTATTTATTTATTAAAGTACGTATCGCAAGTTTTTGGATATATATGAAACTACTGTGCATGCACAATTTCCAGTAATTTTCGGTGATGTATGAAGTTAGGGGAAAAGGATAGGTTGAGAGAGTCAAGAGACAAGGAATATTCTTTTCAGGTTTAGCCTTGAGTAAAAATTCATGGTGGGTCAAGCAGTTGTAACTAGATATATCACTCGCGCTCCCCGCTCTTGTTAATGTGACCCCCTTTACAACTGATCTCCAAAACTGTGAAGTTTAACTCACCAATTGATTGCTACTAAGGGTTGATCAATTTCTGAAATAAATAGGTGTTATATATATCACTCCTTACTTTACATGGATTATTAGTCATTAGCGTCTTCTTTGCGTTTTGGGTATTTTATTTGGCAACTAAAAGGATCTACTTTCAATATCATAACCTTAAATAAGCCTGTAAAAATGCAAGGTACAGATGTGGGTCCCAATCACTGTCCCGCTTTTGTTTATATTGCATCGCTTGACATGCGACAGAAAAGGAAAATTGCATTTTAGGGAGCGATTTGTCATTTTTCAAAAACATATTTCTCCTACCTTTTACCAGTAATGTGACACAATATACGAACTTAACCAACAGTTTATTACCAAACGTGAATTTTTATAATGATCTGTGTTTAGACAATTTTTTTTTACCACTGTAGGACAACACAGACTTTAAAATGCCTTTCAGTATGATATGTTCTTTTGAGTCCAGAAATAAATAACATGTCCTCAGAAAAGTCACTTATTTCGTTTGTTTGATTTTTTTCGTTTTCAAAAACAGGTTGGAACCTGGGTAGGCTGTGGTGAAGGGAGGAAAGGGTTGTGATGGAGCTTACGATTGTTAGTTCTTCATCATCAAATTATCATCATTATCATTACCGTTTTTGGTGTTTAAAAAGTTTAAAAGTTAACATATGTCTTTGGTGTATGTAGTGTTTGCGAGGGAGGCGGCGGGGGCGGTGGGAGAGAGAGAGAGAGAGAGAGAGAGAGAGAGAGAGAGAGAGAGAGAGAAGGGTGCCAGCGGGATTTATTTTTTAGATTAAAATGTCAGCCGGTCTGCTTAATAACTGATCCCTAAAATTAAACATATTTTTAGTTTTTTTTTGTTTTGTTTTGTTTTGTTTTTTCATTCCATTAATGAATTACAAAATTTAACGCTTTTAAAAGTAAATATTTGGTTTCCTGGACTGAACGAAACAGGGTGTGTAGTGAATGGGGTGGGATCTGCTAACTTATTGACTACTACTGTTGCGGTTTTTTATTTCTTCATATTATTAACATTATTATTATTATTATTGTTGTTATGTACTGATGCTATATCGCATCTACTATTAAGAAACTGACTAAATGTATCAGTTTTAAAAGTAAGCACAGCCTATTATGTCCAGTTCAATGTATCGTGTGCTTTATTCCGTTATAAATGATTTCTTTCTTCTTTTTGACGATCGGCAGCGTTCTTTTTGATTATGGAGATTAATTTTCTTTAATTTAGAGTGTTTCAGGCTTGCCTAGGCAATATATGCGTCTTAAAAGTAAAATTTTTACATCTTTTTATATTATAACGCATATAGCGTAACTGTGTGTTTTCACCGTCGCCATGCGTAACCAAGCAAACCACGTGACCGTAAAACCGGAAGCGCGGTTTCCCGAATTAAGGCCATTTGTGTCAAGTTTACAGAAGGTAGACGGAAGGAAATTGGAACAAAATGGCGTAAAACTATGGAAAACGCTGCTTGACCTATCGTATTTAAAGGGCCATTACAAGTAATTGTTACTTTATAGCACTATTTTATAAGACTTGATTTATACAATAATATCTGTTGTATATAGAAATGAGCATCGTTTGTGGATTCCGCGCCTTATAGGCGACGGATCCACACGAGTCCCTTATTTTACTCTTTTGCCTACTTAAAGGATAAAGAAACAGCAAATTCCACTTACATGGTTCAGTTTACTATTTCTCGTAGTCAGATTTGTCCAGTAGAGTTTTTGAAATTCATTGGCATGCTCTCAAGCTTGGAAAGTAATCTCTTGCAATGTATTTTTTTCAGTTTCATAATGGCCGCCTCAAGATAACGATTTATTGCTGTAGGGGTGGCATGTTTCAAGCACATTCTTGAAAATCACCATTTCATATAAAATTAACATGAAATCATTTCAGAAGAATTTATGCTTATATCTTATACTCGTATCCGAGTAGATCTCGTCAGCTAGTAGTTCTCGTCATTCTGCTTAAAACGAGTTTTTCCCGTATTTTTTCTTCACTTCAACTACCTTAATCCTAAGTTTATGATACATTTGGTCAAACTAGTGCAAAAACTCATCAAGATATCGAGCTGTGTATATATATACGCCGTTTTTCTCTTTTGGATTCGCAAAGTCGCGTGATTACGTCAGGGACATTCACGCGAGCATGTTCAAGCCACTTGCTGACCTCTCTTAATTGGGTCAGGTTTTCCAGTATTGTGTCTACTTTGCAAACAAATTCCGCATGTAAGTCAACATTGCAGGAAAAACACAAAAATATTAAACTAGCAAACCTGACCTAGTCATCATTTAACGTTTTCAGCAGCCTCGTGAACAAGACAAACTCTTCGTCACAGTTTTGTGTTTGTTTTCGTCTGCTGTGACCTCATTAAAAAAATTGAGCGCATTCGGCATACTAACGGACTTTGTTACATGAATAAGATGTCAAAACTCATTATATAGGAACAACAGCAAAATGGGTTTTATATTTATTTTAAAATCGAGCTCAAAAGCAACATGACGAGAACTGCTTCTGGACGTGACGTTGTCTGTGCGTGGTAGCATATCAAATAATGATCGCTCCCTGAGGTTCGTTTCTATAAATAAATTCATGACGTGTGTGTCGAAACCAGAGTTATTAGGTACACAATACATAACTACCGCAAACTGAAAGAAAACCTGCTTGTTTGGGAGAAAACAGGAAATTGTTAGTAAAAAATGACGAGAACTACTCGGATACGAGTAACAGTTATTTTCATAAGTAATATCTTTTTGGAAAACAAAAAGATGCATAAGTGTAGCTGACACTGCAAACAACCCTTTGCTGAAATGGTCATATTCCAAAACAGATCAGGTGATTAGTGATGACATCATTTCTGTTGTGATGTCACAATGGGTGGTTCCCAGCTTTATTAAAATTAAAATGAACCTCATCAAAGGCTGGAAACCAGAAGGAATATTTTTACTATTGGAAAACCCACCTCAAAACAAAAAATAATAAAAATAGACAAAAGAGGTCATGCAATATGCTGCAAGTCAGTATTTAGCTACGAGAAATGGTTTTGGGTATGTTAAACCTAAAATTTTGATATTTAAGCATCTTTAAAGAAAAAAGTTCCACTAAAAACCATTTGCTGGAGTGCCTCAACAAGAGAGTAATATGGATTAAATAGGTGTTACCTATATAGTGTTTCCCCTAGCCCCTTTTAGCATGGCGCTGCACCATGCCCCTTTTCCCCAGCGCCATGCCCTTTTTTCCAGCGCCATGCCCTTTTTGCTCTAAACTTCACCTGCCAATAAGGAGATACACATGTGTATTCACAGTTCACTGCCTCAATTGTTTTGACACCGTAAATAAACTCAACTGTTGGCAATAATCCTGTTATGGTCCACTCGCTAATAAACTAACTGATCCGTGAAAATACCTGACAGATGAAATTTATGTTAATTGCACATTTTGGCTGGTTGCCATGGCGACCGAATGGTTAAAAATAGAAAAAATATTCAAAAATCATCTCCTCAGAAACTATGCAGCCAATAAAGCTCAAACTTCACAGAAAGGATCTTGGTACTACCCTCTATAAAAAAAACTGTTTTTCTTGGCAATTGCTCCAGCAGTTTGGTTGCTATGGCAACTTAAAGTTGCCATTGACTTATAATGGGAAAATGGAAAATTTGCATTTATTGCTACGTCACTGCAGATATTTTGACAAAACTTTCATAGAAATGTTCCTTGAGTAGTTCCAAACCAGCCATATCAAATTTATGCAAATTGAGCTATTTTGCTGATTGCCATTGCAACCGAATGGTTAAAAATAGAAAAAATATTAAAAAATCATCTCCTCAGAAACTATGCAACCAGTAAAGCTCAAACTTCATAGAAAGGATCTTGGTACTACCCTCTATTAAATTACTGTTTTTCTTGGCGATTGTCCTGGCAGTTTGGTTGCAATGGCAACTAAAATTTGCCATTGACTTATAATGGGAAAATGGAAAATTTGCATTTATTGCTATGTCACTGCGGACATTTTGACAAAACTTTTATACAAATGATCCTTGAGTAGTCCCAGGGCTCGAAATTTTTTTTGAACATACTTGTCCTGCAGGGCAAGTGCTTTCAAATTTTTACTTGCCCTTTCAAAAATCTACTCGTCCTTAAAACTGTCTGATATCACTCATTTTCCCTCGAACGTTTTCTACTTTCACTTTTATTTTTTACTCGGTTATTTCCGGTACTTTCCGTAGGTATGGTCTCGTCCCAATTCAGGATCGTACTGAGCGGTTTTGCCAAAGAGGTTTCGTTTAATAAGATTTCTGCACCAAAGTAGATTTTTTTCTGCTTTATTCAAGAGAGGACGTGAAAATAATGTCCTTTACAACTATTTGAGTTGGATTATGCATTAGTAATCATGCAATTATAGAGCGCAAACAACTTAGGCGAAACCGCGTTGGTGCGAATCCTCATCGGGTCGATGTTCGATATGCGCAGGCGCACCTTTTATTTACAGTTTGCCATTTCCGTTTTCATTTTTAGACAACAGGATGCGGGATTTCATGCTTTCTGCGTTACAGTCAATATTTGTTTGCTGTAATTTGACCAATCCGTAAAGTGCTTTTCCTGAACAGCATGATTAGACAATTTTCATGGAGGAAAAACCCACTCGTCCGGCAGGGCAAGTCGGTGACAATTTCCACTCGTCCTTACCGATCATCTACTCGTAAATACGAGCGGACGAGTGTAAATTTCGAGCCCTGTAGTCCCCAACCAGCCATATCAAATTTATGCAAATTGAGCTATTTGGCTGATTGCCATTGCAACCGAATGGTTAAAAATAGAAAAATTTTAAAATATCATTTTTGCAGAAACTATGTGGCCAGTAAAGCTCAAACTTTACAGAAACGATCTTAGTACTAGCCTCTATAAAAATACAGTATTTCTTGGCAATTGCCCCAGCAGTTTGGTTGCTATGGCAACTTAAAGTTGTCAATCAGTTTTTCTTGGCAATTGCCCCAGCAGTTTGGTTGCTATGGCAACTTAAAGTTGCCATTGACTTATAATGGGAAAATGGAAAATTTGCATTTATTGCTATGTCACTGCAGATATTTTGACAAAACTTTTATAGAAATGTTCATTGAGTAGCCATATCAAATTTATGCAAATTAAGCTATTTGGCTGATTGTCATTGCAACCGAATGGTTAAAAATAGAAAAATTTTAAAATATCATTTTTGCAGAAACTGTGGCCGGTAAAGCTCAAACTTTACAGAAACGATCTTAGTACTAGCCTCTATAGAATTGCTGTTTTTCATGGCAATTGCTTCAGCAGTTAGGTTGCTGTGGCAACTAGTTTCCATTGACCTATAATGAGAAAAATAGAAATCCGCAATTTTTGCTATCTCACTGCAGTTATTTGGATTTTTTTTCCTACAGAAATGTTTCTTGAGTAGTCCTCTATGATTCATATTCATATTAATTTTGTCCAAATCACCGAATTTGATTAGTTGCCATGATGGCAACATAAAGGAAATTTTAAAAAAAAAAATATTCAAAAATCTTTCCTCAATAATTGTATATTGGGATGAAGCTGATTCTTTGCATACATGTTCATGACATTAGCCACTACATAAATATTGTTTTCTATTATTGTTGCCCACGTGGTTTCATTGCTATGGCATTTTAAAGTTTCCATAGACTAACAACTCAGTCAAAGTTGAAATTAGGCCACATTGTACAATTTACTTTATAGAGTTACCTACCCTTGAGTGCTGAGGATGAATGGACTCAGTTGAGCTACAGGACCAATGGTCCTCTGGTTTTCTTTGAAATAATATTAATAATTACTCTTCTATTCCCTCAAATTTGAAATCCTATATGAACAGCTAGTGCAGACCATTTGTAGACAAAGCTGTTGGCAGACAGTGTAGACCCTGATCAGTGCAGTCTGATCAGGGTTTATTCTGCAAGCATCATGATGCATAATCATTAAAGCCCCTTGCTGAATGTCAGCATGAATTTTAGTAAACAGGTGTTAATAAGGTTTTCTGTGCAGTCCTAATCTACGTTAATTAAACCCTTTTGCTGAAAGCCAGCATGCTAGGTACTCTTCAGTCAGTTGTCCATCTGGATGCTAAGGAAAAACAGAGCTTAGCCAGATATTTGCCCATCAATTTCTTTTGCAAGTAGTTTTCTTCAGAGGCAAACAATTTTAAGACTGCAGTTTGTACTGAATGGAAGATTCTTTTTACAAAAAAAGAGAAATAAATAAAACAACTGTCAGTCTGTATTAATGTAGAACTAAAAATAAATCAACCAGGCGAACCACCCGCTTGTAATTTTTTTCAATAATTGTTGGAATCAAAAATAATTTTGACAAAATTGGATACTGATGTTGCATGATGTTTATGTACTTGTGATCATGCTGAGAGGTGTAGCTGAACAAAGTTATCACACATTATTTCCCTGTGACAGCTATCAGAAGGATACACTGCTGCATACAGGGTGATTTCAAGACGCATTTCTGCGCTGAACTCAGTAATTGAATTATGAACCATGAAAGATTATTATATTACTCTTATCTCTCCCCCACTCTGGGTATAATTATCAGCAGCTGCATATAATTAGTGAGGATACCTGAGAGATCCTCTTATATGTAATGCACTGCCCATGCATTAGAAAAATATTTCACTAGCATATATTTGAATTGCAAGAAAGACAACAAGACCTGTCAACGGGACAGGATAGCTCGCCTGACCGCGCCTTGCCCATCACCTAAAAACTTTAACGTAAAACTTTAACATTTTGCCGACGCCACCGCCACCGCCGACGCCGGGGATAATGCAATAGCTCTTCCTGTGCATTCGTTGGTTGGTTGTTTTGGGTTTAACGACCCTTTGAGACAGTATTTTAGTCTATATCAGGCCGTCTCCCAAAGAGAGGGAGAAAGGAGAGAAATGATAGACGAGAGAAAACAAGAGCTGTCGCCTGACAGCATAGCTCGCCTGAATTGGTGCTTGCCCATCACTCAGCCGCTATGGTGGTGTGGACTGCTATGCATAAAACTTCATGCAAGCATGTCCATAATGAAACCACATTAATAAACAAAAGCTATCTCAGAAAGAAATAAGTCTTAAAATAAAATTAGAATAAAAAAAAATGAAATGAAATTTCAAAGTCCATGAGCTTGAGGTAAAAAAAAAACTGATGGGTGGGGGTGGGGATGGGGGGGGGGGCTTGAAGCATGTCCATAATGAAAACACAAAAGCTATCTCAGAAATTCAGAAATAAGTCTTAAAATAAAATTAAAATAAAAAAAAATGAAATGAAATTTCAAAGTCCATGAGCTTGAGGTAAAAAACCTGACAGGTGGGGGGGGGGGGGGGGGTTGGGGGAAGGAGGAGGGGGCTAGTATGTATCAAAACCCTGAACCATTATCTAACATCAGCCCAAGTATTAGTATCAACTGAGTCCATCATCGTGGCACTGTGAAATTATGTCTTCATAAATATAAAACTTTAACCAAAATCTTTAAAACAAAATTCTAAGTCGATGACCTTGACTTCAAGGTCACCCAGTGGGGTAAGTATAGGGTGTTTTGTAAAAACTCAAAAAAGAGTCTAACATCAGTTCAAGTATAAACTAAATCTCTGCAAAGCATTATGAATCAGTATGCAATTACAAAACTTTAAAAAAAGACAAAAATTTCCTAAGTCCCTGACCTTGACATCAAGATCACTGAGCGGGGTTGGGGTAGTACTCTGTAGATCTAACTACAGTGCAAATATAAAAAGAATTCATCTCTGGGTTCAGGAGATATGTGACTTTAAAAAACTTTAACCAAAACATCCAATCAGTAAAAAGACAATATTCTTAGTCCATGACCTTGACATCAAGGTCACAGAGGGGGGTGGGGGTAGTACCTTCGAAAACTTTAGACCAATATCTAACTTTAGTGCAAGTATCAAAGGAATCCATCCATGGGTTCAGGAGATATTGGGCTTTATAAAACTTTAACCAAAACATCCAGTCAAAAAAAACACACCAATTTTCTAAGTCTATGACCTTGACATCAAGGTCACAGAGTGGGTGGGGGTGGTACCCTGTTAAACCTTAGACCAATATCTAGCTACAGTGCAAGTATCAAAAGAATCCATCCATGGGTTAAGGAGATACAGGTCTTTAAAAAACTTTAACCAAAACATCCAATTCGAACGCTGACGCGGACGCCAACGCCGTGGTGACAACAATAGCTCTTCCTGAACTTTCGTTCAGGCGAGCTAAAAATGTCCATACAACCCCCACCCGCACCTACTGCAAGCACAGTAGGCCCTTGCCCTACTATCATCCAAATCAGTAGGACGCCCAGGTACTGGAAGTTATACCCAGCACCATTGCACCACCCAGCCACCCCTCTGTACATTCGTACAGGCTAGCTAAAATGATAAAGGTAATGGTTTATGAAATTTGATTTATTTGAAACAAAAATTATGGAACACATGTAAAGCCAGGATAAGATAATATCAATGTGTATACAGTTTAATCAGGGAATTGTAATCTGCACAGGCGTATCAGTCTGCGCTACACATGTGGGAAGGCATTGAGAAATGCTACCCTTACAATGTCGAGAAACTGTGTGAAATCTGGAGCTGATCTGAGTCTGAGGCTTTGCTGGAGAAAGAACTTCAGGAAACTATGGCTAGACAAATGTGATACTAGCGTCAACAAAGATTTCAAAATACAAAATAACTATAAATAAATATGTTGTTCTATTTCCTACTTGTTCATGAACATGATCAGTAGAAAATAAGCAACATTTATCTTTCAAAATAATCGTTCAGATATTTATTAGATTGAAAGGCGACATTGTTCTTTCATTGGTATAAATTATTTATTTTATCGCGAGGTACTGCTGCAAATAAATGATCAGAGTTACCCCCTGACCTCAAAATCTCGCGTAAACAAGATCTCGTTTACCGCGTGATTTGATGATACAAATATCGAGAATGGTTGTTGTGACCCCTAATTTCTTTAAACTAGCAAAATTTTGTAAGAAAAACTTACCGTCTGTTAATGGTATGGCTAATATCTTTAATATCTTTAATGTCAAGTGATAGTTGAGGTTCACTGAATGTATGTTAATACTTTTCAAAAATGTTTCTGACAGGAGGGTCCTTATATCCAAAAGAAGTGTTAAGCTACCAGTACGTAACGGTATGTTGTATTGTTTTTAGCTCGCCTGAACGAAAGTTCAGGAAGAGCTATTGTTGTCACCCCGGCGTCAGCGTCCGCGTCCAAGTCCGCGTCTGCGTCAGCGTCGGCGTCCGGATTGGATGTTTTGGTTAAAGTTTTTTAAAGACCTATATCTCCTTAACCCATGGATGGATTCTTTTGATACTTGCACTGTAGGTAGATATTGGTCGAAAGTTTAACAGGGTACCACCCCCACCCCTCTCCATGCCCTTGATGTCAAGGTCATGGACTTAGAAAATTGGGAGTATTTTTGGACTGGATGTTTTGGTTAAAGTTTTATAAAACCCAATATCTCCTTAACCCATGGATGGATTCCTTTGATACTTGCACTGTAGTTAGATATTGGTCAAAAGTTTTGCAAGGTACTACCCCCACCTCCCACAGTGACCTTGATGTCAAGGTCATGGACTTAGAAAATTGTCTTTTTATTGATTGGATGTTTTGGTTAAAGTCTTTTAAAGACACATATCTCCTGAACCCAGTGATGAATTCTTTTTATATTTGCACTTTAGTTAGATATTAGTCCAAAGTTTTGCCGAGTACTACCCCAATTCCGCACATTGACCTTGATGTCAAGGTCACAGACTTTGGAAATTTGTTCTTTATTAAAGTTTTCTAATTACATACTGATTCATAATGCTTGGCAGAGATTTAGTTTACACTTGAACTGATGTTAGACTCTTTTTTGAGTTTTTACAAAACACTATATACTTACCCCACTGGATGACCTTGAAGTCAAGGTCATCTACTTATAATTTTGTCTTATAGATTTTGGTTAAAGTTTTATATTTCAGGGCTCTCGATCACCGAAATTTGGGGCCGAAATTCGGCCCCATTCCCAATGCCAAAAAGTATGTTTTTTTCCCAATTCCAGATGAAAAATTCCCAATCTGACTAAGCCTGTTTGGTCCAAGAATACTGCAGTTGCATCAATGCAAAATGTATTTAAAACCACCTAAAACCAAAAATGTTAACATAATTTATAACTTTAAAAATCGGGAAGCGATTACATTTTCAATCACGATCGTCATGTTTTGTTACTGGAAAGTGGTACTGGGTTTTATCAAGTAGTCATGTACTGTTAGAGTTACTTCCCTTTCCTGTACTGTTAGAGTTACATCCCTTTGATTAGAGGACGAATAGCCTAGCGAATTTCGCTGCATTATGTTAATATTTTCCTTGCTTCAAGGGCCAATATTGTTGTGGTGAACAATATTTTGACTCATTCTTTAATTTAAAGCCTTCCAATGCTAAAATTTGATCGGAGTTTTCACCTTTGGTGGATGATTCTGCTGTTTTTGCATTTCGTACCTGAATCAATTTTCACAGACATTTTCGGCCATAGCCAAAATCATAAACAGGATTACCGGGACATTCAAGAGTTAGTATAGTGATAGTGACATACCGTGGATGTTTTGTACTTGCAGGACTGAAAGTTTTGTCATGTTCTGCATTGTGACAGTCCTCACATTATGCTTACTTCACAGATGCTTCAACCTAGAGTGTTATACTGTTGTTATATTGAAACACTCTTTTTCTATGTCCCAGTCTTGTCTCCAATTTGAGAGTGGCAAGATAGGGAAGTTTCCAGTTCAAAGGAAAGAAAGAAAAAACTCAACACACACAAATAGTTTTGTTATTATCTAATATCCTAACTATTTGACAAAGTTTATTATGATTCACTATCTGCTAGATTTATGTCTGCTTATTGACTCGATTCCTCTGAAAATATATAACAATACCATATGTAAGTTGTGTTGGTCTGACAATGAAAACGTCACACATAAAACAATGGAAATTTTCCCAATTTTAGACAAAACGACGCTATTTTCCCAATTCTAAAGGCCCCGGCCCCATTCCCAAAAAGGGGTGTGAGAGCCCTGTATTTGGGCATGTTAAAAAAAAATGTGACCAAAGTGTGACATTGGGGGTCAAAAATAAACACTCTGCCATAGTTTTAAGTTTTATTCCAGACTTTTCTACAGTGCTTCAAGTTTACAAAACTGTATGAATTTTAATAATAGCATTACTAATAAAAATTTAATGACAATTTTTGTGAAGAAATTTAAATCCAAAATCTGTTAAAAAGACCAAATTTTATGAAAGCTTTGGAAGCTAAAATTATGATCCTATCACTTTAAGTTTCTATTATTTGATGCAGGACACTTCCAAACTATGTAAATAAAGTGCTGTTTTCTGTCAGAAACTGCTGAATGATATAAAAACTGAAATTTTAACTTCATTTTGACAGACTTTTTTAGATGTAGAGTTCTAAAAACTTTCATATCTTTTATTTACTTGACTGTACCCCAATAAAATGTGCATTGGAATGATGGCATATGAGTAGAGAACTGTTCTAGAAAATGATTGTTCATATAAAAAGATATAGGTAGTGGTGATGCCATGTCAAAAATGTGCAAAAAGTTTCAAGGAATGTGTTACACTCCTTAGTATTATTTCCAAACTGCTCTAATTTGCATCACAAGAGCTTTAAGTCAATGATTAAGCACTCCATGTAATAAAATGACACCAACTGCATGTTGTTAACATATTTTTTTTTCCAAATTTATCGGCCTCTTTAACAAGCAAACTTGTTCTGATGCTCAGGAGTGTAACACTTTACAGCCATTTGTTGTACTGTAAAAAAGTAAAATAGTCTGTCTTTAAATTTCATTATTTTGTTGTCTTCTCTTTAACAGCATCTTGCACTCATTGCTTTAGCAAAAACCAAATGCAATATCTCTTTATCCATGCTTGGGTGTGCCACAATATATTTGCTATTTGGCTGTCTAAATGAAAACAATTCAAACAGATACTGAATTTTATTAATTTCTTTTTCACTCTTTCTTTTGGTAATTGAACAGTTTTCTTTACCTGACTGTCATTACCTGTTTACCAAAGACATTACAGAAGTGATGTTCCATACCGGTTTAAGAAGTTGATGGTCGCATTATAGATCAGTAGAAAATGTCCTTTTCTAAAATATCATTAACCTCAAAATCTTATCAGAACAGATGGCACTGCATCAAAAAACATTTTCAGATGTTGGAAACAGATATTTAGTATGAATTAATCCAAACATGTTGATGTAAGGGAAGAAAAAGTGTCCAAAATGGCATTGAACTTAAAATGCTCAGGAGTGTAACACCTTGCACAATACATGTCATGGCAAAACCCAGATTTTGTCACAAAATATCATGATCTTGGTCATTCTTATCTAATTATTTCTCGCAAAACACTTGATAGCCATGTATGGTTATTATTTAGAATGCCTCATAGTGATCGATATGAAGAAAATGGAATCTCAAAATCTTCAACTTTTGGTCGATTTCATGGCAGTGCAGCTTTATTTACATTAACAAGTTAACTATATGTTCCAAAATTGCTTGAGCGGGGCTTGATCTTCATTTATGTGCATAATAAATGAAAATAATACTGCTTGTGGTAAAGAAATAAGCTATTTTTGTCTTTTTTCAAAAAAGTGTTACACTCCTGAGTGGCTCAAATGGTACATATGAAGAAAATAAAAGCCAAGATGAAGACTGCCTGTGTACCCATTACCATGATGGGTGAAAGACTTTTCATACCAGGCATGAAAGTTTACTAAAGCTACCCCTGGAAAAAGCTATGGGGTTCCAAATGTCAAATGTTACACTCCTGAGTTCAAGGGGTACTTGAGAAGAAGTTGTTTGCATTCTGAGATGGATGCCGGTAAAGCAACTGGAAAATTTGCAATACAATATACCATCTTTATTCAATGTTTCAGACCATGTTATAGAGATCCAAAGCATCAAATACAAAAATGACATCCATTTAGATGGGAATCTCTTCTTTTTTGGTGCACCAGAAATTCAGCACAGTGCTGCTGAGTTTAGGATTACTAATTCCATGGGTGATGATAAAAAGACATTAATCTTACATTTTCATGCAGCCCAAAGGTCTGGAAAGTCAAAAAGATGGCTAATAGGTATGGTAACGAGCACAGTTTTGTAAAATGCATGCTGGAAAATTCAGTTATCAAAAAAATGTCACACAAAAATCGTTACACTCCTGAGTTTTTTGGCTATATTCGACCATAACTATTTCATTACTCAAAGAATTTCAATGAAATTTGGCAGGTATCTTCAAGGCCCCATGATACATCTTCAGCAACAAAAATAATATACTAATATAGCCCTGTTTTCTTTTAAATGCTCTGGAATGCTTTGGTCACATTTTTTTTGAACATGCCCATTTATGAAGACATAATTTCACAGTGCCACGATGGACTCAGCTGATACTAATACTTGGACTGATGTTAGATAATGGCTCAAGGTTTTGTTACATCCTAGCCCCCCCCCCCCCCCCCCCCCCCCCCCCCCCCCAGCCTATACCGCTTAGTTCTTTGACCTCAAGCTCATGGACTTTGAAATTTCAAGTGGATTTTTTTATTTTAATTTTATTTTAAGACTTATTTCTTAGATAGCTTTTGTTTATAAATGCGCTGTCATTATGGACATGCTTGCCTGAAGTTGTATGCATAGAAGTCCACACCTCCAAAGCGACTGTGTGATGGGCAAGCATCTATTCAGGCAAGCTATGCTGTCAGGCGACAGCTCTTGTTGTTTATAATCTGAGTTATAAAGATCAAAATTATTTTTTTTTTCTTTTGCAGTTATGTCACCAGGTCTAGTTGTAACAGAATGTGCATATCAATCTTTAACATTGAAGTTTGGAACTTAATAGAAATTTCCAGTTTGAGGCATAGGGGTTGACAAGTTTGAAAGAAAGGCTGTCATTGCTCCAAGGTTCGGTCCCTAAGTTTACTTCTCTTGTAAGGGCTAGGGACTAGCTTCCCTGATTCACAGGTCCTGGTGAATGATTGTCCTTGGACGTATCACAAGTAAACAATTCTGATTCTGATTCTAAACACCAGTATCCGATACCAGTACCAGTGCATGTTCGGGTAAAACATAATTTATTGATTATTGATTTATTGATAAGGTTTAATGTGGTGAATGTTGGGAGGAGAGGGACACTGTCATTCATCGTCATATGTTATGCGCTGTTCGTTGTTAGTACGATTCTATGTTTACAATATATAAATGTTAGTATCCACTATTATACCATCATTCAGATTCGTTTATCTTGTAGGGAGAAGACTATCTAATGTTGTTTATAACTTGTGTCTGATCCCATAGTTTATATACAATAAAATTAGTATAATCTGAAAAAAAAACAACATAATTTCGGCAAGTTCATTATTATAGCCTTGATGGTGGTATAATCGTGGATATAAGAACTAAATCACAGTGACAATCACATGTCAAATAAATTCTTGATATTTTCTAATGACATAATTAGACCACAAAACCAGATGAATAACCTGATACAGTTTCGATGCAAAGCAATATCATTTCAATTTTAAAAAATTCATCCGCGTGTAATTGGGCGATCTATTTATAGCAAATGTCACTGGGTTGTAAATTTGTGGATGTGTTCCGCCACGTGACGCAAAATTGATGTACCCATGCAGGTCACTTGTTTATCATTTTCAGTTGCATAGATGCTTTTTAGTTCGCCTGAACGAAAGTTCAGGAAGAGCTATTGTTGTCCGGCGTCAGCGTCCACGTCTGCGTCCGCGTCAGCGTCGGCATCCGGATTGGATGTTTTGGTTAAAGTTTTTTAAAGACCTATATCTCCTTAACCCATGGATGGATTCCTTTGATACATGCACTGTAGGTAGATATTGGTCCAAAGTTTAACAGGGTACCACCCCCACCCCTCTCCATGCCCTTGATGTCAAGGTCATGGACTTAGAAAATTGGGAGTATTTTTGGACTGGATGTTTTGGTTAAAGTTTTATAAAGCCCAATATCTCCTTAACCCATGGATGGATTCCTTTGATACTTGCACTGTAGTTAGATACTGGTCTAAAGTTTTGTAAGGTACTACCCCCACCCCCCTCAGTGACCTTGATGTCAAGGTCATGCACTTAGAAGATTGTCTTTTTATTGATTGGATGTTTTGGTTAAAGTCTTTTAAAGACACATATCTCCTGAATCCAGTGATGAATTCTTTTTAGCTCGCCTGAACGAAAGTTCAGGAAGAGCTATTGTTGTCACCTTGGCGTCCGCGTCAGCGTCAGCGTCGGCGTCCGGATTGGATGTTTTGGTTAAAGTTTTTTAAAGTCCTATATCTCCCTAACACATGGATGGATTCTTTTGATACTTGCACTGTAGTTAGATATTGGTCCAAACTTTAACAGGGTACCACCCCCACCCCACTTTGTGACCTGGATGTCAAGGTCATGGACTTAGAAAATTGGGAGTTTTTTGGACTGGATGTTTTGGTTAAAGTTTTATAAAGCCCAATATCTCCTTAACCCATGGATGGATTCCTTTGATACTTGCACTATAGTTAGATATTGTTTCAAAGTTTTCCAAGGTACTACCCCACCCCCCTCAGTGACCTTGATGTCAAGGTCATGGACTTAGAAAATTGTCCTTTTATTGATTGGATGTTTTGGTTAAAGTTTTTTAAAGACACATATCTCCTGAACCCATTGATGAATTCTTTTTATATTTGCACTGTAGTTATATATTAGTATAAACTTTTACATAGTACTACCCCAACCCTGCTCAGTGACCTTGATGTCAAGGTCAGGGACTTAGGAAATTTGGTCTTTATTAAAGTGTTCTAATTGCAATACTGATCCATAATGCTTGACAGAGATTTAGTTTACACTTGAACTGATGTTAGACACTTTTGAGTTTTTACAAAACACTATATACTTACCCCACTGGATGACCTTGAAGTCAAGGTTATCAACTTTGAATTTTGTCTACAAGATTTTGGTTAAAGTTATAGTATTTATGAAGACATAATTTCACAGGGCCACAATGGACTCAGTTGATACTAATACTTGGACTGATATTGGATAATGGTTCAAGGTTTTGATACATCGTAGCCCCCCCCCCCCCCCCCCCCCACACACACACACACACACCACCCCTTACCCCTCTACCCCTTAGTTCTTTGTCCTCAAGCTCACGGACTTTGAAATTTCATGTGGATTTTTTTTTTTTTTTTTTTATTTTAAGACTTATTTCTGAGATAGCGTTTGTTTATAAATGTGTTGTCATTATGGACATGCTTGTTTGAAGTTTTATGCCTAGCAGTCCACACCACCATAGCAACTGTGTCATGGGCAAGCACTTATTCAGGCGAGCTATGCTGTCAGGCGACAGCTCTTGTTATATTTGCACTTTAGTTAGATATTAGTCAAAAGTTTTGCCGAGTACTACCCCAACCCCGCACATTGACCAAGGTCACAGACTTTGGAAATTTGTTCTTTATTAAAGTTTTCTAATTGCATACTGATCCATAATGCTTGACAGAGATTTAGTTTACACTTGAACTGATGTTAGACACTTTTTTGAGTTTTTACGAAACACTATATACTTACCCCACTGGATGACCTTGAAGTCAAGGTCATCAACTTATAATTTTGTCTTAAAGATTTCAATGGTTAAAGTTTTATATTTATGAAGACATAATTTCACAGTGCCACGATGGACTCAGTTGATACTAATACTTGGACTAATGTTAGATAATGGCTCAAGGTTTTGTAACATCCTAGCCCCCCTCCCCCACCCCCACCCCTACCGCTTAGTTCTTTGACCTCAAGCTCATGGACTTTGAAATTTCGTGTGGATTTTTTTATTTTAATTTTATTTTAAGACTTATTTCTTAGAAAGCTTTTGTTTATAAATGTGTTGTCATTATGGACATGCTTGGCTGAAGTTTTATGCATAGAAGTCCACACCTCTAAAGCGACTGTGTGATGGGCAAGCACCTATTCAGGCGAGCTATGCTGTCAGGTGACAGCTCTTGTTAGTCTTATACAGATTATAGATAGGAAGTGACTCTGGGTCTCCAGGTACGGAACCATACCTGGAGACAGTCCTATGAGGATTGGCTCCCGGTACGGCAGTAAGTTTTCAATACTATGTATTAAGTAGTTTTACCAATTTAATGTATAGTCAATCCAGCAATAAAATTACTCCTTTTAAAAATTTTATTAAGTCGCTATCTTGCTAGGGAAAATTATAACGTAAGTCAGTCATTTGGGTTATTCTGACTGATGTACATGTACATAAACTGTGAAAAACATGGCCGTCGAGGAGTCATGGCAAGGTAACAAAAGATTCTGGCTGAATTTCATGGAGGTTGGGAACTAGTTGGTTAGTTGGTTTGAGTGCTGGGGATGAATGGACTTAAGTGAGCTACAGGACCAGTGGTCCTCTGGTTCTGAACTCTCCTTGTATTTGATTGCTATGGTAACTTATTTTCCATTCTAACAATGCATTTATTGCTATTCTACTGCAAGTGTTTCATCAGAATGACTTCAGGAATGTACCTTGAAATGATTTCACGTCAGGTAAAATATTTTATGGCTGAGTGACCATGCTAGTCTAAATTTAGTCCCTTTTCCTGGAAATCTAAACATAGAACCAGTTTCTTGGAACCAGACCCACCAACCAATCACATGCTCCCTTTTCCAACAAGGCTTATTTGCACACGGCCACCGGGCATTCTTTTGGAGGAACTGGCAGAGGTGAGTCCTCGTTAAACTAATTTTCGATCTAAAATCTTTTCTAGCGGGTTGTTCTTTTGAAATTTGCCATATTTTATTTGGCCATGATTTATCATATTTTTCTAGGTGGTTTTGTACAATAAAGTTTAATATTAAGAAAAATATATTTAATTTTTCATGAATTTTCCATAATTTTCACCATACAAAAGGGTGACCAATGCCTCTTAATCAGTCATGTGACCGCTACCGCTCGGGTCCCCTTGCTAATTAAAGTAGACCCCGTTTAGCGGCTTTTGTTCGCCCCCATTTGTCGAAATGGATAATTTGATACATGGTTTACTTTATCAGTATGTTTTTACATTTGGTTCCTGGCATGTCAAAAAATAAATGCCCTTTCAACAACAACTCCATCTTTATCATCATTTCGCCAAACTAGCTGCGCTCCACAACAGGTGGTCACCCTCAGCCCATAATAATCCTTAAGATCTATTCAAAAGACAGTCTTAGTTGTGGAATGTCATTAACAACCGTAATTTTCAGAAGAATATAAAGGCAGTAAAGACCCTAACACCATCACAGAAGATCATTAAGAAAGCCATGAGTGTGGCCTGTGCAAAAATGACACCAAATGTAGCCTCCACACAGTCATGTAGGAAAGCAGCAGCTGATTTACCAAAGATTTTATCCAGAAAAATACCAGCTGTCAAGGTATGATACAGTTGTAAACTAACATGTAGTTTTAAATTTTATGCACATTTTATGCTCTGTGATTCTCTTCAAGCACTAAGGAGCTATAACGAATTAGCCAGCCTGGATAATTTCACCTTACTGTATATATCTGCGTCAGTTTAATCAAGCTATGGTGTTTGAACCAAACATGCTTAAACAATCAAGCTATGCTGTTTGAACCAGACATGCTTAAACATGAAGCAACTATATGATAAGATGCACATTCGGAACTCAAATTCTTGATTTCGAAGTATCTTTTTCTCATTTACAGCTTAAATATATGTTGTATTTGGGATACATATGCTTGGAAAGGTGAACAGCATAGATACATGTATATTACTGTATAAATGTTGGCGTAAGCATAATTCATTCATGCATCTCTGGGAAGATATTTGTTCATTACAGGCAAAAACTGTCAGATGAGATAAAGTACTATTAATTATTTTTTATCTAGAATGGTTAAGTCAGATCAAATCAGCATTCTAAAACCATTAAACCATTCTATTTCTGCATGTCTTAGTTACTTTGTCCTTCCACCAAATAATGGGGGAGGGACAAATTGCTTTCAGTGCAGATGGTTGCAGTGTGGGTGACAGCTTGTACCCATTATATTTCATGAATTAGTAGGTGGAATTCCGCATGGATACATCCCTGGGATTAGCCAAAGAGTGATTAAGTTTTGGTGACTTTGACCCTGTATTTTAAGATCTGAGGCTGTTACATTTTCTGGCATGACAATTTCCAGTACCTACAAGATCTCTTGAACATTGGAATAGTTGAAATTTCAACAAACTTGCATGAATGTATCATTGGGACAAGATTAAGAGCTGATTTGAGCTTACTTATCTTGACCACTTGATTCCCAGCAAACTTGCATTTATACCTTCGGGACAACCCTAAGAGTTTACTATATTTTTGTGACCTTGGCATTACTATGGAGGTCACAAGCCAACTTACAAATTAATGTTAAATTTTCCCCTAGAAACAAAATATTCTTGAACCAATGAATAGATAGCCATCAGATTTGCATGGCTATATCATTTAGACAGGTTTAAGATGTGTTGAAGTTTTCAATGACCGTGCTCCCATTTCAAGGTCATAGAATTGTATGTTAGATATCTTTCAAACCAGTGGATGGGCTCCAGACTTGCATACATGTCCCGGAAGCTGATTTTTATCCCCCGACCGAAAGGTTCGGGGGATATAGCGATGAGCCTGGCGTCCATCCGTCTGTCCATCCGTAAACATTTTCTTGTCCGCTCAATATCTTGAATACCGTTTGGAATATTTTCATAATACTTCACAGTTATGTAGAACAGGTCATGACGATGTGGTGCGTGCAAGAATGGTAACTTGCTTTTGTAATTTTTGAGTTATCTCCCCTTTGGTGAATTTTTGGCAGATTCGTGTCCGCTCTATAACTTGAATACCCTTTGGAATATTTTCATGATACTTCACAGATATATAGAGCAGGTCATGACGATGTGTCGCGAACAAGAATGACAACTCTTGCTTTCTTACTATTTGAGTTATTTCCCCTTGATGGTTTTAGGTGTAAATTCCTGTCCGCTCTATAACTTGAATACCCTTTTGAAATATTTTCATGATACTTCACAGATATGTAGAACAGGTCATGATGATGTGGCGTGAACAAGAATGACAACTCTTGCTTTCTTACTTTTTGAGTTATTTCCCCTTGATGGTTTTTGGTGTAAATTCGTGTCCGCTCTATACTTGAATACCTTTTGAAATATTTTCATGATACTTCACAGATATGTAGAACAGGTCATGATGATGTGTCCCGAACAAGAATGACAACTCTTGCTTTCTTACTTTTTGAGTTATTTCCCCTTGATGGTTTTAGGTGTAATTTCGTGTCCGCTCCATAACTTGAATACCCTTTGGAATATTTTCATGATACTTCATAGTTAAGTAGAACAGGTCATGCTAATGTGTCGCGAACAAGAATGACAACTCTTGCTTTCTAAGTTTTTGAGTTATTTATGTCTCCCCCCTTAAGGGTCGGGAGACATATTGTTTTTCCCCGGGTGTCTGTCCGTCTGTCTGTCACAAATCGTGTCCGTTCTATAACTTGAAAACCGCTCAAGCTATATTCGCGAAACTTCATATAAATATTAATCAACATGAGACGACGTGCAGAGTGCAAGAATGGTTACTCTGGCATTTATACTTTTTGAGTTATTTCCCTTGGAACTTAGTCCATCACAAAATTCACAAAATTGTGTTTCAGTTGTGTCCGCTCTATAACTTGAAAACTGCTCAAGCTTTATTCACAAAACTTCATACAAATATCAACATGAGGCGATGTGCAGAGTGCAAGAATGGTTACTCTGGCATTTATACTTTTTGAGTTATTTCCCTTGGAACTTAGTCCATCACAAAATTCACAAAATTGTGTTTCAATTGTGTCCGCTCTATAACTTGAAAACTGCTCAAGCTTTATTCACGAAACTTCATACAAATATCAATCAACATGAGGCGATGTGCAGAGTGCACAAATGGTAACTCTGGCATTTATACTTTTTGAGTTATTTCCCTTGGAACTTTGTCCATCACAAAATTGCGTCTCAGTCGAGTCCGTCTATAACTTTAAAACCATTCAAGCTATATTCATGAAAGTTCATACAAATATCAATCAACATCAGACGACGTGCAGAATGCACTCTGGCTTTTATCCTTTTTGAGTTATTTCCCTTGGAACTTTGTCCATCACAAAATTGCGTCTCAGTCGAGTCCGTCTATAACTTTAAAACCATTCAAGCTATATTCATGAAAGTTCATACAAATATCAATCAACATCAGAGGACGTGCAGAATGCAAGAACCATAACTTTAGCATTTATACTATTTGAGTTATTTCCCTTAGAACTTTGTCAGTCACAAAATTGTGTCTCAGTCGTGTCTGCTCTATAACTTGAAAACCATTCAAGCTATATTCACGAAACTTCATACAAATATCAATCAACATTAGAAGAATTGCATAGTGCAAGAACCATAACTCTTGCATTTATACTTCTTGAGTTATTTCCCTTGGACCTTTGTCAGTCACAAAATCGTGTCTCAATCGCTTTATTACTTGAAAACCGGACAAGCTATATTCACAAAACTTCATACAAATGTCAGTCAACACTAGACAACCTGCAGAGCTCAGCATTTATACTATTTGAGTTATTTCCCTTGGAACTTTGTCATTCACAAAATCGTGTCTCAATCGCCTAAGCTCTATAACTTGAAAACCGTTTAAGCTATATTCATGAAACTTCATACAAATATCAGTCAACATATAAATAGACGACGTGCAGAGCACTGTAACTCTTGCATTTATATTTTTTGACAAAAACTAAATATGAATATCAGTCAACATTACATGACATGCAGAGCATAACAACTATAACTCTTGCATTTATACTTTTTACTTATTATGAATCCCTGCTTCAGGGTAGGGAAACATATTGTTTTTCCCTTGGCGTCTGTCTATTAGTCTATCACAAAATATCTTTACTGGATACGAGCTCATTGTTTGCATGAAAAATGACCAGTATTTGCATTAGAAATTTTATTTAGAGTTTCCGTTTGAAATTGTATTTAATGACTGATCCTTTTGACATCAGAAAGTGGGGAGACATCTGTTTTTTCGTAGAAAAACAATTCTAGTTCCCCTTGATGGTTTTAGGTGTGATTTCGTGTCCGCTCCATAACATGAATACCCTTTGAAATATTTTTATGATACTTCACAGATATGGAGATCAGATCATGACAGTTTGTCTAATACAAGAATGACAACTCTTGCTTTCATACTTGTCCGAGTGCCCCCCCCCCCCCCCCCCCCCCCACAATTTTTTTTTTTTTTTTCAGATTTGGGTTCTTTGTCCAAATTCACTTACTAGAGAGCTCAAAATTAGGTTTGTACGGCTTGTATTTTAGAAGTTATTCACACATTTTGAAATGTTGAATGTATCATATGCAATACATTGTCTACATGGTTGCTATTTGAGATTTTACCTCTTTTTAGCAATCTGGCATACTGTTTTGGTCTGAGTGTTAGATAATCATGCATCTGTTAAACAGATATTGTCAATAAGGAGCATAAAAGAATGACAGTATACTATTTATATGTGTTTTGAAGGGCACTGTGTTTACCAAAGGGCAAGGGGCCTTCGGTCGGGGGATTTGCCATCTCCTCTGATGGCTATTTTTGGTATACTAATAGTATTTGATGTGTTAGATGTTTTAATAACAATGCAGTCATTAATTACAGAGTTGTTTCCCCTCTTTGTGTGCCTGTCCATCCTTCTATAAACAATCTTGTTCATTTGTAACTCCTTCATGACACACATGAAACGGGTGTAGTATGCGCCGCTTGCGAAGCTCTTGTTGATTAGGGTAGCTGAATGACCGCTTGTTTGGGAAAGAACTGTTCATTCAGTTTACAGTGCATGTCTTTCGTGAACTTGGGTCAGTTTTTCTGTGTGTGCGTGCTTCCCTGTTGGTTTTGACGGCGGGATGTGGGATTTGATAGTATTAATTCCTGATCATTGCCTTTCTTTCTTGCATCAGCATATGATCATCTGAATGTATGCAGCATATATGTTCTAAACCTTCTGGTCATAGTCTACTGACTTTGAAAACAATTACGTTAATGTATTTTAACCATTTGGGTTTAAGTCAGTTTCAAAGTAGCTATAGGGGTTAGAGTCATGATATTTGGTCACCACTTCCGTCTCGATGAGGGCTTTTGAATGTAACCAACCATGAATGACAGTGTCCTGTATATTTTTTACGCTTCACTGACTTTATGATATTTCTCAGTATGGGTTACAGACCATGAACGACATTGTCCTATATATTTTTTACGCTTCACTGACTTTATGATATTTCTCAGTATGGGTTACAGTTATGACAATTTGCACACACTTACACTTGTGTAAAATCATTTCAGCAGCATCCTCCGTTTATGGATTTTACCTATTTTGTTTTGCTTCATTGACTTTATGATACACTTCACTGATGGCCTTGATACTTGGCACATACTTACATATGGACAAGATCTTTTCACCACTGCCATCCATGCATGAATTCAACTTACATTTTTGCTTCATTGACTTTATGATACACTTCACTGACTTTGTGATATTTCTCAGTCCCTGCATGTGTCAGAGCTATGATGCTTGGCACACTCCTACATATGGACTGGACCATTTTAACAACATCATCCATATATGGATTTGACCTTTTATTTTTATCCCCCGACCGAAAGGTTCGGGGGATATAGCGATGAGCCTGGCGTCCATCCGTCTGTCCGTCCGTCCGTCCATAAACATTTTCTTGTCCGCTCTATATCTTGAATACCCTTTGGAATATTTTCATGATACTTCACAGTTATGGAGAACAGGTCATGACGATGTGTCACGTACAAGAATGACAACTCTTGCTATTGTACTTTTTGAAATATCTCCCCTTTGGTGATTTTTTGGCAGATTCGTGTCCGCTCTGTAACTTGAATACCCTTTGGAATATTTTCATAATACTTCACAGAAATGTAGAACAGGTCATGACGATGTGTCGCGAACAAGAATGACAACTCTTGCTTTCTTACTTTTTGAGTTATTTCCCCTTGATAGTTTTAGGTGTGATTTTTTGGCAGATTCGTGTCTGCTCTGTAACTAGAATACCCTTTGGAATACTCTCATGATACTTCACAGATATGTAGAACAGGTCATGATGGTGTGTCGCGAACAAGAATGACAACTCTTGCTTTCTTATTTTTTGAGTTATTTCCCCTTGATCATTTTAGGTATGATTTCGTGCCTGCTCTATAACTTGAATGCCTTTTGGAATATTTTTATGATACTTCACAGATATGTAGAACAGATCATGACGATGTGTCACGAACAAGAATGACAACTCCTGCTTTCTTACTTTTTGAGTTATTTCCCCTTGATGGTTTTAGGATGTGATTTTGTGTCCGCTCTATAACTTGAATACCTTTTGGAATATTTTCATGATACTTCACAGATATGTAGAACAGGTCATGATGATGTGTTGCGAACAAGAATGACAACTCTTGCTTTCTTACTTTTGGAGTTATTTCCCTTTGATGAGTTTAGGTGTCTGCTCCATAGCTTGAATACCTTTTGAAATTTTTTCATGTTACTTCACAGATATGCAGAATAGGTCATGACAATTTGTCTCATACATGAATGATAACTCTTGCTTTTAGACTCAGTGAATTATTTCCCTTTGGTAGTTTGAGCTGCTGTTTGAGTCTCTGCTCCATAACTGTATAACCCTGGCCAGCTCCAGAATTTGATTAACCGTGTACCTTTTAGAATATTGATGATCATGCTGTGATATCTTATCAGTGTTCCTAATTCTCTCTTACCCCTCCACATTTCCGTGCCCCCTCCCGCACCCCCACCCCCCCCCACCCCAAAAAAAAAAAAATTTTTTTTTCCAGATTTGGATTCTTTGTTCAAAATCACTTACTAGAGAGCTCAAAATTAGGTTTGTAGGGCTTGTACTTTAGAAGTTACTCACACATTTTGAAAGTTGAATATATCGTATGCTATACATTTGTGTACTGTCCAGTTAGGATACTCAGAATGTAAACAGACTGAACCATTATTTTGGGATAGGTGTAACCGTAGCGTATCGTAAAATGTTCAGCCTGTGAATTTAACAAGGTATTTAAAAATTGTTTGTCTTCTATCACTCAATGTGATGTGGTGTAGAGGTACCGTGGCGACTTCGCAGACAGAAAGTGTCAGTTTCAAATCCCTGTCAGTTTGAAATCATCATTTTTTTTTCTATCTGTCATTTATAATGAAACTTTATAATTTGATTCCTGCAGTTCTCCAGTCTTACATTTTAATCTTTTATCTTATATTGATTTTGATTTGTTTTATGTTTCCTTCCAAACATGCTGTATTTTGTGGTCGGTCGGTTGGTTGTTGGTTGTTTTGGGTTAAACGGCTCCTGGAGACAGTATTTCAGTCTATATCGAGTCGTCCAAGAGAGAATGAGAAAGAAAAGAGATATGATAGGGGGGAGGGAAATGTCCAAATAGACCACATCCGCACCTACTGCAAGTACAGCAAGCCCTTGCCCTATTATTATCCAAATTTGTAGGACGCCCTGGCACTGAAATGTGCCCATCATATCCTAATATATCTGATATAATCGGTTTGTACATTTATTTTGGCAAAGCAGAGGGGTCCTTAGCCACCATGTGCTAAACACACATACACGGAAATGAAAAAAAAATAATAATAGAAAAAAAAAAATAAGAAAGAAAGTAAAAAACGAGGTCAAGGTTCCAATCCTCGCTATCTTGTTTGGCACACCAAAACTTCTTCCCTTTTACCACTAGGCCATGGTTTCTGATTGCCTGAAGTGGTTGTAAATAATAACTATATCGCTTATATGACCCGGTTATATGGAAACTTAACATCCCTGTCTTGAACAATAGGCATAATCCAAAATAGTAAACAAACAGTGACGTCACTGTCACAATAGCCTAACTGGACAGTATATGGTGGCTGTTTGAGATATTACCTCTTTTAAGCAGTCAAGCATACTGTTTTAGTCTTGAGTGTTAGATAATCATGCATCTGTTAACAGTTAATGTCAATTAGAAGAATAAAAGAACGACAATATATTCACAGTATCCGAACTACATGTACAATCTCTTCCGGTTTTCTTAGCGTTGAATCGAGAGTACAAACGTTCGCTTATAACCAGTAGTTATAACTGTACTCTCGATTCAACGCTATGAATACCGGAAGAGATGGTACAGTGCGTTCGGATACTGTGATATTACTAATATGGGCATGTTAAAAAAAAATGTGACCAAAGCATTTCAGAGAATTTTAAAGAAAACAGGGCTATATTAGTGCATTATTGTTGTTCCTGAAGATGTATCATGTGGCCTTGAAGATACCTGCCAAATTTCATTGAAATACTTCGAGTAATAAAAAAGTTACGGGCAAAAATATAGCCAAAAAACTCAGGAGTGTAACGCTTTTTGTGTGACATTTTTTTGATTACTGAATTTTCAGCATGCAATTTTACAAAACTGTGCCAGTTACCATACCTATTAGCCATTGTTTTGGCTTTCCAGCACTTTGGGCTGCATGAAAATGTAAGATTATAATGTCCTTTCATCATCACCCATGGAATTAGTAATGCTGAGCTCAACAGCACTATGCTGAATTTCTGGTGCACCAAAAAAGAAGAGGTTCCCATCTAAATGGATGTCATTTTTATATTTGATGCTTCTAATCTGTATAATATGGTCTGAAACATTGAATAAAGATGGTATATCGTATTGCAAATTTTCCAGTTGCTTTACCGGCATCCATCTCAGAATGTAAACCACTTCTTCTCAAGTACCCCTTGAACTCAGGAGTGTAACATTTGACATTTGGAACCCCATAGCTTTTTCCAGGGGTAGCTTTAGTAAACTTTCATGCCTTGTATGAAAAGTCTTTGACCCATCATGGTAAGTGGTACACAGACAGTCTTCATCTTGGCTTTTATTTTCTTCATATGTACCATTTGAGCCACTCAGGAGTGTAACACTTTTTTGGAAAAAGACAAAAATAGCTAATTTCTTTACCACAAGCAGTTTAATTTTCATTTATTGTGCTTATAAATGAAGACCAAGCCCCCCTCAAGCAATTTTGGAACATATAGTTAGCTTCTAAATGTAAATAAAGCTGCACTGCCATGAAATCGACCAAAAATTGAAGATTTTGAGATTCCATTTTCTTCATATCTATCACTATGAGGCTTTCTAAACAGTAACCATATATGGCTATCAAGTGTTTTGTGAGAAATAATTAGATAAGAATGACCAAGATAATGATATTTTCTGACTAAATTCAAGTTTTGCTATGACATGACATTGTACAGAGCAAGGTGTTACACTCCTGAGTTTTTTTAAGTTTAATTCCATTTTGGACACTTTTTCTTCCCTTACATCAACAGGTTAGGATAAATTCATGCTAAATATATGTTTTCAACATCTGAAAATGTTTCTTGATGCAGTGCCATCTGTTTTGATAAGATTTTGTGGTTAATGATATTTTAGAAAGGGACATTTTCTACTGATTTATAATGTGACCATCAACTTCTAAAACTGGTATGGAATGTCACTTCTGTAATGTCTTTTGTAAACAGGTAATGATAGTCAGGAAAGAAAACTGTTCAATTATCAAAAGAAACCGTGAAGAAGAAAATTAAATTCAGTATATACTCGTCAAAACAAATTCCGCCGCAATTTTAATTGTGATACTGACGATTTTAAATATATCACTGTCGAATAATTTTGCTTTTAATTAGTTGCCACAACATTTGTCCACGGAAAACTTTTTAATGTCTCAGTTTCCTGCTTGCGTGTACAGAGTTATCTCGCGTAACTAGTAAACCATAGAAACTGCGACTAGGCGCTTACTGCGCATGCGCAGTACCATTATGTTTGTCTCGTTTAATTCTCGAGAAACCGTACATTCTAGAAACATCTAAATCAAATCTGAACAAACTTTCAAATGGCGAAGGTTGCATCTTAAAGTGTGCGAGACGGTAAATTACCTCCCTTTGAATCAAAATTATAGGAAATTTGATCTTCAGATCATGGGCTTATCAGTCACAAATTTTAATTCTGCTTTTCCGGACATGTGAATACGCTTCTTTGCAACATTTTAAAATGAGAATGCATCAGTTTATCGCAAAATTGTGTCAGTCATGCAGTTTTGAAATGTTTATGACAATGACACAGCAACTTTAGAAAGTTTGGCTTTTCTGCCTTAACGTTGAAATTTAGAAGTGAGACGTTATCGTGAAAACCGTTTTGAATTCCGATTTTCTTCTGTATATGACACATTTGGAATCCAAAGATGTGTCTAAGATATACAGAAGAGAAAATAAGAGCAAAACTAAAAGAAAAGGCGATTTTTTTTCATGAAAAATCTCGGGAAATTAGAAAAAGCACCCACTTAAACTGAAAGATGCGCAAACTCTCGGTTTATATTAAAATTTTGAAACCTGTCTGTCTAGCAATATAAAAAGGTCATATCAGTACTACAATGACTCTTTCAGTTCATTCATAATGGTACCATTACTGAAAAAGATGCTAATGTAAATGCGGCGGAACTTATTTTGACTAGTATATATCTGATTGTTGTGCATTTAGATAGCCGAAATAGCAAATATATTGTGGTACACCCAAGCATGAGTTAAGAGATAATTATGGTTTTGGTTTTTGCTACAGCAATGAGTGCAAGTTGCTTTTAAAGAGAAGACAACAAAATAATGAAATTCAAAGGCAGAATATTCATCTTTTTTTTACAATACAATAAACAGCTGCAAAGTGTTACACTCCTGAGCATCAGAACAATGTTTCTTGTTAAAGAGGCCAATAAACTTGGAAAAAATGATGTTAACAACATGCAGTTGGTGTTACTTTATTTTATGGAACGCTTAATCATTGACTTAACGCTCTTGTAATGCAAATTAGAGCAGTTTTGAAATAATACTCAGGAGTGTAACACATTACTTGAAACTTATAGCACATTTTTGACATGGCCTCACCACTACCACCTATAACTTTTTATATGAGTAATCATTTTCTAGAATAGTTCTCTACTCATATGGCATCATTACAATGCACATTTCACTGAGATACAGTCAAGTAAATAAAAGATATGAAAGTTTTTAGAACTGTACATCTAAAACAATGTGTCAAAATGAAGTGAAAATTTCAGTTTTTATATCATTCAGCGGTTTCGGACAGAAAACAGCATTTATTTACGTAATTTGGAAATGCCCTGCATCAAATAATAGAAACTTAAAGTGATGGAATCATGATTTTAGCCTTCAAAAGCTTTCATAAAATTTGGTCATTTTCACAGATTTTGGGTGGACATTTCTTCACAAAAATTGTCATAAAATTTTTATTAATAATGTTCACAGTATCCGAACTGACTGTACCCTCTTTTCCGGCTTTCATAGCGTTGAATCGAGGGTACAAAATTCGCTTGTAACCAGTAGTCGGAAATCATTATGTGTGAGATTTTATCCGGAGTCTGCTGCGTCATTTATAGTTATTCAGCTTCGAAAATGCAAAGAGGTAAGTTTAAAATAATTTGCTCTTCGGTCTTTTACTTTATTACCCTGTACAATGAAAACCTCATGGCCGTCACAGAAATTTTATTCCAAGCTGCTTAATTTAACACGAGTTTGTGTCGTGCAAAACCTAGCTATCATCCTATTATCAAAACTAACAAACTGTAGATTGATAACGCCTTCCGTTTATTTTAAAGATTTTTTACAAAACATGTAAAAAAAGGCTCAAAATGGTTTTAGAATCATGCCAAGGGCGATTTGAATACTGTACTAATTACTACCCACCCATACACGACATTGCACAGGGCAATAAAGTAAAAGACCGAATAGCAAATTATATTAAACTTACCTCTTTACATTTTCAAAGCTGAATAACTATAAATGACGCAGCAGGTTCCGGATAATATCTCAAACATAATGATTTCCAACTACTGGTTATAAGCGAATGTATGTACTCTCGATTCAACGCTATGAAAACCAGAAGAGATTGTACATGTAGTTCGGATACTGTGATGTTAGTATTAAAATTTATACAGTTTTGTAAACTGGAAGCACTGTAGATAAGTCTAGAATAAAAATTAAACCTATGGCAGAATGTTTAATTTTGACCTCCAATGTCACACTTTGGTCACATTTTTTTTGAACATGCCCATATGTGTTTTGAAGTGCACCCTTTTTACCAAGGCCCATGGGGGTCTTCGGTCGGGGGATTTGCCATCTCCTCTGATGGCTATTTTTGCTTCAGTGACTTTATGATATGCTTCACTGACTTTATGATATTCCTCAGTCCCTATATAGGTTAGAGCCATGATGCTTGGCACACACTTATATATGAACAGAAACATTATAATATCACTATCCATGTACTGATTTTTATCCCCTGACCGAAAGGTTCGGGGGATATAGCGATGAGCCTGGCGTAAACATTTTCTTGTCCGCTCTATATCTTGAATACCCTTTGGAATATTTTCATGGTACTTCACAGTGATGTAGAACAGGCCATGACGATGTGTTGCGTACAAGAATGGTAACTCTTGCTATTGTACTTTTTGAATTATCTCCCCTTTGGTGATTTTTTGGCAGATTCGTGTCCGCTCTGTAACTTGAATACCCTTTGGAGTATTTTCATGATACTTCACAAAAATGTAGAACAGGTCATGTTGATGTGTCGCGAACAAGAACTCTTGCATTCTTACTTTTTGAGTTATTTCCCCTTGATAGTTTTAGGTGTGATTTTTTGGCAGATTCGTGTCTGCTCTGTAACTAGAATACCCTTTGGAATACTCTCATGATACTTCACAGATATGTAGAACAGGTCATGACGGTGTGTAGGGGACAAGAATGACAACTCTTGCTTTCTTACTTTTTGAGTTATTTCCCCTTGATCATTTTAGGTATGATTTCGTGTCCGCTCTATAAATTGAATAAATTGAATATATTTTCATGATACTTCACAGATATGTAGAACAGGTCAATGCTTCATATCTGTATAACCCTGGCCAGCTCCAGAATTTGAATAACCGTGTACCTTTTAGAATATTGATGATCATGCTGCGATATCTTATATCAGTGTCCCTAACTCTCTCTGACCCCTCCACATTCCTGTTCCGGTGCCCCCCCCCCCCCCCCCCCCCCCCCCCCCCCCCCCAAAAGAAAAATAAAAAAAAATTCCAGATTTTGATTCTTTGCCCAAATTCACTTACTAGAGAGCTCAAAATTAGGTTTGTAGGGCTTGTACTTTAGAAGTTATTCACACATTTTGAAAGTTGAATGTATCGTATGCTATACATTTGGTGGCTGTTTGAGATATTACCTCTTTTTAGCAGTCAAGCATACTGTTAGATAATCATGCATCTGTTAACAGTTAATGTCAATCAGAAGCATAAAAGAACGACAATATATTACTAATATGTGTTTTGAAGTGCACCCTTTTTACCAAGGCCCATGGGGGTCTTCGATCGGGGAATTTGCCGTCTCCTCTGATGGCTATTTTTATGCTTCACTGACTCAGTCATATTTCTCAGTCCCTATATGGATGGCAATCATTATATTTGACATTCACATACATTTGGACATGAGCTTTTCAATACCACCATGGCTTTGAGAGTCAGGCTCCTGTAAGGTGCGCTTTGTTGTCTTCTGACAACTCTTTTCATATTACATAATCACCTTGTCTTTCTTCATTTTTAGTAGGTGAGAGCCCAGAGATAGGCTTAACTACAGAGGTGCAATCATCTACAGCCGAAGTTGCAGGAACAGCTTCGTACTACAATACTTCAGCAACAGAAGTATTGCCCTTGGATGTTCCAAAAGGTATGGGAACAGAAACAACTCCAAAGTCTTACAATTGGGCCAAATTTTATGTTTTTCCAGCTTAGACAGAGATTCAGTTTTGTCACAGCTGAGCATTTTGTTTGAAATTGATGCTGAAGCGTCCGCATAGCCAAGTGGTTAGCGTTCTGACTTTGAATCATGGGGTTGCCGGGTCGAGTCCAGCTGGAGCCAAGGCTGTTTGAACCAAAATTGCACACAGTCCTTCATAATGACCCTTGCATCATCCTGGTATGACTAAAATGATGTTAATAGACTTAAAGCTGGCATTTCATTTAGTCATCGTAGGGATACTTGTTTTGATACAAGAAGACTCTATAATGCATTATGTATATACCTTAGCTATTGTGTGTTGTTTAACATTACCGTAGAAAGGCGTGTACAACCCGCATTTGCGTACAATCCGCACCTGGATTTTGGAGGAAATATTGGGGGAAAAACGTATTTCTGGTGTATTAACCGCATCTATAAAGCCCGATTTCACCAAGGTTTGAAAAACGCTAAAAAAGTTACAAAACTAGGGTAAATGTATTTTTGTCAGCAGCAGTGTTTTATCGTTGGTACTTTTTTTCCGCGCGCGCGCTCATCCGCATTCTTGCACGCGCCGTCATACCGGTATATTCAAAGTACATGATATAAAAGTCATAGCGTATTTTATTGTTATATAAACTTTTTTTTTTTCACTTTTCTTTTTCCTTAAAACGTTACTGAAAAGATCGTTTACAAAACCAAAATCATAATTTATATATTTCACGCCTGACACTTCTGACCTAATGGCGGTGCTTTGATCAACCGGTTTACCAGTCACTGGAAAAAATTATAGATCGTTTGACGGCACGGCATGAAAAGATTAATAAAAATTGATTGGCTTAAAGACTTTGATAATTGCACAATCAGCGGTAATAAGCGTTAATTGAGTAGTTTAAGAACTCACATGGACAACGAGGTTTAGTGTGATTGGCTTCGCAAGATAAAGTAACTATCGGAAAAACAAAGATCAGCCTGCGCATGTTCTCTGTCTGGCCATAGACTTCCTTGTTCGCATATTATGAATCCTGGGGACTCTATCTAGTAAATACTGATGATGCTGTTTGCCAAGCACAGTTGCGCAGGTTTGATGTATATCCTCTATACGCACATGGCATACGGTCTCTTATCGCCCAGACACATCTTAAATGGACTCTTCTGTCTTCGTTTAAAGATTTGTCAAAATAGTCGAATCCGGACTGGGCTGTACGAGAGCGATGTGTTACTAAAGAGAGCTATCACGCATCATATTTGGCATCAGCTTCGCAATATACCCGAATTCGTTTCACAAATTATACCACAACCAGTCAGGGCTAAAAATAGATTGATTGACAGGAAGGGCGCGTGACTTGGTAAACTTTGGCAGTGTTTGAAAAACGTGTTGAAAATGTATTTCTCTGTTTTCTAAAGATGAAAATTGACTTTGATAGTTGGATCAGCCGTACAAACGTGCTTTGGCTGATGGGTATGATGCCTTATATGGGCTAGATATCTCTAGATTGGACGTTGCAAGTTATCGTAAGATGAAAACACCAACTGGGTGTTTCAAACAGTGAATTTCTCCGAGAAAATCTTCGAAAATATTCCCTAAAAAACTTGTTCTGCTGTATAAGCCGCACCGCTATTTCAGTACTAAAATCTGAGGCATAATTCTGCGGGTAGTACATGCCTTTCTACGGTAAGTCATAGCAACACAAAGAAAGAGGGAAATTCATTATTAAAAGTGCAGAAATGAAACGAAATAAAAATAAGAAAGAAATTAGATAAATAAAAATAAACAAGTAACAAGAACAAAAAATCAAAAGAACAGAAAAAGGAAAATATGGGATTCAAATCACAGATTCGTGATATTTAGTTTGATATTGTGACTCCGCAAGCTGAACCGCTAGACCACACTGAAATATATTGGAACTATTGTAAACGGTAATATATAAAGATGTTCTGACTGATATGGACAGAGCTGAATTTTTCCATGACAAGCTGCTCAACCTATTTCAAGGTTTGGTCCAAAATTAAAAGTGCATTGACAAGATAGTAAACAAAATTTGTCCTGTATCAGTATACAGCTTAGATGTGTCAGGTAGGCAGTAAACATGTCTGTCTACCTGGTTAGGGCTAAACAAGCGCTGTAAACATGGGGGTATTCAGCGAAGATCATTATACCATGAGATCAGTTATAACGCGGTTCGATTTTTTTTCTCCCGGCACCCGCATTATAACAGCGCTCCAGTGTATTCTCACCCATTTGAATTAGACTTTATCACTTGGAGTATTGCTTATCTCCTTCTATCACCCCAGTTCCAGGCAAGCTATGCTGTCTGCTGACAGCTCTTGTTTAAACTCTTATTGATTGTGCCAAATCTGTAGTGCTATCATCTAAATACACAGTAACACTTGTCTTGAAACATATATAATGTTGTAACACTTGTGGTGAAAAGAATTCCATTGATATATTATACAAGGTCAGATATGGTCTCTACTGGTTAGGGAAAAGTCAGGGCAATATGAGTTTTATTGAAGGTCAAAGGGAAAATCGGGCAATTTTGAATAGTGGTGGGGGAATAGCTTTGAATACCAGAAAAGTCATAATTATATAATTTTAGTCCAACATATTTGAATTAAAGCTGTTATTTGGTCTTCGCTAGCTCTATTTAGCTCGCTTGCTGGATACTATAAAAAAATGATTAATTTTAGAAAAGTTTATTTACCCAAAAAGAGCTCTTGAACATTTAAATTGTTTGAAATATAGAGTTTGGAGATACAGCTTATTGCACTAGGAAAAAAGAATTTGCATTCATTGCCTGCAAGAAGAGAGAAATGTAGTAAATATCAGTATTTTATTCAAGGAAAGATCGAATTTGGTCAGTGAAAAGTCGGAAAGGACCTCTGACAGTATCAATGCATATTTGCCCATTTTTCGACAAATTACTGCACCTTCCTCGGGCAACAAAAGTTGAAATATTTGGCATTTATATGTAGCCTTGTGTACTATAAAGACATTTTAACAGTGATTTTGAAAAATTATCATGCCTCTAGACTAACATAGACCAATTTTATCAAGAGGGGTATGTTAATTTTTCAGTCTCTGAAAATAAGTCCATTTATTTGGTTTTCTAAGATATCGAAATCTTAATTGATAACTATGCTAAAACTGACATACACACTACTGTTACTGATATTATGCAATATTTTTTCAGTACTAAGGACTTTAGCCTATTTTTAGAGATAAAGGGTGTAAGTACCCCACCCACTTTTTAGCTCACCTGAGCCGAAGGCTCAGAGGTGAGCTTATAGGATGGGAGTCGAGCCGTCGTCCGTCCGTGGGTCCGTGCGTCAACACTTTCAAACAGAAATATCTCAGAGACCAGTGGGCCGATCGCAATCAAATTTTATCTGAAGCATCATTTGGGTGGGGGAAAGGCTGCATTAGGTTTTGGTGCCGATCAGCTCAGAACTCTGGTTTCCATGGCAACAGATAGCCCCCATAGGGTTATAATGGGGAAAATGGCGTCATCACGTTTTCTCGACTGTTTTTGATTAGATCCTTATCATATTTGCAGGTAATGATGACATACACAAGAGCTTGGATGAGTTCGAAATTTGGCCGGATTCGAGCACAGACTACGGAGTTAGCTGCCCTTGAGCGTTTGAAAAAAATCCCATAGGGTTATAATGGGGAAAATGGCGTCATCACGTTTTCTCAACTGTTTTTGCTTCGATCCTTATCATACTTGCAGGTAATGATGACATACATAAGAGCTTGGATGAGTGCGAAATTTGGCCGGATTTGAGCACAGTCTGCCGAGTTAGCTGCCCTTGAGCATTTGAAAAAAATCCCATAGTGTTATAATGGAGAAAATGTCATCACATATTTTTAGAAAAACTTTGTGATCGCTCTATTGCCTACATTTCTCAATGGATTTTAAAATAACTTCACACAAATGTAGGGCATGACAATGTCTCGAGCAAGTTCGACTTTCAGGATGCTGCGCCCAAGGTCAAGGTCACTGTGGCTATTTTTAGAAAAACTTTGTCAGCGCTCTAGCATCTACATTTCTTAGCAGATTTTAAAATAACTTCACACAAATGTAGGGCATGACAATAGCTCGAGCAAGTTTGACTTTCAGGATGCTGCGCCCAAGGTCAAGGTCACTGTGGCTATTTTTTGAAAAACTTTGTCAGCGCTCTAGCATCTACATTTCTCAGCAGATTTTAAAATAACTTCACACAAATGTAGGGCATGATGATATCTCGATTAAGTTTGACTTTCAGGGTGCTGCACCCATTGTCAAGGTCACTGTGGCTATTTTTAGAAAAACTTGGTCATCGCTCTAGCGCCTACATTTCTCAACGGATTTTAAATCAACTTCACACAAATGTAGGACATGACAATATCTCAAACAAATTTGACTTCCAGGGTGCTGCTCCCAAGGTCAAGGTCACTGTGGCTATTTTTAGAAAAACTTTGTTAGCGCTCTAGAACCTACATTTCTCAATGGATTTTAAAATAAATTCACACAAATGTAGGGCATGACAATATCTCGAGCAAGTTCGACTTTCAGGATGCTGTGCCCAAGGTCAAGGTCACTATGGCTATTTTTAGAAAACCTTTGTCATCGCCCTAGCACCTTCATTTCTCCTTGGATTTTCAAATAACTTGACACAAATGTAGGGTATGACAATATCTCAAGCAAGTTCGACTTTCAGGATGCTGTGCCCAAGGTCAAGGTCACTTTGGCTATTTTTAGAAAAACTTTGTCATCGCTCTAGCACCTACATTTCTCAACGGATTTTAAAATAAATTCACACAAATGTAGGGCATGACAATATCTCGAGCAAGTTTGACTTTCAGGGTGCTGCAATCAAGGTTTTTGATTAGATCCTTATCATACTTGCAGGTAATGATGACATACATAAGAGCTTGGATGAGTTTGAAATTTGGCCGGATTCGAGCACAGACTACGGAGTTAGTTGCCCTTGAGCATTTGAAAAAAATCCCTTAGTCTTATAATGGAGAAAACAACGTCATCACATTTTCATTTTTCATCAGATCCTCTTCATACTTGCAGGTAATGAGGATATGCATAAAAGCTTGGATTACTTAGCATTTCGGCTAGATCCCACCACTGACTATGGAGTACCTGCCCTGAGCATCCAAAAATCAATGTCGCCACTTTTTCTTGGTTTCTACTGATCTGATCCTTTTCAAACTTGCAGGTAATGAGAAACTGCATAATATCTTAAATAAGTTCAAATTTTGGCCAGATCAGGCCAACCACTATGAAGTTAGCTGCCCATGACAGCTCTGTCTATTGTGCTCTTGATCGGATACTTTTTAAACTTGCATATATTAAATGAGGGCATACATAATGTTTTGGATGAGTTTAATTTTCAGCCTGATTGGACCACTGACTGTGGAGTTAGATGCCCTTGAGCATCTTAAATATCCCTATAGGTTTACAGTGTCTCTCAGGTGAGCAATTGTTGCCCTTTGGGCTACTTGTTCAGTTTTTCAGCTGTAGACTAACGTTTCCCCCCGTGCCTCAGCAAGCCACTCACATATAATGTGTATTATGATAGTACACACATACATGCAAAGTGGCTAGCTGAGGCACGGGGGGAAAAATATCTTTAAAAAACTTTTCCTGTTTCCATTACGTTTAATTACAAAATTTGGCTTTTTCCACCAAAAATTGAAGTCTATGTGCAAAATAATCAAAACTTAAATTCATGGCCAGTTAGGGGAAGTTGAGAGAAATTCTTGGGGATGTCAAAAATTTAATTTTGACTATATTTATAGGCAAATTTACATTACAGCCGTCAGAGGTCCTTTTAATTCCGCCTCAAAGTGGCTTCCTTGTTAGATTATTCCACCTCCAACCAATATAATTGTGATATTACTGGTGTGTTCTTTGCTAGTGGTACCTTGTAACAATTGGCTTTTCAACATTTACAGGTATTCCCGCATCACCCAATGATTTGGTAGCAGAATCAGACTTTGATAATATTTTTCTTTCCTGGGAAACACCTGATAGTGATGGAGGGTACCAGATTGAAAGTTACTCAATTTTGATGAAGGAAGCGAATGATAAATGGAATGAAATAGCAACTTGTCAAGGGCGCAAGAAGAAATACAAGGTGGAACACCTATCACCAAATATGCCTTACTTCTTTGCGGTGACAGCTGGCAACAGAATCGGATATGGTCCACCTTTGGAGATGGAAGATGCTTTAACTCTCAAAAAAAGATCAGGTAAAGAGCCTTTCATTTTGTCGTAGGTTGGATTTGGGGTTGAATTGTGTCAGTTCCTGAGAATTTTCCTCCTTACTTTTAAGCTCACCTGAGCACGAAGGTGAGGTATTGTGATCAGTCTTTGTCCGTCGTCCTAGAGGGCACAGTTTTTGATCCAATCTTAGAAAAACCTTTTGTACGCTGTAGAGGGCACGGTTTTGATGCTGTCAGGCGACATCTCTGGTTTAATTTAAGAGAGATGTCAGCTTTTGGCCTGCAAATAATTCTAAGCCAGTCAATTTACATTCTTTTATTCATAAGTTTTGCCCTATAAGTAGTCTGACCTGCAATACAACAGATTTTCTTTAAGGATTGATGTTAGATTGATTTCTCTGAAATGAGGATCTCCATTTATATCAGACTGAATATTGTTTGCAGTCATTGTATAATTTAACTGAAACTGAGATTTAAGAATAATGACTACAGGCAGTTGTGAAAATCAAAATATTTGCATAAAAGTATTTGGTAGAAATATGTCATGTATGAAAAATGTTTTGAATATAAGCAACATTTGTTTTCTATTGTAAAGTTTCTGAGAGATAAGATCAAAGGCAGATACCCATTGGACTATTTAAATCTGTCATGTGTATGTAGTAAACAAAATAAATGATTCATATTACACGATTAGAAGACAAGTACCGTATTTCTTCTGCTATAGGGCGAGTCGTTTATAAGACGGGGGTTGTTTTTTGGACTGTCTGGGCAAGTATTTAGCTTAGCCTTGCCTATAAGACGGGCCTATTTTCTGCCAATTCCCCAACATGGGCGGATGATCGGCGCCCCGTTACTTCATTCTGCTGAGATGCTAGATTTACTACTAAATTCCCCAAAGGTCATCACCGGTCACCGATGTCTACATATATTTAAACTGGTCGCTATGCAGTTACCGTAATGTGCATAAATACCTTGGATTAACTACCTCATTATTTTATCCAGTATGAGCAAAGGTCGTATTTCCATAAGTTAAATTTAGCTTTGCATGTACACAAGTGGAGAAAACATATTCCTGTATCCCAGTTTGAAGATGGAAGAATCCATATTAAACAGATTTTGTTTTTATTCACTAGCCGAATATTTATCATAAATACAGTCAATATCCAAATCCAACACCAGTAGTTCAACAAACATTGTGTCACCTAAAGGTCATTGACTGGCTCACTTTTTGTGGCTTCTTTGATCTTACACTACAGCTCGATCAATACTGCTCTCAAAATAATTACATAACCGACTCAGTTTTGACAGGTCACTCGGGTCAAGTCAGGATATTAATACCGACAGATAAAGAGTAAAAGTGCCTTACGTTTTTACATCTAGGTTGCAGAAAAATACCTATATGAGTGTTTAGGAAGAAAATAAAGATGATAATGTTACACATTGTTTGCGGATTTGGAATTCAAAAGGAGTTTAATGAGGGCACACAGTAGAGAAATTCGGTTTTGCCAGATGCAATCAGTGTTTGCATACGGTATCATGTCATGTGATCGGTACTAGAGGTATCGTTATGTCTCAACACCTATTGGGTTTTGCGATGCACCTGGACATAACTAAATGGGAGCGCCTTGTATATTTACAAACATGGACCGTGACCAGTTGCTCAGGGACTTTGGTGAAAATAGCTAGGGTGTCCAAAGCCTCGGTTATAAGACGGGGGCAAATTTTTGGGGTCATTTCGGCGGGAAAAATCCCTGTCTTATAGCCGAAGAAATACGGTATTCCTATTTAGTAGAATTGAGTGAAATCTCAGAGGCGTGCTTGAATAAAGACAAAGTATCATCTTTTGTGACTGAAGTGGCAGGACCATCTTCATACCAAAGTGCCGTAGCAATGGAAGTCTCATCAACATGCATCCCAAATGAAATGGAAGCAGAAACAAGTCCAGACACTTCTGTTTGCGAAGGTATGTGCATGAAGAAATATTATGCAGCAGACATTTCTGCTTCATCTCTTCACTTAATCATTTTTGTGCTTGATTATTCAGGTATTGACCTCTGTTATTCTTGGTGGTCCTGTATTTTTATAAGGAAACCCTTTGTGTGGGTGCGTGTGCTTGTGCATGTTCGACAGTTCGAAACTGGGTCATGTGGGGTCAAAAACTAGGTCACTAGGTCAAATATATGAAAAAGCTTGTGTACGCTCTAGAGGTCACAGTTTTGATAGAATCTTCATGAAACTTTGTCAGAATGTTTATCGTCACAATATCTAGGCAAAGTTTGAAACTGGGTCAGGAAGAGTCAAAAACCAGGTCACTATGTCAGATCTTAGAAAAACCTTTTGTAGCTCTAGATGGCACAGTTTTGATCCAATCCTTTTTGAAACTTAGAATGTTTATAGTCAAATATCTAGGCCAAGTTTGAAAGTGGGTCATCTCGGGTCAAAATTAGGTCACTAGGTCAAATATTAGAAAGACATTTTGTACACTCTAGAGGGCACAGTTTTGATCCAATCTACATGAAACTTATCAATATGTTTATCTCTATAAAATCTAGGTCAAGTTTGAAACTAGGTCATGTCGTGTCAAAAATAATGTCACTTGATCCAATGTTCATGAAACTTCGTCAGAATGTTTATCCTTACAATATCTAGGCCAAGTTTGAATCTGGGTCATGTAAGGTGAAAAACTAGGTCACTAGGTCAAATCTTAGAAAAACCTTGTTCACACCCTAGAGAGAAAGGTTTTGATCCAATCTACATGAAACTTGTCAGTATGTTTATCTCTATAAAATCTATGTCAAGTTTGAAACTAGGTCATGTCGGGTCAAAAATAATGTCACATGTTCAAATCTTAGAAGAACCGTGTATACACTTTAGAGGGACTGTTTTGATTCAATCTTTATGAAACTTTGTCAGAATGTTTATCTCCGTAAAATCTAGGCTCAGATTGAAAATGGGTATTGTCTGATCAAAAACTAGGTCACTAGGTCAAATCTTAGAAAAACCTTGTGTACACTCTATAGAGCACAGTTATTACTTAGTCTTCATGAAACTTTGCCAGAATATTTATTTCCATAATATCTAGTCCATATCTGAAACTGGGGCATGCCGGGTCAAAAACTAGGTCACTAGGTCAAATCTTAGGAAAAAAAACTTTTGTACACTCTAGAGGGCACAGTTTTGATCCAATCTTAATGAACTTTGTCAGAATGTTTATCTCAATTTAATCTAGTTCAGGTTTGAAACTAGGTCATGTCGGGTCAAAAATAAGGTCACGGGATCAAATCTTAGAAAAACCTTATGTACACTCTAGAGGGCACAGTTTTGATCCAGTCTTCATGAAACTTTATCAGAATGTTTATCTCCATAGAATCTAGGCCAAGTTTGAAACTGAGTATTGTTTGGTCAAAAACTAGGTCATTAAGTCAAATCTTAGAAAAACCTTGTGTACACCCTAGAGGGCACAGCTTTGATCTGATCTTCATGAAACTTTGTCAGAATGTTTATCTCCATGAAATCTTTGCCAAGTTTGAAACTGGGTCGTCGGACCAAAAATAAGGTCACCAGGTCATATCTGAGAAAACCATACATTCCATAGGGCACAGTTTTAATTCAATCTTCATGAAACTTTGTCAGAATGTAAATCTCACTGAAATGCAGGCAAAAATTGAAATTTGGTCATATTGGGTTAAAAACTAGGTCAGTAGGTCAAGTCCTAGAAAGCCCTTGTTTACGCAATAGAGGCTTCATTTTCCATTGAATCTTCATTTAACTTTGTCAGAATGTTTGTTTCAATAATATCCAGCATATACCGTAATCGCCCTATTTACCGCACGGTGCGCTTAACTTTTTATACGCCCGTTTTGAAAAACGGACGTATTATGTCATGGAGCTGTCCGTCTGTCCGTCCGTAAACTTTCTTGAGCGGGCCATATCTCAGTAACCTTTTGGGATATATTCATGATATTTGATAGGAATATATATTAGGTTGGGGAACGTGTCGCGTACAAAAATGGTTGCTCCCCCTTCCTTAGTTTCCAAGTTATGCCCCTTTGATTAAATTTTCCCCTGCAAGTCTTGTGCGTGCCATAACTAGAGAACCGTTTGGGATATCTTCATGAAACGTCATAGCAATGTGTGTGAAGTCCCAACGATGTGTCACATACAACAATGGCTGCTCCCCTTTTTTCCTCTTAGAGTTACATCCCGTTCATTAGTTCTTGTTGGCCATTTTTAGCTCACCTGAGCACGAAGTGCTCAGGGTGAGCTTTTGGGATACCCTGATGTCTGTCGTACGTGTGTCCGTAGGTCCGGACGTCCATCAACTTTTGCTTGTTTACACTCTAGAGGGCACAGTTCTTATCCAATCTTCATGAAACTTTGTCAGAATGTTTATCTCCATAAAATCTAGGCCAAGTTCGAAACGGTGTCATGTCGGGTCAAAAACTAGGTCAGTAGGTCAAATATTAGAAAAAGCTTACGTACGCTCAAGAGGTCACAGTTTTGATCACATCTTCATGAACTTTTGTCAGAATGTTTATCCTCACAATATCCTGGCCAATTTCGAAACTGGGTCATGTCCGGTCAAAAACCAGGTCACTAGGTCAAATATAAGAAAAACCTTGTGTATGCTCTAGAGGTCACAGTTTTGATCTAATCTTCATGAAACTTTGTCAGAATGTTTATCCTCACATTATCCAGGCCAAGTTTGAAACTGGGTCATGTCCGGTCAAAAACTAGGTCACTAGGTCAAATATTAGAAAAAAAAACTTGTGTATGCTCTGGAGGTCACAGTTTTGATCCAATCTTCGTGAAACTTTGCCAGAATGTTTATCCTCACAATATCCAGGCCAAGTTCAAAACTGGGTCATGTCCGATCAAAAACTAGGTCACTAGGTCAAATCTTAGAATAACCTTGTGTATACTCTAGATGGCACAGTTTTGATCCAATCTTCATGAAACTTTGTCAGAATGTATATCCTCAAAATATCCAGGACAAGTATGAAACTGGGTCATGTAGGGTGATGAAGTAGGTCACGAGGTCAAATATTAGAAAAACCTTGTGTACGCTCTAGAGGTCACAGTTTTGATCCAATCTTCATGAAACTTTGTCAGAATGTTTATCCTCACAATATCCAGGACAAGTTTGAAACTGGGTCAAGTCCGGTCAAAAACTAGGTCACTAGGTCAGATATTAGAAAAACCTTGTGTATGCTCTAGAGGTCACAGTTATGGTCCAATCTTTATGAAACTTTGTCAGAATGTTTATTCTCACAATATCCAGGCCAAGGTCGAAACTGGGTCATGTCTGGTCAAAAACTAGGTCACTAGGTCAAATGTTAGAAAAACCTTGTGTATGCTCTAGACGTCACAGTTTTGATCTTATCTCCATGAAACTTTGTCAGAATGTTTATCTCCATTAAATCTAGGCCAAGTTCGAAACGGAGTCATGTCAGGTCAAGAACTAGGTCACTAGGTCAAATGTTAGAAAAACCTTGTGTACGCTCTAGAGGTCACAGTTTTGATCCAATCTTCATGAAACTATCTCAAAATGTTTATTGTCCATATATCTTAGCCCCTATGAAACTGAGTCATGTCGGGTCAAAAACTAGGTCACTAGGTCAAATCTTAAAAAAACTTTGTGTACACCCTAGAGGGCACAGTTTTGATCCAATCTTCTTAAAACTCTGTCAGAATGTTTATCTTTGTGAAATCTAGGTAAGGTTTGAAACTGGGTCATGTCAGGTCAAAAACTAGGTCACTAGGTCAGATATAAGAACGACCTTGTATACGCTCCAGAGGGCACAGTTTTTATCCAATCTCAATGAAACTTTGTCAGAATGTTTATTCTTACAATATCCAGGCCAAGTTTGAAACTGGGTCATGTCGGATCAAAAACTAGGTCAAATATTAGGAAAACCTTGTGTACGCTCTAGATGTCACAGTTTTGATCCAAACGTAATGAAATTTTGTCAGAATGTTTATCCTCACAATATCTAGGCCAAGTTTGAAACTGGGTCATGTAGGGTCAAAAACTAGGTCAGATCGTAGAAAAATATTGTGTTCGCCTTAGAGGACACAGTTTTGATCAAATCTTTTTGAAACTTTGTCTGAATGTTTATCGTCACAATATTTTGGCCAAGTTTGAAAGTAGATCATGTCGGGTCAAAAACTACGTCTCTAGGTCCGATATAAGAACGCCCTTGTGTACACTCTATAGAGGGCACAGTTTTGATCCAATCTTCATGAACCTTTGTCAGAATGTTTATCCTCACAATATCCAGGCCAAGTTTGAAACTGGGTCATGTCAGGTCAAAAACTAGGTCACTAGGTCAAATCTTAGAAAAACTTTGTGCACACCCTAGAGGGCACAGTTTTGATCCAATTTTCATGAAATTTTGTCAGAATGTTTATCTCCATAAAATCTAGGCCAGGTTTGAAACTGGTTCATGTCGGGTCAAAAGCTAGGTCACTTTGTCAAATCTATATTAAGTTACATTGCAAGAATCAGAACTAACATTGCAATGATGCCAGCCACAAACTCCTTGGAATAGTTTCACCACAGTGAGATAATGATGCTACCATTCTATCATCTGTGTTTGCCTAGTTCAGTCTAGTTCAAATCCATCAAAGGAACTCAACATGAACAGGAACTTTTCGGAGAAGCGACTCTGCCATTTTTAGCTCACCTGAGCACGAAGTGCTCAGGGTGAGCTTTTGGGATACCGTGATGTCCGTTGTACGTGGGGACTGACGTCCATCCGGACATCCGTCCGTCAACTTTTTCTTGTGTACACTCTAGCGGGCACAGTTTTGATCCAATCTTTCTGAAACTTTGTCAGAATGTTTGTCTCCAAATAATCTAGGCCAAGTTCGAAACTGGGTCATGTCTGGTCAAAAAATAGGTCACTAGGTCAAATGTTAGAAAAAGCTTGTGTACGCTTTAGAAGGCACAGTTTTGATCCAAAGTTCATGAAACTTTGTCAGAATGTTTATCCTTATAATATCTAGAACAAGTTCGAAACTGGGTCATGTCGGCTCAAAAACTAGGTCACTAGGTCAAATCATAGAAAAACCTTGTGTACACTCTAGAGGACACAGTTTTGATCCAATCTTTATGAAACTATGTCAGAATGTTTATCTCCACAAAGATTAGGCCAAGTTTGAAAGTTGGTCATGTCGGGTCAAAAACGAGGTCACTAGGTCAAATCTTAGAAAAACCGTGTGAACGCTCTAGAAGGCACAGTTTTGATCCAAAGTTCATGAAACTTTGTCAGAATGTTTATCCTAATATTATCTAGAACAAGTTTGAAACTGGGTCAAGTTGGGTCAAAAACTAGGTCACTAGGTCAAATCGTAGAAAAACCTTGTGTACGCTCTAGAGGACACAGTTTTGATCCAATCTTTATGAAACTATGTCAGAATGATTATCACCATAAACTCTAGGCCAGGTTCCAAAGTTGGTCATGTCGGGTCAAAAACTAGGCCACAAGGTCAAATCTTAGAAAAACCTTGTGTACACTCTAGAAGGCACAGTTTTGATCCAAAGTTCATGAAACTTTGTCAGAATATTTATCCTCATAATATCTAGGACAGTATTGAAACTGGGTCATGTCGGGTCAAAAACTAGGTCACTAGGTCAGATCATAGAAAAACCTTGTGTATGCTCTAGAGGACACAGTTTTGATCCAATCTTCATGAAATTCTGTCAGAATTTTTATCTTTATGAAATCTAGGTCAAGTTTGAAACTGTCAGAATTTAGGTCAAGTTTGAAACTGTCAGAATGTTCATCTCCATAAATTCTAGGCCAAGTTTGAAAGTAGGTCATGTCGGGTCAAAAACTAGGTCACTAGGTCAAATCTTAGAAAAACATAGTTTTGATCCAATCTTCATGAAACTATGTGAAATGTTTATTGTCCATATATCAAAGCCCCCTATGAAACTGAGTCACGTCGGGTCAAAAACTGGGTCACTAGGTCAAATTTTAGAAAAACTTTGTGTACACCCTAGAGGGCACAGTTTTGATCCAATCTTCATGAAATTCTGTCAGAATTTTTATCTTTATGAAATCTAGGTCAAGTTTGAAACTGGGTCTTGTCAGGTCAAAAATAAGATCATAGGGTCAAATATCAGAACGACCTTGTGTACGCTCTAGAGGGCACAGTATTGATCCAATCTCAATGAAACTTTGTCAGAATGTTTATTCTTACAATATCCAGGCCAAGTTTGAAACTGGGTCATGTCAGGTCAAAAACTAGGTCAAATATTAGGAAAACCTTGTATATGCTCTATAGGTCACAGTTTTGATCCAAACCTAATGAAATTTGTCAGAATGTTTATCCTCACAATATCTAGGCCAAGTTTGAAATGGGTCATGTCGGGTAAAAAACTAGGTCAAATCTTAGAAAAACCTTGTGTACACTCTAGAGGACACAGTTTTGATCCAATCTTTTTTAAACTTTGTGAAAAAGTATATCGTCACAATATCTAGGCCAATTTTGAAAGTAGGTCATGTTGGATCAAAAACCACGCCACTAGGTCAGATATAAGAATGACCTTGTGTACGCTCTAGAGGGCACAGTTTTGATCCAATCTTCATGAACCTTTTTCAGAATGTTTATCTTCACAATATCCAGGCCAAGTTTGAAACTGGGTCATGTCAGGTCAAAAACTAGGTCACTAGGTCAAATCTTAGAAAAACTTTGTGCACACCCTAGAGGGCATTGTTTTGATCTAATGTTCTTGAAACTTTGTCATAATGTTTATCTCCATAAAATCTAGGTCAAGTTTGAAACTGGGTCATGTCCATCAAAAACTAGGTCACTAGGTCAAATTCAAATAAAGTTATGCTGCAAGAATCAGAACTAACATTGCAATGATGCCAGCCACAAACTCCTTGGGAAAACATTAATTTCACCACAGTGAGATAATGATGCTACAATTCTATCATCTGTGTTTGCCTAGTTCAGTCTAGTTCAAATCCATCAAAGGAACTCAACATGAACAGAAACTTTTCGGGGAAGCGACACTGCCATTTTCAGCTCACCTGAGCCTTACAGTATTGGTGTTAGCTGCCTCTGTCATCCATCCATAAACATTTTCAAACATCTCTGAAACCACTGGTCAGACTAAACTCAAATTTCATATGAATCCTGCACATGGGTCAAAGGATTGAAAGTTCTTCAAATGATCTTGGTCACATGACCAAGGTGGCAGCCATTCCCATGTATGGTAAAAACTCTTATAAATCTTCACCAGAGCCAGTGAACTGATTAATGCTCAGGTGAGCGATTCAGGGCCATCATGGCCCTCTTGTCAGCTCACCTGAGCCTTACAGTATTGGTGTTAGCTGCCTCTGTCATCCACCCATAAACATTTTCAAACATCTCTGAAACCACTGGGCAGACTAAACTCAAATTTCATATGGAGCCTGCACATGGGTCAAAGGATTGAAAGTTCTTCAAATGATCTTGGCACATGACCAAGGTGGCAGCCATTCCCATGTATGGTAAAAACTCTTATAAATCTTCACCAGAGCCAGTGAACTGATTAATGCTCAGGTGAGCGATTCAGGGCCACCCTGGCCCTCTTGTTGTGTATACTTACCTTGTGCATACCTTAACTTGGTAACCGTTTGGAATATCATGATGAAACTTTATAACAATGTGCATGATCATAAGACAGTGTGTCACATATAAGAATGGTTGCTCCCCCTTTCTAAATTTTGGAGTAACCTCCCTTTGATTAGTTAATTTTAGGCATTTCTCATTCACTCCATATCTCCTTAACCTTTTGAAAGATTAAAATGAAACTTTGTAGGAATGTGTATAATAATGAGGCAATGTATCCTGAGCAAGAACCACAACTCTGGCTTACTTACTGAATTACCTGCCCTTGCATAAATATCCTGTTTACTCTGTAACATTTCAACTATTTAAAATATTGTAGTGATGTCAGGGGAAAGTAGTAGAACCAAGAATGGTATATCTAGTATATTTAGTTTATCTCCCTTGACTTGATATACAAACAGTATTTGATATGTTGAATATTTAAATAATGTTGCTTTCATTTATTATAGAGTGGTTGCCTCTGTTTGTCTGCCTGTCTATCCTTTTGTAAAGTGTCTTGTTCACTCTGTAACTCCTTTAGGACATTTAAACGGGCGTATTATGCACCCCTTGCGAAGCCCTTGTTCAAAATTGCAATAAAAAGGTGTGGTTAAAAATGTTTCTAATAACTGCACACTCAGAACGAAAAAAACAACAAATGGCCATGGTCTACTTTAAAGATGTTAAGGAAAATCGTATGGTAAATTCTCATTTAGTTCCAACAGTTAAAAATAAATACTGATCAGGATGTTCGAAGTGTCTTGAAAATATTAAGTGTTCGAACTATTTGAATAGCCAATTTCCGGGAGAAAAACAATCTCATGTCAAGTCGCATATTATATCTCATACCTCTCAGTATTAAATATGTCCTCATTATGCATGTATTTCATTCTCTTCATCCTTCTTCAATATTCCAAATGATTATTCCGAAAGAAAGGAAAGTCTTTCAACATATTTACGATGACCTAATATGTCATGTTTAAACACGTCTGGTAAGTTTGTCAGTGCCCTGGCTATTCATTCACCGCAAGGGGTCTGCTTTAAATTCAAGGGCTTCTATTAATAACACACACATTCTAATTCTGGAAGATGCGGTCCTTTTGATCTTCCCTATTTCTGTCTGTCCTATATTACGTCCAAGGGTGCAGAAATATTGGCAACGTGTCATGAGAAAGGTACCGTATTACATGTGCAAACAGCAAAGTCTTAGACCAGTCTGCGCATCTTAAAACAATTATTTTGCAAACTATCGGCGAATCCTGGAGATTTGTTAGACTGGTCAATGTTCGCAAATGCACTGTATGATGCAGATGTTTGCTGATGGGATGTGTCCTGAGGCCCACGGGCCAGCTATGCCAATGATAAACCTATCCTATGGCTACCGCAAACTTTGTTTAAATGCACAGACCATGCATATGCGCAGGCTGGTTGCTTCGTTCAGTTTGCGTATGTATTCAGACTGATTTTGTCAGGAAACAAGAGTTTGTCGTTATGACAATTTATTTCTTTTGCAACCTTGGTTTCTCATCTGTCGTTCATGTATCTTTACCAAACACCATTTGGCGCACGTGCACATTATCACTATTATACGACAAGAATTGCTCTGAGAAATGGCGCCTTTTCGCATGTACGAAAGGCAAAGACTCAGTTCAGCCTGCGCACCCCCGCAACCTCATAAATTCGTAAGCTCGATCCTTCTCGGATCAACATGTACATTCCCATTGTTGATGCAGATAGAGAATACGCTGATCAGATGGCACCGATGTGTAAGCTGATCCAAGTCCACTGTTCGCACTCGTTCACATCATAACACTTCAGCCAACTCCGTAAATATCGGCGAGGATGCCTGATTGACATTTAGACCAATAGAGCTCTCTTTGCACATTGGGTCGGGGAAAACAAAACTGAAAACACTTTCACTGTTGAAACAGTAATGGTAAGTTGAACTTGATGCGTTTTGTGAGTTTCAAAAGGAAAAAGCAGTGTGCGCTTGTGAATTTTTTTTCCAGAAATGGCCTTGGTGTGCGGTTATAGGGGCATGTGCGGTAAATGGGGGATTACGATATTTGAATATGGATTATTTTGGTTCAAAAACTAGGTCACTAGGTTGATTGGCCAACTGCATTAAAACTTAGTATATGGCATTGGGGACTCGGTCCCATCATAGTTTCTTCATATTATGAGTGAGTTCACTCAGGTTTTACATCCAACCAACACGGTCATACGGAGACGGGACTGCAGTTTAAAGTTTAATCCAAAAGACTGCAGATATGGGCGATCCATCATGCCACCTCTGGATTGGTCATCCAGCGTGTTATCCACTACACTACCATGGCTCCTTTCAAATTCTGACACTCAGTTGACCATGACCTATTTCATGCCAAGGTCAGTAAGATAACTCTTAACATTCTTGGCGCACATGATACTCAGGCGAGGGATTCAGGGCCACCATGGCCCTCTTGTTTTCACTCATGTGGCCACAAAAGTAACACCTTAGCTTGCACAGGTCCTTCTGTAAACAACCTTGTTCATTCTGTAATTCCTTCATGGAACTGAAACAGGCGTATTAAGCACCACTTGCAAAGTTCTTGTCATCATTCTGTAATGCCCTGAGAATTCATACGAAGTATGTCAGAGGTATATAGTTTTTTTCATTCCGTCCGTTCATCCGTTTGTTCGTTCATTTGTCCATTCGTTAGTTCGTTTGTTGTTTTGTCCGTCCATTCATCAACTTTACGTCAAAGTTTTGCATTAAACCTTTTTATCCCCCGACCGAAAGGTTCGGTGGATATAGCGATGAGCCTGGCGTCCGTCCGTCCGTCTGTAAACATTTTCTTGTCCGCTCTATATCTTGAATACCCATTGGAATATTTTCATGATACTTCACAGTTATGTAGAACAGGTCATGGCGCTGTGTCGCGTACAAGAATTGTAACTCTTGCTATTGTCTTTTTTTAGTTATCTCCCCTTTGGTGATTTTTTGGCAGATTCGTGTCCGCTCTGTAACTTGAATACCCTTTGGAATATTTTCATGATACTTCACAGAAATGTAGAACAGGTCATGACGAAGTGTTGCGAACAAGAATGACAGCTCTTGCTTTCTTACTTTTTGAGTTATTTCCCCTTGATAGTTTTAGGTGTAATTTTTTTCGTGTCCTCTCTATAACTTGAATACCTTTTGGAATATTCTCATGATACTTCACAGATATATAGAACAGGTCATGACGGTGTGTTGGGAACAATAATGACAACTCTTGCTTTCTTACTTTTTGAGTTATTTCCCCTTGATCATTTTAGGTGTGATTTCATGTCAGCTCTATAACTTGAATACCTTTTGGAATATTTCATGATACTTCACAGATATGTAGAACAGGTCGTGACGATGTGTCGCGAACAAGAATTACAATTCCTGCTTTCTTACTTTTTGAGTTATTTCTCCTTGATGGTTTTAGATGTGATTTCATGTCCACTATATAACTTGAATACCTTTTGGAATATTTTCATGAAACTTCACAGATATGTAGAACTGGTCATGATAATGTGTCATAAACAAGAATGACAACTCTTGCCTTCTTACTTTTGGAGTTATTTCCCTTTGATGATTTTATGTGTCCGCTCCATAGCTTGAATATCTTTTGAAATATTTTCATGATACTTCACAGATATGCAGAACAGGTCATGACAATTTGTCTCATACATGAATGATAACTCTTGCTTTCATACTTTGTGAGTTATTTCCCTTTGGTAGTTTGAGTTGCTGTTTGAGTCTTTGCTCCATATCTGTATAACCCTGGCCTGCTCCAGAATTTGAATAACCTCGTACCTTTTAGAATATCGATGATCATGATCATGCTGTGATATCTTATCGACCCCTCCACCACATTCCCCCCCCCCCCCCCCCCCCCCCCCCCTAATTTTTTTTTTTTTCAGATTTTGATTCTTTGTCCAAATTCACTTACTAGAGAGCTCAAAATTAGGTTTGTAGGACTTGTACTTTAGAAGTTATTCACACATTTTGAAAGTTGAATGTATCGGATGCAATACATATATGTATATGGTGGCTGTTTGAGATATTACCTCTTTTTAGCAGTCAAGCATACTGTTTTAGTCTGAGTGTTCGATAATCATGCATCTGTTAGCAGATAATGTCAATCAGAAGCATAAAAGAATGACAATATATTACAAATATGTGTTTTGAAGTGCACTCTTTTTACCAAGGCCCATGGGGGTCTTCGGTCGGGGGATTTGCCATCTCCTCTGATGGCTATTTTTGGGTTGCTCATATCTCTGTTACCACACATCAGATTCTTTTCATATTTGTTTCATGATGTCTCTATAGCATTACCTTTGATGTGAACTAGCTAAGCCCCTGGGTCAGGTCCCAGGGTGAGGCCAGGGGTCAATAATTAGCAGGGCTCTCGATCACCGAAATTTGGGGCCCATATTCGGCCCCATTCCCAATGCCAAAAAGTATGCTTTTTTCCCAATTCCAGATGAAAAATTCCCAATCTGACCAAGTCTGTTTGGTCCAATAATACTGCAGTTGTATCAATGCAAAATGTATTAAAAACCACTTAAAACTAAAAATGCTAACATAATTTATAACTTTAAAAATCAGGAAGAGATTGCATTTTCAATCACGATCGTCATGTTTTGTTACTGGAAACCGGTACCGGGTTTTATCAATACTGTTAGAGTTACTTCCCTTCCATTAGAGTGCGAATAGCCTAGCGATTTTGGCTGCAATATGTTAATATTTGCTTTACTTCAGGGGTCAATATTGTTTTGGTGAACAAAATTATGACTTATTCTTTAATTTAAAGCCTTCCAATGCTAAAATTTAATCGGAGTTTACACCTATGGTGGATGATTCGGCTGTTTTTGTGTTTCGTACCTGAATCAATTTTCATAGACATTTATGGCCATATCCAAAATCATAAACAGGATTACCGGGACATCCAAGAGTTAGTAAAGTGATAGTGATATACTGTGGATGTTTTGTACTGGCAGGACTGAAAGTTTTGTCATGTTCTGCATTGTGACATTCCCCTTTCTCTCAACTTCACATAACTATTGTACTTTGTTCTACATATCAGTCATGGCAGTAGAAAAGATTCCTGTTCCATAGTAACAGCAACCTAACTAGGGCTACTGAGGTGTCTGAGAGTATATTTTTTACCTCCGATATATTGTTTTCAGGTATATAGGGAATTCAATCTGAAAGAAGAGGGATATTTTTCTGAGTACAATTGTCATATTTTGTAACAAAAATATTGAATAAAATTAAACATCCAAATTGTTCTAGAAATTGCATAAAAGTGGTCAGTGAATGATGATATGTATGCTTACCACAGCTTACAATGGATAAATTCTAAGCTTTAACCTAAAGTCTAATTGAATTATGCTTACTTAGTTCACAGGCACTTCAAACCTAGAGTGTTATACTGTACTGTTGTCATATTGTAACATTTTTTCTAGGTCCCAGTCTTGTCTCCAATTTGAGAGTGGCAAGATGGGGAAGTTGCCAGTTCAAAGGAAAGAAAGAAAAACTCAACACACACAAATAGTTTTGTTATTATCTAATATCCCAACTATTTGATAAAATTTATTATGATTCACTTTCTGCTATGTCTGCTTGTTGACTGGATTCCTCTGAAAATATAACAATACCATATGTAGGTTGTGTTGGTCTGACAATGAAAACTTCACACATACAACAATGTAAATTTTCCCAATTTTAGACAAAATGATGCTATTTTTCCCAATTCTAAAGGCCCTGGCCCCATTCCCAAAGAGGGGTGTGAGAGCCCTGATTAGGACGTAGGCATTTTCATTATGTCAAAGTTTTGTGGTAAACCTTTCTGATTGCTCACATCTATGTAACTGCATTGAAGATTTCTTCCATATTTGGTTCATGATATTTCTACATCATTGCTTTCGTTATGGACTACCTAAGCTGCAGGGTCAGTCTCATGGGTGGGGCCAGGGGTCAATAACTAGGACTTAGCCATATGCTGTAGTTTTTAGCTCGCCTGAACGAAGTTCAGGAAGAGCTATAGTTGTACTACCCCTGGCGTCAGCGTTAGCGGCAGCGTCGGCGTTAGCAAAATGTTAAAGTTTTATGTTAAAGTTTTTGATGTGATGGGCAAGACCCTGTCAGGCGAGCTATCCTGGCCCTGTGACAGGTCTTGTTTGGCGTATAGTTCCAATATACTTCAGTGGAGCCTAATGATACATGACTAGGTTTATGTCATACTGGTTTACATCATATGGCTGCTGCTGCTGTCCTAAGGTCAAGGTCACAGACATACAATTGTATACATGTATGACATTTGCATTGAAGTTGTGTGTGAAAGTATGCTTTCATTAGGCGATGGCACTGGTTGGGGGTATACGTGAGCCCCTGCTCACTTGCTCTAGTTAATAATACTTTATCCCAGTCGCTAAATCATCAAATTTGCCAAGAATGCAGCATTAACATGAGTAATAAATAGATAGCTAACCATTTTTATACGCCTGTTGAAGACGGGTCGTATTATGTCGTGGCCTCCGTCCGTCCCTCCTTCCGTCTGTCCGTCCGTTAACTTTTCGTGTCCGCTCCATATCTCCTCAACCCCTCGAAAGATTTTTTTGAAACTTGGGTCAAATGTTTGCCTTAACAAGACGATGTGCAGAACGCATATTTCAACGATGTCCGACAAAGGTCAAGGTCACTCTTAGAGGTCAAAGGTCAAAAGGTAAGATTTCGTGTCCGCTCCATATCTCGAAAACCGTTTAAGATTTCTTCATGAAAGTTTGTACAAATATAAAGCACCATCAGACGATGTGCAGAGAAAAAGAACCATTACCCTATTTTCAGTTTTGACGGAATTATTTCCCTTTGTATTTTTCAAAGGTAATTTCATATAAGCTTCGTGTCCGTTCCATAACTCGAAAAGCTTTTAAGATTTCTTCATGAAAGTATGTACAAATATAAAGCACAATCAGACGATGTGCAGAGAAAAAGAACCATTCCCGTACTTTTTGTTTTGACGGAATTATTCCACTTTGTATTTTTCAAAGGTAATTTCATAAAAGCTTTGTGTCCGCTCCATATCTCGAAAACTGTTTATGATTTCTTCATGAAAGTTTGTACAAATATAAAGCACCATCAGACAATGTGCAGAGAAAAAGAACCATAACCCTACTTTCAGTCCGCGCCATATCTCTAAAACTGTATAAGATTTCTTCATGAAAGTTTGCATACATATTAAGCACTATCAGAAGATGTGCAGAGTAAAAGAACCATAACCCTACTTTCAATTTTAATATAATTATGCCCCTTTGTATTTTTAGTATTGTGATTTTGTATCAAATTTGTATCCACTCCATATCTCCTTAATCCTTTGAAAGATGTTTATGAAACTTGAGTCAAATGTTCACCTTATAGAGGCATCGTGCAGAACTCGTATTCCAACAATGTTCGACAAAGGTCAAGGTCACTCTTAGAGGACAAAGTTCAAAAGGTAACATTATTTTTCCGCTCCATATCTTGAAAACCATATAAGATTTCTTCATAAAAGTTTATACATATATGAAGCACCATCAGACAATGTGCAGAGAAAAAGGACCATATCCCTACTTTCAGTTTTGACGGAATAATGCGCCTTCATATTTTTTATATAGTAATTTCATATTAGCTTTGTGTCTGCTCCATATCTTGAAAACTGTTTAAGATTTCTTCACGAAGGTTTGTACAAATATCAGACGATATGAAGAGAAAAAGAACCATAACCGAACTTCCATTTATGATGGAATTATGCCCCTTTGTAATTTTTGTCTAGGAATTTCATATTAGCTTCGTTTGTTTTGTAGTTTTTAGCTCACCTGAGCCAAAGGCTCAGGGTGAGCTATTGTGATCACCCAGTGTCCGTCGTCCGTCATGCGTCGTGCGTCGTCAACAATTTGCTTTTAATGACATCTTCTCTGAAACTGCTAGGCCTAGAGCTTTGATATTTGGTATGAAGCATTGGCTAGTGGTCCTCTACCAAGTTTGTTCAAATGGTGGCCCCAGGGTCCAAAATGGCCCTGGGGCAGGGGGTCTTGGATTCGAAACTAAAAAAACTTAAAAATCATCTTCTCCAGAACTGCTTGGCTAAGATGCTTGAAATTTGGTATGTAGCATTGCCTAGTGGTCCTCTACCAAGTTTGTTCAAATGGTGGCCCCAGGGTCCAAAATGGCCCTGGGGCAGGGGGTCTTGGGTTCGAAACTAAAAAAAACTTAAAGATCTTCTTCTCCAGAACTGCTTGGCTAAGATGCTTGAAATTTGGTATGTAGCATTGCCTAGTAGTCCTCTACCAAGTTTGTTCAAATGGTGGCCCCAGGGTCCAAAATGGCCCTGGGGCAGGGGGTCTTGGGTTTGAAACTAAAAATTACTTAAAAATCTTCTTCTCCAGAACTGCTTGGCTAAGATGCTTGAAATTTGGTATGTAGCATTGCCTAGTGGTCCTCTACCAAGTTTGTTCAAATGGTGGCCCCAGGGTCCGAATGGCCCTGGGGCAGGGGGTCTTGGGTTCGAAACTAAAAAATACTTAAAAATCTTCTTCTCCAGATTTGCTTAGCTCAGATGCTTGAAATTTTGTTTGTAGAATTTCCTAGTGGTCCTCTACCACGTTTGCTCAAATGGTGGCCCCAGGGTCCAAAATGGCCATGGGACAGGGGGTCTTGGGTTCAAAACTAAAAAATACTTGAATATCTTCTTCACCAGAACCGCTTGCTTCAGATGCTTGAAATTTGGTATGTAACATTGCCTAATGGTCCTCTACGAAGTTTGTTCAAATGGGCCCAAATTGGCCCCTGGGCAGGGAGTCCCAGGTTTGAACCATAGAAATACATAGAAAAATATTAAAAATCTTCTACTTCAGAACCGCAAGGTTCATATGCTTGAAATTTGGTATGTAGCATTGCCTAGTAGTCCTTTACCAAGTTTCTGTAAATGGTGGCCCCAAGGTCCAAAATGGCCCTGCGACTGGGAGTCCTAGGTTTGAACCATAGAAATATATAGAAAAATATTAAAAAATCTTCTTCTTCAGACCACTTGGCTCAGATGCTTGAAATTTGGTATGTAGCTTTGCCTAGTTGTCTTTTACCAAGTTTGTTCAAATGATGACCCCAGGGTCTAAAATGGCCCCGCCCCAGGGGGTCCTGGGTTTGAACCATAGAACCACATAGAAAATTATTCAAAAATCTTCTTCAGAACCACTTGGCTCAGATGCTTGAAGATTGGTATGATGCATTGCCTTGTTGTCCTTTATCAAGTTTGTTCAAATGATGGCCCCATAGTTCAAAATGGCCCTGCGGCAGGGAGTCCTGAGTTTGAGCCATTGAAATACATAGGAAACTATTAAAAATTCTTCTTCTTCAGAATCACTTGGCTCAGATGCTTGAAATTTGGTATGATGCATTGCCTGGTGGACTCCTACAAAGTTTGTGTAAATGGTGGCCCTGGGATTCAAAATGGCCCTGGGGCAGGCAGTCTTGGGTTTGAAATTAAAATGTACTTAAAAACCTTGTTCTCCAGAACCCCTTAGTGCAGATGCTCGAAATTTTGTATGATGCATTGCCTAGTGGTCCCTTACCAGGTTTGTTCAGATGATGGTGCCAGGGTAAAAAATGGCCCCGCCCCAGGGGGACCTGGGTTTGAACCATAGAAATACATAGAAAAATATTTAGAAATCTTCTGCTTCAGAACCACTTGGCTCAGAGGCTTGAAATTTAGCTTTTAGCATTGCCTAGTGGTCCTTTACCAAGATTATTCAAATGATGGCCCCAGGGTTCAAAATGGCCCTGCCCCAGGGGCTCCAGGGTTTGAACCATAGCAATACATAGAAAAACATTCAAAAATCTTCTTCTTCAGAACCATTTGGAAATGGTTGCAAACTATCAGGTTTGTTCAAATTATGACCCTAGTTTGACCTTTAACCTTTTTACTCAGGTAAACGATTCAGGGCCACTTGGCCCTCTTGTATATCTGCCTTATTATTGAAGATTTAAGCTACTGACAAAAGTTCTGTCATCTCTTGTTTTCTTTCCAACTTTAAGCCCCAACGGGCGTATATTGCCTGCTCAGCGGAGCTCTTGTCCTGTCAAGGTGAGCTTATAGTTTAGCCTTGGTCCGTCGTCCATCGTCGTCGGCGTCGTTCACACTTTTAAACATCTTCTTCTCAGAAACCACTTGGCCGATTGAAGCCAAAGTTCATATGGAGCCTTAACAGGATGGGGGAATGAAAGTTTATATATTTGACCCAGGTCACATGACCAATATGGCGGCCATGCCCATATATGGTAAAAACCTTAAAAAATCTTCTTCTCCAGAACTACTGGGCCGATTGCCTTGAAACTTGGTATGTAGCATCTTGGACTCCAGTACTACAAAGTTGATATGATGACCTTTGGGTTGACCTTGACCTATTTTATGGCAAGGTCAAATTTGGTCCCTTAGGCTTTTGAATGGGAAAATCTGAAAAAGTGCAATTTTCTGTTGCTGTTGTGCTCTGTGATATAGAAATGTAGTCAATTTCAACACCTATGGATATTAGAGGTCAAGGTCGTTTAGTGACCTTGACCAAAGGTAATTTGTCCATTGGGTGTCAACAATTTCAAACCTCTTCTCCTCTGAAACCATTGGACCAATTGAAGCCAAATTTCATATAGAGACTTTACAGGATGGGGGAACAAAAGTTTATATATTTTGCCCAGGTCATATGACCAAGATTGCCGCCATGCCCATATATGGTAAAAACCTTAAAAAATCTTCTTCTCCAGAACCACTGGGCCGATTGCCTTGAAACTTGGTATGTAGCATCTTGGCCTCCAGTACTACAAAGTTTATATAAATGATGACCTTGGGTAGACCTTGACCTATTTTATGGCAAGGTCAAATTTGGTCCCTTAGGCTTTTGAATGGGAAAAGCTGAAAAAGTGCATTTTTCTGTTGCTATTGTGCTCTGTGATATGGAAATTCAGTCCTCATCAACCCCTATGAATACTAGAGGTCAAGGTCATTGTCATCACTGTCCGTCGTCAACATTTTCAAAGGACTTCTCCTCAGAAATCACCGGGCTGATTGAAGCCAAATTTCATATAGAGCCTTAACAGGATAAAGAAACAAAAGTTTATAAATTTTTTATCCAGGTCACATGACCAAAATGGCTGCCATACCCATATTTGGTAAAAAACTTAAAAAATCTTTTTCTCCAGAACCACTGGGCCGATTGCCTTGAAACTTGGTATGTGGCATCATGGACTCTAGTACTACATGTTTAAATAAATGATGACCTTGAGTTGACCTTTACCTAATTTATGGCAAGGTCAAATCTGGTCCCTTAGGCTTTTGAATGGGAAAAGATGAGAAGTGCATTTTTCTGTTGCTGTTGAGCTCAGTGATATGGCAATGCAGTCAACTTCAACCTCTATGAATAATAGAGGTCAAGGTCATTTAGTAATTTTATAGAAGTGGCGTATCGGAACAGTTTAAACACTCACCATCCAGCCCATTAGAATTGCAGCCTGTTTATTAGCCTACCTGAGCTGAAAGCTTACATTTTGGCCACTTGACCTAAGCATACACTGGCAGGTGAGCGATCGTTGCCCTTGGGCGACTTGTTCCTTTTAAGGTAGTGAAATCTCAGAGGCGAACTTAACAACAACCCTGCCGTTATCTTCTTCAGCTGAAGATGCAGGACCACCTTCAATTGAAAACACTACAGCAGAAGGCTCCTCTTTGGACATCCCAAAAGCTACAGCATCAGATACAACTCTACAGTCTTATGATTGTGAAGGTATGTGCATCAACAAATGTCATCTAATAGAAAGGGCTCTTATTTTATCCATTTATGAATCATTTAGCTGGCCAGTACGAAAGTACAGAGAGCTGTTGTTGTCACTTGGATGTCAGCGTCGCGTTGGCATCACACTTTAAAGTTTTAAGTAAAAGTTTTTTTATGTGATGGGCAAGGCACTGCAGGCGAGCTATCCTGTACGAGGACAGGTCTTGTTGTACACTTTACATTGTTTAATATAGCAGAGATGTCTGCATTTGGCCTCCAATTAATTCTAAGCCAGTCAACTTACATTGTCTGATTCATAAGTTGTGCCCTATATTTCAAAGAAGTCTGACCTGCAATGCTACAAATTTTTATCTCACCTGAGCCTTTGGCTCAGGGTGTGCTATTGTGATCACCCAAAGTCCGTCGTGCGCGGTCCGTCATGCGTCGTCAACAATTTGCTATAAAAAAATGACATCTCTGAAACCGCTAGGCCTAGGGCTTTGATATTTGGTATGAAGCATTGTCTAGTGGATCTCTACCAAGTTTGTTCAAATGGTGGCCCCAGGGTCCAAGCCGGGCCGGGTAGCGCAATCTGTAGGGCACCTGACTCGTAAGTCAGAGGTCCTGGGTTTGAATCCCGGTCTGGCCACATACTTTCGTTTCTCCTTCCGCTGATTCAAGAAGGGCAGTTGTCAGTTACTGGCGAAAGTATGTGCACTTAGTACTGGTTAACCGCTTAGGAGGTCTAAGCCTGCCCAGGAATAGTGTGGTTAGGTTAACTGACAGTCCGGACATGACCTTAGTTGTTTACCGTGGACGTTAAGCATCAAATCAACCAACCAACCCAGGGTCCAAAATGGCCCTGGGGCAGGGGGTCTTGGGTTCAAAACTAAAAAAACTTAAAAATCTTCTTCTCCAGATCTGCTTTGCTCAGATGCTTGAAAATAGGTATATAGCATTGCCTAATGGTCCTCTACCAAATTTGTTCAATTGGTGGCCCCAGGGTCCCAAATGGCCTTGGGGTAGGGGGTCTTGGGTTCAAAACTAAAATATTCTTAAATATCTTCTTCTCCAGAACTGCTTTGCTCAGATGCTTGAAAATTGGTATGTAGCATTGCCTAATGGTCCTCTACCAAGTTTGTTCAAATGGTGGCCCCAGGGTCCCAAATGGCCCAGGGGCAGGGAGTTCCTGGTTTGAACCATAGAAATACGTAGAAACATATTCAAAAAATCTTCTTCTTCAGAACTGCAAGGCTCAAATGCGTGAAATTTGGTATGTAGCATTGCCTAGTGGTCCTTTACCAAATTTATTCAAATGATGGCCACAAGGTCCGAAATGGCCCCGCCCCAGTGGGTCCTGGGTTTGAACCATAGAAATACATAAAGAATATTCAAAAATCTTCTTCTTCAGAACCGCAAGGCTCAGATTCTTGAAATTGGGTATGTAGCATTGCCTAATAGTCCTTTACCAAGTTTGTTCAAATGGTGGCCCCAGGATGCAAAATAGCCCCTTGGCATGGAGTCCAAGGTTTGAACCATAGAAATGCAAAGAAAAATATTCAAAACTCTTCTTCAACAGAACCGCAAGGCTTAGATGCTTGAAATTTTGTATGGTGCATGGCCTAGTAGTCCTTTACCAAGTTGGTTCAAATGGTGGTCCCAGGGTCAAAAATGGCCCCGTGGCAGCGAGTTCTAGGTTTGAACCATAGAAATACATAGAAAACTTTCAAAAATCTTCTTTTTTAGAACCACTTGGCTCAGATGCTTGAAATTTGGTATGTAGCATTGCCTAGTAATCTTTTATCAAGTTTGTTCAATTGATGGCCCCAGGGTCCAAAATGGCCCTGCAGCAGGGAGTCCTGAGTTTGAACCATAGAAAAACATAGAAAAATATTAAAAAATCTTCTTCAGACCACTCAGCTCAGATGCTTGAAATTTGGTATGATGCATTGCCTGGTTGACTCATACAAAGTTTATATAATGGTGGCCCTGGGATCCAAAATGGCCCTGGGATGGGGAGTCTTGGGTTTGAAATTAAAATATACTTAAAAATCTTCTTCTCCAAAACCCCCCAGTGCAGATGCTTGAAATTCGGTATGATGCTTTGCCTAGTGGTCCTTTACCAAGTTTGTTCAAATGATGGCGCTAGGATCAAAAATGGCCCCACCTCAGAGGGTCCTGGGTTTGAACCATTGAAATGCATAGAAAAACATTCAAAAATCTTCTTCAGAACCATTGGCTCAAATGCTTGAAATTTAGTATTTAGCATTGCCTAGTAGTCCTTTACCAAGATTATTCAAATGATGGTCCCAGGGTCCAAAATGGCCCCCGCATAGAAAAATATTCAAAAATCTTCTCATCAGAACCATTTGGAAATGGTTGCAAATAATCAGGTTTGTTCAAATGATGACCTAGTTTGACCTTTAACCTTTTTGGTCAGGTGAGCGATTCAGGGCCTCTTGGCCCTCTCGTCTTTAAGTATTGTCATTTGATTGATTTCTCTGAAATGAAGGTCTCTATCTCTATCAGCCTGATTATCGTAATTTGCAGTCATTACATAATTTAACTGAAAGTGAGATTTAATAATACTGACTACAGGCAAAGCGGGAAACAAAGTTTAAAAATTTGGTCCCGGTCACATGACCAAGATGAGCCAAAAGCTTACATTTCGGCCAGTTGACCTGAGCATATACTAGCAGGTGAGTGATCGTTACCCTTGGGGGACTTGTTAAAGGACTTCTCCTCTGAAGCTACTGGGCCAGTTTTAATTAAATTTCATATGTAGCTTTCAGGCAAGGTGGGGAATAAATTTTATGTTTGGTCCAGGTCACATGACCAAGATGGCCACCATGCCCATATATGGCAAAAACCTTCAAATTTTTATCTTCTCCAGAACCACTTAGCTGAGTGCCTTAAACATGGTATGTAGCATCTGGGACTCTAGTACTACCAAGTTCATATAAATGATAACCTTGGGTTGACCTTGACCTGTTTTGCCTTGGGTTGACCTTGACCTGTTTTGCCACAAGGTCAAATTTGGTCTCTGATACTTTTCAATGAGAAAAGCTGAAAAAGTGCATTTTTAGCTCACCTGAGCCTTTAGGCTCATAGGTGAGCTTATAGTATAGCCAGGCATCCGTCGTCCGTCCGTCCGCCGTCCGTCCTTCCGTCTGTCGTCCGTCGTCAACATTTTCAAACATCTTCTCCTCTGAAACCACTGGGCCGATTGAAGCCATATTTCATATGGAGCCTACCTAGGTCGGGGGAACGAAAGTTTGTTCGGGGAATCTGGGTCACATGGCCAAGATGGCCCCCACGCCCATATATGGTAGAAACCCTTCAAAAATCTTCTTCTACAGAACCAAATGGCCTATGACCTTGAAACTTGGTATGTAGCATTGGGCATGCCAGCCCATCATAATTTATACAAATCATGACCTTGCGTTGACCTTGACCTAATTTACGGCATGGTCAACTTTGGTACGTTAGGCTTTTATATGGGCAAACGCTAAAACAGTGGATTTCTCAGAACCTATTTAAGTTTAAGGAACAATACTTGGTATACATGGTCGACTAAATGACCAGATGAAGATATATGTCACTAAAGGTCAAGGTCATTCCGTCGGACCATCCGTCGTCAAGATTTTCAAACATCTTCTCTTCTGAAACCACTGGGCCGATTGAAGCCAAATTTCATATGGAGTCTCAGTGGGATGGGGGAACGAAAGTTTATACCAGGGGTCTGAGTCACATGACCAAGATGGCCGCCATGCCCATATATGGTAAAAACCCTTCAAAAATCTTCTCCAGAACCAAAAGGCCTATGACCTTGAAACTTGGTATGTAGCATCGGGCATGCAGCCCATCATAGTTTATACAAATCATGACCTTGCTTTGACCTTGACCTAATTTACGGCATGGTCAACTTTGGTACGTTAGGCTTTTATATTGGAAAACTCTTCAATAGTGGATTTCTCAGAAACTATTTAAGTCTAAGGTACAATACTTGGTATACATGGTCGACTAAATGACCAGATGAAGATATTATGTCACTAAAGGTCAAGGTCATTCCGTCGGACCATCCGTCGTCAAGATTTTCAAACATCCTCTCCTCTGAAACCACTTTGGCTGATTGAAGGCAAATTTCATATGGAGTCTCAGTGGGATGGGGGAGCGAAAGTTTATACCCGGGGTCTGGGTCACATGACCAAGATGGCCGCCATGCCCATATATGGTAAAAACCTTTCAAAAATCTTCTTCTCCAGAACCAAAAGGCCTATGACCTTGAAACTTGGTATGTAGCATCAGGCATGCTGGCCCATCATAGTTTATACAAATCATGACCTTGCGTTGACCTTGACCTAATTTACGGCATCGTCAACTTTGGTACGTTAGGCTTTTATATTGGAAAACGCTTAAATAGTGGATTTCTTAGAAACTATTTAAGTCTAAGGTACAATACTTGGTATACATGGTCGACTAAATGACCAGATGAAGATATTATGTCACTAAAGGTCAAGGTCATTCCGTCGGACCATCCGACGTCAAGATTTTCAAACATCCTCTCCTCTGAAACCACTTTGGCCGATTGAAGGCAAATTTCATATGGAGTCTCAGTGGGATGGGGGAACATAAGTTTATACCCGGGGTCTGGGTCACATGACCAAGATGGCCTCCATGCCCATATATGGTAAAAACCCTTCAAAAATCTTCTTCTCCAGAACCAAAAGGCCTTTGACCTTGAAACTTGGTATGTAGCATCAGGCATGCCGGCCCATCATAGTTTATACAAATCATGACCTTACGTTGATCTTGACCTAATTTACGGCATCGTCAACTGTGGTACGTTAGGCTTTTATATTGGAAAACGCTTAAACAGTGGATTTCTCAGAAAATATTTAAGTCTAAGGTACAATACTTGGTACACATGGTTGACTAAATGACCAGATGAAGATATTATGTCATTTAAGGTCAAGGTCATTCCGTCGGACCATCCATCGTCAAGATTTTCAAACATCTTCTCCTCTGAAACCACATGGGCCGATTGAAGCCAAATTTCATATGGAGTCTCAGTGGGATGGGGAAACGAAAGTTTATACCCGGGGTCTGGGTCACATGACCAAGATGGCCGCCATACCCATATATGGTAAAAACCCTTCAAAAATCTTCTTCTCCAGAACCAAAAGGCCTATGACCTTGAAACTTGGTATGTAGCATTGGGCATGCCAGCCCATCATAGTTTATACAAATCATGACCTTGCGTTGACCTTGACCTAATTTACGGCATCGTCAACTTTGGTATGTTAGGCTTTTATATTGGAAAAAGCTTAAACAGTGGATTTCTCAGAAACTATTTAAGTCTAAGGTACAATACTTGGTATACATGGTCGACTAAATGACCAGATGAAGATATTATGTCACTAAAGGTCAAGGTCATTCCGTCGGACCATCCGTCGTCAAGATTTTCAAACATCTTCTCCTCTGAAATCACTGGGCCGATTGAAGCCAAATTTCATATGGAGTCTCAGTGGGATGGGGGAACGAAAATTTATACCCGGGGTCTGGGTCACATGACCAAGATGGCCACCATACCCATATATGGTAAAAACCCTTCAAAAATCTTCATCCCCAAGAACCGAAAGGCCTATGGCCTTGAAACTTGGTATGTAGCATCGGGCATGCGGGCCCATCATAGATTATGCAAATCATGACCTTGTGTTGACCTTGACCTAATTTATGGCATGGTCAACTTTGGTACGTTAGGCTTTTATATGGGAAAATGCTTTAACAGTGGATTTCTCAGAAAATATTTAAGTCTAAGGTACAAATAAGGTACAATACTTGGTATACATTGTCGACTAAATGACCAGATGAAGATATTATGTCACTAAAGGTCAAGGTCATTCCGTCGGACCATCCGGCGTCAAGGTTTTCGAACATCTTCTCTGAAACCACTGGGCCGATTGAAGACAAATTTCATATGGAGTCTCAGTGGGATAGGGGAACGAAAGTTTATACCCAAGGTCTGGGTCACATGACCAAGATGGCCGCCATGCCCATATATGGTAAAACCCTTCAAAAATCTTCTTCTCCGGAACCAAAAGACCTATGACCTTGAAACTTGGTATGTAGCATTGGGCATGCGGGCCCAACATAGTATATACAAATGATGACCTTATGTTGACCTTGATCTAATTTACGGCATGGTCAACTTTGGTAAGTTAGGCTTTTATATTGGAAAACGCTTAAACAATGGATTTCTCAGAAAACATTTAAGTCTAAGGTACAATACTTGGTATACATGGTCGACTAAATGACCAGATGAAGATACATGTCACTAAAGGTCAAGGTCATTCTGTCGGACTATCCGTCGTCACGATTTTCAAACATCTTCTCCTCTGAAACCACTGGGCCGACTGAAGCCAGGGCTCTCGATCACCGAAATTTGGGGCCGAAATTCGGCCCCATTCCCAATGCCAAAAAGTATGTTTTTTTCCCAATTCCAGATGAAAAATTCCCAATCTGACTAAGCCTGTTTGGTCCAAGAATATTGCAGTTGCATCAATACAAAATGTATTTAAAACCACCTAAAACTAAAAATGTTATCATAATTTATAACTTTAAAAATCGGGAAGCAATTATATTTTCATTCACGATCGTCATGTTTTGTTACTGGAAAGTGGTACCGGGTTTTATCATGTAGTCATGTACTGTTAGAGTTACTTCCCTTTCATCAGAGGGTGAATAGCCTAGCGAATTTCGCTGCAATATGTTAATATTTTCAGATTTTCTTTGCTTCAAGGGCCAATATTGTTGTGATGAACAATATTTTGACTTGTTCTGTAATTTAAAGCATTCCAATGCTAAAATTGGATCGGAGTTTTCACCTATAGTGGATGATTCTGCTGTTTTTGTGTTTCGTACCTGAATCAATTTTCACAGAAATTTTCGGCCATATCCAAAATCATAAACAGGATTACCGGGACATTCAGGAGTTAGTTTAGTGATAGTGACATACAGTGGATGTTTTGTACTTGCAGGACTGAAAGTTTTGTCATGTTCTGCATTGTGACAGTCCACTTCCTCTCAACTTCACATTATGCTTAGTTCACAGATGCTTATACTGTTGTTATATTGATACACTTTTTTTTTCTATGTCCCAGTCTTGTCTCCAATTTAAGAGTGGCAAGATAGGGAAGTTGCCAGTTCAAAGGAAAGAAAGAAAAAACTCAACACACACAAATAGTTTTGTTATCTAATATCCCAACTATTTGATAAAGTTTATTATGATTCACTATCTGCTAGATTTATGTCTGCTTATTGACTGGATTCGTCTGAAAATATATAACAATAGATCTACCGTATGTGTTGGTCTGACAATGAAACCTTCACACATAAAACCATGAAAATTTTCCCAATTTTAGACAAAACGACGCTATTTTTCCCAATTCTAAAGGCCCCGGCCCCATTCCCAAAAAGGGGTGTGAGAGCCCTGGAAGCCAAATTTCATATGGAGTCTCAGTGGGATGGGGGAACGAAAGTTTGTACCCGGGGTCTTGGTCACATGACCAGGATGGCCGCCATGCCCATATATGGTCAAAAACTTTCAAAAATCTTCTTCTCCAGAAAAGGCCTATGACCTTGAAACTTGGTATGTAGCTTTGGGCTTGCGGGAAAACACTTATATAGTGGATTTCTCAGAAACTATTTAAGTCTAAGATACAATATGTGGTATATATGGTCAACTAACTGACCAGAGGAAGATATTATGTCACTGAAGGTCAAAGTCATTTTGTCGGTCTGTCCGTCATCAAGATTTTCAAACATCTTCTCCTCTGAAACCACTGGGGAGATTGAAGCCAAATTTCATATGGTGTCTCAGTGGGATAGGGGAACTAAAGTTTATACCGGGGGGCTGGGCTACATGACCAAGATGGCCACCATGCCCATATATGGTAAAAACCCTTCAAAACTCTTCTTCTCTAGAACCAAAAGGCCTATGACCTTGAAACTTGGTATGTATACCCGGGGTCTGGGTCACATGACCGAGATGGCCGCCATGCCCATATATGGTAAAAACCCTTCAAAAATCTTCTTCTCCAGAACCAAAAGGCCTATGACCTTGAAACTTGGTATGTGGCATGCTGGCCCGTCATAGTTTATACAAATCATGACCATGTGTTGACCTTGAATTAATTTACGACATGGTCAACTTTGGTACGTTAAGTCTAAGGTACAAATAAGGTACAATACTTGGTATACATGGTCGACTAAATGACAAGATGAAGACATTATGTCACTAAAGGTCAAGGTCATTTTGTCGGTCTGTCCGTCATCAAGATTTTCAAAATATCTACTCCTCTGAAACCACTGGTCTGATTGAAGCAAAATTTCATATTGAGTCTAAGTGTGATCAGGGAATAAAAGTTTGTTCTCAGGGTCTTGACCAAGATGGCTGCCATGCCCGTATATAGTAAAAACCCTTCAAAATCTTCTTCTCCAGAACCAAAAGGTGTATGACCTTGAAACTTGGTATGTAGCTTTGGGCACTCAAGCCCATCATTGTTTATACAAATGATCGTGCGTTGACCTTGACCTAATTTATGACACTGTCAACTTTGGTACATTATGTAGGCTTTTATAAGGGAAAATGCTTAAACAGTGGATTTTTCAGAAACTATTTAAGTCTAAGGTGCAATATTTGGTACATATGGTTGACTAAATGACCAGATGAAGATATTTTGTCGTTAAAGGTCAAGGTCATTCTTTGACTTTTGTACAAGGTCATTGAGATTCTGTCACCCGTCAACATTTTCATCTTCTCAGAGGCCACTAAGGTCAATTGAAGCCATATTTCATATGGAGCTTCACCGGTTTAAAGGAACCATAGTTTGTTCAGATGGTCTTGGTCACTTGACCAAGATGGCCACCATGCCCATATATGGTAAAAACTCTTCAAAAGTCTTTTTCTCAAGAACCGAAAGGCTTATAACCTTGAAACTTGGTACCGGTATGTAGCATTGGGCACTCTGGCCCATCATAGTTTATACAAATGATTACTATATTTCATATGGAGCTTTAATACTGGGTCAAAGGAATCAAAGTTTGTTCAGATGGTCATGGTCGTATGAACATGGTGGCCGCCACACCCATTTATGATAAAAACCCTTCAGAAATCTTTGTCCAGAAACAAAGACCCAGTGACCTTGTGGCTTGGTATATAGAATTGGGACTCAGCATTAATCCCCAAGGGAGGGGGCCCTTGCCCTGGTGCTATATACATGTATAAAAGCATGAAAATATATACCAGGACCAAGTGTCAGGTGAGCTACAGGGCCATTGGTCCTCTGGTTTTGTTGCTGTAATGCTCTGTGATATGGAAATGCAGACAACTTGAACCCCTAGGAATTCTAGAGGTCAAGGTCATTTAGTGACCTAGGCTAAAGGTCATTTGTCTGTAATGTGTCAACATTTTTAGCTCACCTGTACGAAAGTACAGAGAGCTATTGTTGTCACTTGGACGCCGCGTTGGCGTTGGCATGGGCGTCACACTTTAAAGTTTTACGTTTTAGTTTTTAGCTCACCTGTCAAGGTGAGCTTATAGTATAGCCTTGGTCCGTCGTCCGCCGTCGTCGGCGTCCACACTTTTAAACATCAATATCTCCTAAACCAGCTGGCCAATCTTGATCAAATTTTATGTGTAGCATTGTTGGGGTGGGGGATTGACTGCATTAGGTTTAAAGGCAGATTGTTTGGAACTCTGGTTGCCATGGCAACATATAGCTCCCATTGACTTATAATGGGAAAAACTTCAAAAATCTTCTTCTCTGAAACAATGAGGCCCAGAGCTTACATATTTAGTATGTACCAATGTCTAGTGGTCCCCTACATAAATTCTGCCAACAATGCCCCTGGGGCCCAAATTGGCCACGCCCCGGGGGTCATTAGCTCCCATAGACTTACAATGGGAAAGTCTTCAAAAATCTTCTTCTCTGAAACCATGAGGCCCATAGCTTATATATTTAGTATGTACCAATGTCTAATGCTCCCCTACATAAATACTGCCAACCATGCCCCTGGGGCCCAAATTGGCCAGCCTAAGAACCTTCAAAAATCTTCTTCACTGGAACCATGAGGCCCAGAGCTTATATATAAAGTATGTAGCAAAGTTTAGTGGTCCCCTACATAAATCCTGCCAATCAAGCCCCTGGAGTCCAAATTGGCCATGTCCCAGGGGTTATGAGCTCCCATAGACTCATAATGGGAAAAACTTAAAAAATCTTCTTCTCTGAAACCATGAGGCCCAGAGCTTATATATTTGGTATGTAGCAGTGTCTAGTGGTTCCCTACATGAATCTTGCCAACCATGCCCCTGGGGCCCAAATTGGCCATGCCCTGAGGGTCATTAGCTCCAATAGACTTACAATGGGAAAATCTTCAAAAATCTTCTGCTCTGAAACCATGAGGTCCAGAACTTATATATGTAGCATGTAGCAATGTCTAGTGGTCCCCTACATAAATCCTGCCAACCATGGCCCTGGGTCCAAATTGGCCATGCCACAGCGGTCATTAGCTCCCATAGACTTACAATGGGAAAATCTTCTAAAATCTTCTTCTCTGAAACTATGAGGCCCAGAGCTTATATATGTAGCATGTAGCAATTTCTAGTGGGCTCTCACATAAATCCTGCCAACCATGCCCCAATGGTCTGAATTGGCCACACCCCAGGAGTCATAATCTCCCATAGACTTACAATAGGAAAATCTTCAAAAATCTTCTTCTCTGAAACCATGAGGGCCATAGCTAATACATATAGCATGTGGCAATCTCTAGTGCTCCCCTACTTAAATGCTGCCACCCATGCCCTTGGGGCTCACAATGGCCATGCCCCAGGATGTCATTTGTTATAGTATAGCCATGGTCCGTCTGGGGCGGCGGCGACGTCGTCCACACTTTTAAACATCTTCTCCTCAGAAACCCCAGGGCCGATTGAAGCCAAATTTCATATGGAGCCTTAACAGGATGGGGGAACAAAAGTATATATATTTGACCCAGGTCACATGACCAAAATGGCGGCCATGCCCAATATATGGTAAAAACCTGAAAAAATCTTCTTCTCCAGAACCATTGAGTTGATTGCCTTGAAACTTGGTATGTAGCATCTTGGACTCCAGTACTACAAAGTTTATATGAATGATGATCATGGGTTGACCTTGACCTATTTTTGGCAAGGTCAAATTTGGTCCCTTAGGCTTTTGAATGGGAAAATCTGAAAAAGTGCATTTTCTGTCGCGGTTATGCTCTGTGATATGGAAATGTAGTCAATTTCAACAACTATGGATATTAGAGGTCATTTAGTGACCTTGACCAAAGGTCATTTGTCCATTGGGTGTCAACATTTTCAGACATCTTCTCCTCAGCAACCATTGGGCCGATTGAAGCCAAATTTCATATAGAAACTTGTCAGGATAGGAGAACGAAAGATTATATATTTGGCCCAGGTCACACGACCAAGATAGCCGCCATGCCCATATATAGTAAAAACCTCAAAAAGTCTTCTTCTCCAGAACCACTGGGCTGATTGCCTTGAAACTTGGTATGTAGCATCTTGGAGTCCAGTACTACAAAGTGGATATAAAAGATGACCTTAGGTTGACCCTGACCTATTTTACCGCGAGGTCAAATTTGGTCCCTTAGGCTTTTGAATGGGAAAAGCTGAAAAAGTGCATTTTTCTGTTGCTGTTGTGCTCTGTGATATGGAAATTCAGTCGTGATCAACCATTATGAATACTAAAGGTCAAGGTCATTGTCGTTTTCGTCCATCGTCAACATTTTCAAAGGACTTCTCCTCAGAAATCACTCGGCAGATTGAAGCCAAATTTCATATAGAGCCTTAACAGGATAAAGAAACAAAAGGTCTATAAATTTTTTATCCAGGTCACATGACCAAGATGGCCGCCATGCCCATATAAGGTAGAAACCTTAAAAATCTTCTTCTCCACGGACTCTAGTACTACAAAGATTATGTAAATGATGACCTTGGGTTGACCTTAACCTATTTTATGGCAAGGTCAAATTTTGTCCCTTAGGCTTTTGAATGGGAAAATACAAAAAAGTGCATTTTTCTGTTGCTATTGAGCTCTGTGATATGAAAATTCAGTCAACTTCAACCTCTGTGAATACTAGAGGTCAAGGTCAGTTAGTGATTTTATAGAAGTGGCCGTAGTAGAACAGTTTACACACTCACCATCCAATCATATAGAATTGCAGCCTGTTTATTAGCCTACCTGAGCCCAAAGCTTACATTTTGGCCACTTAACCTCAGCATATTCTGGCAGGTGAGCGATCGTTGCCCTTGGGCGACTTGTTTTATGTGATGGGCAAGGCACTGCATTTGAGCTATCCTGTATGTGGTCAGGTCTTGTTAATTTTGGTCCCTTGGAAAAGCTGAAAAAGTGCATTTGATAACCTTGGCATAGGAAGTATGCCGTGTTCGTTTGCCGTGGGGTATATAACGTTCGTGTGATGTCCGTTCATCCATTCATCTGCCTGTCTGTCCTTCTGTCCATCTGCTAGTTAACATTTGCATTAAAGTTTTGCGTTAAAGTTTTTGAGGTCTCATATCATTGAAACCCTTTGTTGGGTTTGGTTTATATTTAGCATGTTGATAGATTTTGGTCCAAAATTTTTATTTTGTACTTCCCCACCCATGCCTGTGACCTAGAGGTTAAGGTCACGGACTTTAACTTTTCATGTTAAAGTTTTGCCTTAAAGTTTTTAAGATCTCTGTATAAGTCAAATCCTTTGTTGGGTTAGGTTTATGTTTGGCCAGATGATAGGTGTTGGTCCAGACTTTCGTTCTATACCATCCCCATCCATGCCTATTACCTAGAGGTCAAGGTCAGTGACTTTGACTATTCATGTTACAGTTTTGTGTGACAGTTTTTTAGATCTTACATCATCCTAACTCTTTGTTCAGTTTGGTTTATATGTCCAAAGTTTTATTTTGCACCATCTTTACACATGCCTGTGACCTAAAGGTCAATGTTACAGACTTACTCATTTTTATGCCCCCGCCATTAAAATGGGGGGAGGTGGGGGGTGGGGGGGTGGGTTGCATATAGTATCACCGCTGTCCGTAGCATGCGTATGAAATGGTTTCCGTTCAATATCTTTTGACAGCATTGGTGTATTGAATTCATATTTCATACACAGCTGGGCATGTTCAAAAAAATGTGACCGAAGCATTTCAGAGCATTTTAAAGGAAACAGGGCTTTAATAGTATATTATTTTTGTTGCTGAAGATGTATCATGTAGCCTTGAAGATACTTGCCAAAATTCATTGAAATAGTTTGAGTAATGAAAAAGTTACGGTCAAAAATATAGCCAAAAAACTCAGGAGTGTAACGCTTTTTGTGTGACATTTTTTTGATTACTGAATTTTCTGCCTGCATTTTTACAAAACTCTTGTCGGTTACCATACCTATTAGCCATCTGTTTGACTTTCCAGTCCTTTGGGCTGCATGAATATGTAAGATTTATCTCCTTTCATCATCACTCATGGAATAAGAAAGGCTAAATGCAACAGCACTATGCTGAATTTCTGATGCACCAAAAAAGAAGAGGTTCTCGTGTAAATGGATGTCATTTTTATATTTGATGCTTCTAATCTCTATAACATGGTCTGAAACATTGAATAAAGATGTTATATTGTATTGCAAATTTTCCAGTTGCTGTAACAGCATCCATCTCAGAATGTAAACCACTTCTTCTCAAGTACCCCTTGAACTCAGGAGTGTAATATTTGTGATATGAAACCCCATAGCATTTTCCAGGGGTAGATTTAGTCAACTTTCATGCCATGTATAAAAAGTCTTTGACCCATCATGATAATTGGTACACAGGAACTCTTCATCTTGGCTCTTGTTTTCTTCATACGCACCATTTAAGCCACTCAGGAGTGTAACACTTTCTTGAAAAAAGACAAAAATAGCTTATTTCTTTACCACAAGTAGTGTTATCTTCATTTATTAGGCACATACATGAAGACCAAGTCACCCTCAAACAATTTTGGAACATAAATTTAACTTCTAAACGTAAATAAGGCTGTACTGCCATGAAATCGACTGAAAGTTGAAGATTTTGAGATTCCATTTTCTTCCTATCTATCACTTTGAGGCATTCCAAATAATATCCTTACATAGCTATCAAGTGTTTTGTGATAAATAATACGATAAAAGTGACCAAGATAATGATATTATGTGATTTAGTTTGGGTTTTGCTTTGACATGTATTGTGCAAGGTGTTACACTCCTGAGCATTTTCAGTTTAATGCCATTTTGGACACTTTTTCTTCCCCTATATCAACATATTTGGATTAATTCATGCTGAATATAATATTTCCAACATTTGAAAATGTTTTTTGATGCAGTGCCATCTGTTTTGATAAGATTTTGAGGATATTTTAGGAAGGGACATTTTCCACTGATTTATAATGTGACCATCAGCCTCTGAAACTTGTATGGAACTATATTTCTGTAATGTCTTTTGTAAATAGGTAATGATATTCAGGTAAAGAAAACTGTTCAATTTCCAAAAGAAAGAGTGAAGAAGAAATTAATTAAATTCAGTATTTGTTTGATTAGTGTGCATTTAGACAGCCAAACAGCAAATATATTGTGGCACACCCAAGCATTGAGTTGAAAGACGTGATTTTGGTTTTTGCTATAGCAATGAGTGCAAGTTGCATTTATGGTGAAGACAACATCATAATGAAATCTAAAGGCAGAATATTCCACTTTTTTTTACAGTACCAACAAATGGCTGAAAAGTGTTACACTCCTGAGCAACAGACCAAGTTTTCTTGTTAAAGAGGCCAATAAATTTGGAAAAACTGATGTTTACAACATGCAGTCATTGTTACTTTATTGCAAAGAACACTTAATCAATGATTTGAGTTCTTGTGATGCTAATTCCAGCAGTTTGAAAATAATACACAGGAGTGTAACACATTTCTTGACTCTTTTAGCACATTTTTGACATAGCATCACCACCACCAGTATGTTTTTATGTCAACAATCATTCTCTAGATTAGTTCCCTACTCATATGCCATCATCCCAATGCACATTTTATTGAGGTACAGTTAAGTAAATAAAAGATATGAAAGTCTTTAGAGCTCTACATCTAAAAAAGTGTGTCAAAATGAAGTTAAAATTTGAGTTTTTATATCATTCAGCAGTTTCTGACAGACAACAGCACTTATTTGCATAATTTGGAAGTGCCCTGCATCAAATAATAGAAATTTAGAGTGATAAGATCATGATTTTAGCTTCCAAAGCTTTCATAAAATTTTGTCATTTTAACAGATTTTTTGTGTAAATTTCTTCACAAAACTGTCATAAAATTTTTATTAGTAATGCTATTATTAAAATTCATACAGTTTTGTAAACTGTAAGCACTGTAGATAAGTCTGGAATAAAAATTAAACCTATGGCAGAGTGTTTATTTTTGACCTCCAATGTCACACTTTGGTCACATTTTTTTTGAACATGCCCAGCTATATAATCATAAAATACAGGTCAAGTTTGATGTTGGGTAAAATCCCTCGATGATTATACCCCCGACATACCTCTGTAGTATTACTTTTGATCTGGACTACCAAAGCTGCAGGGTCAGGCTCATGGGTGGGGCCTGGGGTCAATAACTAGGACTTAGCCATTTGTTGTATATACAGTTTGGGTTATTGTTCTAATATATTGAGTAGAGCCTAGTGATACATAACTAGGTTTATTATGCCCCCAACTTCGGAGAAGTTGAGGGGGCATATTGGTTTGGGCCTGTCCGTCCGTCCGTCCGTCTGTCCGTCCGTCCGTCCGTCTGTCCGTAACGCCTGTTGGCAGCTTGGAAACTCAAGAACTGCTTATGCTAGGATGTTGAAATTTTATTTGTGGCATGTACTTGAAAAATAAGCGTACCCGTATTTTTTCTTTTTTCCGCCGGTCATGTATTTTCAGAGTTATGCCCCTTTTTCAACTTAGTCTATGGAACCTTGTGAACAAAATATCTCAAGAACCCCTGATGCTAGGATCATGATTTTTTGCAGGATGACATTGCCTAAGGTGTAGATGACCTGATTAACTTTTGGAAAAAATTAAGGAATTTTTGACCGAGTTATGCCCCTTTTTTGACTTAGTGCATTGTAAGCCTATGGAACCTTGTGAACAAAATATCTCAAAAATCCCTGGTGCTAGGATCATGAGGTTTTGCAGGATGACAATGCCCAAGGTGTAGATGACCTGATTAACTTTTGAAAGAAATTTGTGAATTTTTGACCGAGTTATGCCCCTTTTCGACTTAGTGCATTGTAAGCCTATGGAACCTTGTGAACAAAATATCTCAAGAACCCCTGATGCTAGGATCATGAATTTTTGCAGGAAGATATTGCCCAAGGTGTAGACGACCTGATTAACTTTTGAAATAAATTGGTGAATTTTTGATCGAGTTATGCCCCCTTTTTGACTTAGTGCATTGTAAGCCTATGGAACCTTGTGAACAAAATATCTCAAGGACCCCTGGCGCTATGATCATGATTTTTTGCAGGAAGACATTGCCTGAGGTGTAGATGACCTGATTAACTTTTGAACAATACTGGTGAATTTTTGACTTGAGTTATTCTCCTTTTTTGACTTAGTGCATTGAAGCCTATGGTACAAAGGTATCCTTACATACGGTCAAGAACCATAACAGATAGGAACTTGAAATCTTGTATGCTGCATGAACATGAAAAATAACCGAACCTGTATATTTTTTCCTCTGACGGTCTCGTCATTTAGGAGTTATGCCCCTGTTTCGACTTTGTCATTTTATATAGGAACAACCTTGTGAACAAAATATCTGAAGAACAGCATAAGCTAGGGTCCTGATACTTGGCATACAGTTACAGATTAGGGTGCCCATGACCTGATTAACTTTTGAGCCTATTTCGTAAATTTTTGGTTGAGTTATTCCCCTTTTTCAGACATAGGCATTTTGTAAAGGAACAAGCTTGTGAACAAATATCTGAAGAACCGCATAAGCTAGGATCCTTATATTTGGCATGCAGGTTAGGACCAAGGTATAGATAACCTGATTAACTTAAGAGCCCATTTTATAAATGTTTGACAGAATTTTTCTCATTTTCGGACATAGGCATTTTGTATACAAAGACGCTATATGAATAACTTCGTGAACAAAATATCTGAAGAACCACTAAGCTATGTTCCTTATATTTGGCATACAGTTACAAGCTATGATGTAGATGAACCAATTAAACCCCTTTCTGACTTAAACATTATGGGATGAGCCTTCTTTAGAGGCAAGCATATGGTTGGGGGCATAGTGTTTCATAAACACATTTTCTAGTTTCATACTAGTTTACACATATGGATGCTGCTGCTGACATAAGGGCAAGGTCACAAACATTAAATTTTGTACATGTATAACATTTGCATTGTAGTTTTGTGGTAAAGTATGCTTTCATTAGGCAGTGGCACTGGTCGGGGGGTATATGTGAGCCCCTGCTCAATTGCTCTAGTTGTTGGAGTTATGGCCCTTTTTCGACTTCATTTTGTATGAAAAAATGGTTTCCATTCAATATCTTTTGAAAGCATTGGTGTATTGAACTCATATTTTATACACAGGTATATAATCATAAATTACAGGTCAAGTTCGATGTTGGGTAAAATCTGTCGATTATTGTGGGAGTTATGGCCCTTTTTCGACTTCATTTTGTATGAAAAAATAGTTTCCGTTCGATCTTTTGAAAGCATTGGTGTATTGAATTCATATTTTATACACAGGTATATTATCATAAAACACAGGTCAAGTTCGATCTTAGGCAAAATCCGTCGATTATTGTGGGAGTTATGGTCCTTTTTCGACTTCATTTTGTGTGAAAAACTGGTTTCCGTTCGATATCTTTTGAAAGTATTGGTGTATTGAATTCATATTTTATACACAGGTATATAATCATAAATTACAGGTGAAGTTGGGCAAAATCTGTCGATTATTGTGGGAGTTATGGCCCTTTTTCGACTTCATTTTGTACGAAGAAATGGTTTCCATTCGATATCTTTTGAAAGCATTGGTGTATTGAATTCATATTTTATACACAGGTATATAATCATAAAATACAGGTCAAGTTTAATGTTGGGCAAAATCCGTCGATTATTGTGGGAGTTATGGCCCTTTTTCGACTTCGTTTTGTATGAACTAATGGTTTCTGTTCGATATCTTTTGAAAGCATTTGTGTATTAAATTCATATTTTATACACAGGTATATAATCATAAAATACAGGTCAAGTTCGATGTTGGGCAAAATCTGTCAATTATTGTGGGAGTTATGGCCCTTTTTATGCCCCCGCCACGAAGTGGGGAGGGGCATATAGTTTTGCCCTTGTCCGTCCGTACGTACGTACGTCCGTCACACTTTGTAGTACTGTTCTTGTCTCCACAACTCCTCCTACAGTATTCGATGCAGGGAGCTGAAACTTGGAACACAGTTCAGACATGCATTGAACATGTGCATAAAGGAAACATAACTTTGATTAAGATCTTTATTGCAGAATTATGTCCCCTTGAATAATAAACATATTTTGACCATATTTCACATCTGAGTACTGTTCTTGTCTCCGCAACTCCTCCTACAGTATTTGATATAGGGAGTTGAAACTTGCAACACAGCTCAGACATGCATTGAACATGTGCATAAAGGAAACAGAACTTTGATTAAGGTCTTGGTTGCAGAATTATGTCCCCTTGAATAATATACATATTATAACCATATTTCACATTTGAGTACTGTTCTTGTCTCTGATACTCCTCCTACAGTATTTAATGTAGGGAGTTGAAACTTGCAACACAGTTCAGACATGCATTGAACATGTGCATAAAGGAAACAGAACTTTGATTAAGATCTTTATTGCAGAATTATGTCCCCTTGAATAACATAAATATTTTGACCATATTTCACATTTGTAGTACTGTTCTTGTCTCTGCAACTCCTCCAATTGTATTTGATGTAGGGATTTGAAACTTGTAACACAGTTCAGACATGCATTGAACATGTGCATAAAGGAAACAGAACTTTGATTAAGGTCTTTATTGCAGAATTATGTCCCCTTGAATAACATAAATATTTTGACCATATTTCACATTTGTAGTACTGTTCTTGTCTCTGCAACTCCTCCAATTGTATTTGATGTAGGGATTTGAAACTTGTAACACAGTTCAGACATGCATTGAACATGTGCATAAAGGAAACAAAACTTTGATCCAGGTCATTATGGCAGAATTACATCCCTTTGAATGACATGCATATTTTGACCATATTTCACACTTTATAGTACTGTTCTTGTCTCTGCAATCCAATAGTATTTGATGTAGGGATTTGAAACTTGCAACACAGTTCAGACATGCATTGAACATGTGCATAAAGGAAGCAGAACTTTCAGTCAGGTCTTTGTTGCAGAATTATGTCCCCTTGAATAACATACATATTTTGACCATATTTCCATAGCTTAAGGTAGACGAATACTGAATAGAAATATTGGCGGGGCATTCAAACCATTATACCGTCTAAATAACCCAAAGAGCTATAAAACATTTGGGTAAGAAAAAAACAATTTTCACCGTTTTGTTTTCCTAAAAAACAATATTTTGTATTTCTACATACATTTTTTACACATTTTCCATTAAAATTCATATCTCTAGCACATGAATGCACTTTCATTTCAGCAAATCATATAATCTGTAATATAGGATATTTGAAACAAACTGATAACAAAAAATTGCAGTTTTCTTGTTAATAAGTATATTTTTACATTCTTTGAAAAAATGCAAGAAAATTGAATTTCATGAAAAACGTCATGAAAAATATCATCAATCGATGGGGCATGCTTATGCATATTATTTTAGTAAAACTTACATCGTATGTTAAAGAATAAAACAAAAAAAACAACATTTCACCGTTTTGTTTCCTAGAAAAACAATGTTTAAGTTCAAAATATCCCCAAAACAGACTGCCCAAATTCTGCACCTGCTGCAAGCACAGCCGGTCCTTGCCCTATTATTTATTTTCCTGTTATTCGGTTCTACCACAGAGTAATGTCGACAAAAATGCGCAGATGGAATGGAAACTGTGAAGATCTTGATCATTCTGGTTCCTAAGGAACAGTCTGATCTCAGTTTCCACTGTTTGTACAGACCTATGTGCCCGAAAACTTAGGATCTTTACGGTAGATATTGTAAGTGTATATTATAACTGTATATACTCCACAGTCAGTCGATTTTATGATGAACAATAACTCTGTTTGTTTTTTAAACAAGCAAGAACAGAGTTATTGCGGGATCGTCCACCTTAAATACAATCTCACCTTTTATCGTCGCTCTAGGGGCCTTTTTGGTATTACATCACAGCTTTATTGGATATGACAGTACCTTGAACAACTTTGCGTTTCAGGTTTGTAGGATGAAGGTCAAGGTCACAGTTGCTATTTTCAGAAAAACTAGGGCATTGCTCCAGCGCTTTCATTTATACATCGATTTTGATGTAACTTCACATAAATGTTAAGTATAACAATATCATGAATAAATTACTGTTTCAGCACGGCAGGTCCAAGGTCAAGGTCACAGTTGCTATTTTTAGAAAAAAACTTTATCATTCCTCTACTCCTCTATTCATTGACAATTTTGATGTAACTTCACTCAAATGTTTAGTGTGACAATAGCTTGGACAAGTTCGTGATCCAGAATTTCAGGGTAAAGGTCAAGGTCATATTTGCTATTTTAGAAAATATGCTGTCATCCCTCTGGAATGATTTTGGCATAACTTGACACAAATATTTAGCTTGACAATATCTGGGACAAATTTACGTTTCATCATTGTAGGTCCAAGGTCAAGGTCACAGATGCTATTATAGGTACATGTAAATCTTTGTCATGGTTCTAGCGCCTTTATTTATTAACTGATTTTGATAGAACTTCACACATATATTAAGTATGACAATATCTTGGACAAGTAAACCTTTCAGGGTTGTAGTTCCAAGGTCAAGGTTACAGTTGCTATTTTTAAGAAAAACTCAGTCATCCCTCTAGCACCTTTATTTATTGACAGATTTTGATGTAACTTCACACAAATATGTTTTAACACATTACTTTTCTTGTGAAGCATATGGTGGGGGCATTCATCACCTTTAGTGATTGTCTAGTTTCAACTTCATTTCATACAATAATGGTTTCCGTTTGTTAGTTTTTGAAAAGTTACTTGTTTCTGGGCTATTTCTTTTGGAAAGTTGCATGGCATCCATTTCTGCGATAAGATACAGAATGTCATCACATATCACAGTCATGACCCCCCCCCCCCCCCCACACACACACACACATACACACACATACTTCTCTTGATCCAAGAAGCACAATACATCTGCCCAAGGAAAACAATAATACATGTACCACAGAAGTCTGCCTTTGTGAACCTAGTTATGCTACAAGTGCCAGTACCTTTAACAAGGCGCCATCTTACTTAGGGCACTAGGCGGGGGCATCTGTGTCATATGGACACGTATTTCTAGTCATATTTGTTCTCTGTTGAAGTTTTTATACCTCGCCACACGTTAGTGGCGGGGTATTATGTTATACCCCGCCACACGTTAGTTGTTATACCCCGCCACACGTTAGTGGCGGGGTATTATGTTTTCTCGTTGGCCGTCCGTGTGTCGGTCCGTCGTACGTCCATCCATCTGTCCGTCCGCACTTCGTTTCCGTTCGATGACTTAAGCATTTATTAACGGATTTCCTTCAAATTTTGCATTAGTATTAAGAATGTCTCGCTTGGGATTGTTAATGGGCAAATTTCGATTATTTCTGACAGAGTTATGGCACTTGTCAATGTACAAAAAATGGCCTTGGCCAAAGGTCACTTGTCTGTTGTGTGCCAACATTTTCAGAGGACTGTCCTCTGAAACTACGGGGCCAATTTCAATCAAATTTCATATGCAGCTTTCAGGGAAAGGGGAAAAGAAAATTGATATAGTTGGTCTAGGTCACATTACCAAGATGGCCACCATGCCCATATATGGCAAAAACCTTAAAAAGTCTTTTCTTCAGAACCATTAAGCCGATTGCCTTGAAAGTTGGTATGTAGCATCTAGGACTGTAGTACTACTAAGTTTATATAAATGATGACCTTGGGTTGACCTTGACTAGTTTATGGCAAGGTCAAATTTGGTCCCTGTGGTGTTTGAATGGGAAAAGCTGAAAAAGTGCATTTTTTGTTGATTTTATGCTCTGTGATATAGAAATGCAGTCCATCTCAACCCATAAGAATTTTAGAGGTCGAGGACATTTAGTGACCTTGACCAAAGGTCACTTGTCCATTTTGTGTCATTATTTTCATAGGACTTCTGGTCTGACTACTGGGCCAATTTCAGTTAAATTTCATATGCAGCCTTCAGGTAAAGATGAAAAAGGAAGTTTGTATATTTAGTCGAGGTCACATGACCAAGATGATCACCATGCCTATTATGGCATAAACTTTAAAAAGTCTTGTTTCCCAGAATCATTTAGCCGTTTGCCTTGAAAATTGGTATGTAGCATCTGGGACTCTAGTTCTACAAAGTTTATAGAAATGATGACTTTGGGTTGACCTTGACCTATTTTATGGCAAGGTCAAATTTGGTCCCTTGGGCTGATAAAGTGCATTTTTGTTGATATTGTGCTTTGTGATACGGAAATGCAGCCGACTTCAACCCCTAAGAATTCTAGAGGTAAAGTCATTTAATGACTTTGGTCAAAGTTCACTTGTCCATTGTGTGTGTCAACAGTTTTCAAAGGACTTCTTCTGTGAAACTACTGGGCTAGTTTGAATTAAATTTTCTATGCAGCTTTCAGGCAAAGAGGGAAAGAAAATACATATTTTTTGCCCATGTCACATGACCAAGATAGCCACCATATATGGTAAAAACCTTAAAAAAATCTTCACCAGGACCACATGGCCGATTGCTTTAAAACTTGGTATGTAGCATATAGGACTTTGTTACTACAAAATTTATATAAATGATGATCCTGGATTTACCTTGACCTATTTACTCCTTAACCGTTCAAAAATTTTGAATGAAACTTAATGGTAATGTGTATATAGTCAAGGGAATATATTAGGATCAAGAATGGTAACTCTAGTTTACTATCATTTTATGTTACCTCCCTTGTTTGGCTTTGGCATTTCTCAGCTTCTGAGCTGCTTTACCTTGGAAGCAGATGTTTTGGTGTACCAAATATATTTGATGTGTTAAATGTTTAATGTTGTAGTAATTAATTACAGAGCTGTTGCCCCTGTGTGTCTGCCTGTCCATCCTTCTGTAAACAATCTTATTCATTCTGAAACTCCTTCATGGCACTGAAACGGACTTATTATGTGCCACTTGCCCAGCTCTTGTCATCATTCTGTGATACCCAGGGAATGCAGTATTCCTGCCTCATCTTTAATAATACTTTATCCTAGTCCCTAAATCATCAAATTTGCCAAGAATGTAGCATTCGTAATAAAAAGATAGCTAACCATTTTTAGCTCACCTGGCCCGAAGGGCCATAGTGATCTATTGTCATACCAAAGAGTCCGGCTTGCGTTGTGCGTCGTTCGTCGTCCATCAACAATTGAAAACAAATTATTCAAACATCTCCTATAAAACTACTGGACCCATGGTTCTTAAATTTCACATGGAGCATGACCTGACTCCAAGGTCTCAGAATTGTAAAATTGGGTCAGGTTGAATATCCAAGATGGCCACTGTTACTAAAAATAGCAAAAATAACAAAATCATCTTCTTCTCCATAACCACTGGGTATATTTGTCAGAAATTTGGCATGAAACATCAGTGGAACATTGGTATTCAGAATTGTAAAAATGAAAAAAATCTGTAGCGGAGTTTTGTAGCAGTGACCTACTTTCTGTTTAAAAGTGTATTTTTGCTCAATTGCCAATGTCGAAAAACAACTAATTTGAACAACTTCAAACAACTTCTGCTCTAAAACCCCTGTACCCATGGGTCTCAAATTTCACATGGAGCATGACCAGACTGCAAAGTTCAAAATTGCAAAATTGGGTCAGGTCGAGAATCCAAGATGGCTGCTGTTACTAAAAATAGCAAAAAACAACAAAATCAACTTCTTCTCCAGAACCATTGGGTATATTTGGTTGAAAGTTTGCGTGGAACATTAGTGGGACCTTGGAATTAAAAATCATAAAAATGAAAAAAATCTATAGCAAAATTAGGTCACAGCAGGCCTCATACTTTTCAGGCTTCTGCAGGATTTCAGGCTTTCATTTCTTGAATTTTACTTGATTTCAGGCTTTGATTTTTAAGTTTTCAGTGTTTTTCTGCTTAAAAAGGGCTATTTTAGGTTGCGAAAGCAGGCATTTCAGGCTTGGAAAAGCTTTGTCAGTATGAGGCCTGTCACAGTGACCTACTTAGCGTTTAAAACACCGATTTTGCTAAAATGCCAATATTTCAAGAAATTTTAAATGGATTCTGGTCAGATTTGGTCAGAAATGGTCGTTGAATAAAATTATTTCAAATTTATGCCAATTGACTATCCAAGATGGCCACCAGGGGGACTGTTACTAAAAATAGCACAAACAGAAAAATGACAATTTCTCAAGAACACTTGAATGGAATTGGACCAATTTTGTATCAGAATGTTTCTTGCGTGAAGCCATTTTGATTAATTGCAATTTGGCAATCCAAGATGGCCGCTATCTCTCGTTACTAAAATTAGCACAAAACATGAAAATGACAATATCTCAGTAACTGCTGAATGGATTTTGACAAAATTTGTGGCAAAATGATTCTTACATTGAAGTGTTTCAAATGTAACTAAATATAGACCAGTCATATTGGTCTCTGTTACTAAAATAGCAAAATGTGAAAATTAAAAAATCTCAATGAAATTGGACTAATTTTGTGTCAGAATGGTCCTTTTATGGAGCCTTTTCAATTTTTTGCATTTTGGCATTCCAAGATGGCTGCCATCTGCCGTTACTAAAAATAGCCCAAAACATGAAAATGACAATATCTCAGTAACCGCTGAATGGATTTTGACGAAATTTGTTGCAAAATGATTCTTGCATTGAAGTGTTTCAAACGTAACTGAATATAGACCAGTCATATTGGTCTCTGTTACTAAAAATAGCAAAATGTGAAAATTAGAAAATCTCAATGGAATTGGACAAATTTTGTGTCAGAATGGACCTTTCATGGAGCCTTTTCGTTTTTATACGCCCGTTTTGAAAAAAACGGACGTATTATGTCGTGGCGCTGTTCGTCCTTCCGTCTGTCTGTATACATTCTTGTGCGCGGCATAACTCAGTAACCGTTTGGGATATATTCATTATATTTTGTAGGAATATGTATTAGGTTGGGGGAACATGATGCGTACAAAAATGGTTGCTCCCCTTTCTTTGTTTCCAAGTTATGTCCCTTTGATTAATTTTTACCCTGCAAGTCTTGTGCGCGCCATAACTAGATAACCGTTTGGGGTATCTTCATGTATCTTTATAGCAAGGTGTATGAAGTCCCAATGATGTATCGCTTAAAAAATGGCTGCTCTCCCTTTCTGCATTTTCGAGTTACCTCCCTTTCATTAGTTCATGTTAGCTATTTTTGTGTATACTTACATTGTGCATACCTTAACTTGGTAACCGTTTGGAATATATTGATGAAACTTTATAACAATGTGCATGATCACAAGGCCGTGTGTCACATATAAGAAAAGTTGCTCCCCTTTTTAGCTCACCTGAGCCGAAGGCTCACAGGTGAGCTTATAGTATAGGCAGGCATCAGTCGTACGTCGTCCGTCGTCCGTCAACATTTTCAAACGACATCTCCTCTGAAACTACAAGGCCCATTGTAACCAAATTTCATACATAGCATCTATTGGCAGGGGGAACCAATAATACTGTTTTTTTATCCAAATCCCTTTAGAACTTTGGTTGCTATGGCAACTTAAAGTTTCCATTGACTTGTATGGGAAAAATTGAAAATTTGCATTTATTGCTATGTCACTGCAGATATTTTGACAAAACTTTTACAGAAATGTTCCTTTAGTAGTCCTCTATCAACCACATGAAATTTATGTCAATTGCACAATTTGGCTGGTTGCCATGGCAACCGAATGATTGAAAATAGAAAAAATATTCAAAAATCATCTCCTCAGAAACTATGCAACCAGTAAAGCCCAAACTTCACAGAAAGGATCTTAGTACAGGCTTCTATAAAAGTACTGTTTTTCTTGGCAATTGCTCTAGCAGTTTGGTTGCTATGGGAACTTAAAGTTGCCATATACTTATAATGGCAAAATAGAAAATTTGCATTTATTGCTATGTCGGTACAGATATTTTGACAAAACTTTCATAGAAATGTAACTTGAGTAGTCTTTAACCAGCCTTGTTAAATTTATGCAAATTGCGCAGTTTGGCTGGTTGCCATTGCAACCAAATAGTTAAAATTTGAAAAATATTAAAAAATCATCTCCGCAGAAACTGTGTGGCCAATAAAGCTCAATTTTTACAGAAAGAACCTTAGTACTAGCCTCTATAGAATTACCATTTTTCATGGCAATTTCTCCAGCAGTTTGGTTGCTATGGCAACTAAGAGTTTCCATTGACTTATAATGGGGAAAATGGAAATTGGCAATTTTTGCTGTCTCACTGCATTTATTTAGATTTTCTTTCTACAGAAATGTTTCTTGAATAGTCCTCTATGTTTCTAATGAATTTTCTCCAAATCGCTGAATTTGATTGGTTGCCATGGCAAAATATAGGATAAATTTCGAAAAAAAAGAAAGAAGAAAAAATGAAAAAATCTTCTGCTCAGAAGCCATATGGGGAGATGAAGCTGATATTGTGCAAACATGTTGATGACAGAAGCCTCTACATAAATTTTGTTTTTTTTCTTCCAACCCCATAAGAACTTTGGTTGCTATGGCAACTTACAGTTTCCATTGACTTATAATGGGAAAAAATAAGCCATGAGGAGGATGAAGCTGATACTTTGCATACATATTAATTTAGCCTCTACCTAAAGTATATTTCATATTATCATTGCCCATGTGAACTGGTTTTGCTATGGCAACTCAAAGTTTCCATAGACTTACAATGGGGAAAGTGGACATTTGGTATTTATTTATGTGATACTGCAGATATTTTGACAAAAGCTTTACAGAAATGTTCCTAGAGTAGTCCTCTACCAGCCTTATGAATTTTGCCCAAGGACCTGATTTTGATTGGTTGCCATTGCAACTGAAAGGCCAAATTTTCATTTTTTTATTTTTTTTTGCCAAAGATCTTCTTCTCAGAAGCCATTAAGGGGGGATAAAGCTTATTTTTTGCATAAATGTTTGTGATATTATCCTCTACATAAATGGTGTGTTTTATTACTGTTGTGCATGTTGTTTTGTTGCTGTGGCAACTTAGTTTTTCCAACATAACCTCAGTGCTCAGGTGAGCGATATAGGGCCATTGGCCCTCTGGTCTGAATTTTTGAGTAACCTCCCTTTGAGTAGTATATTTTAGGTGTTTCTCATTCACTCCATATCTCCTTACGCCTTTTTAGCTCGCCTGAACGAAAGTTCAGGAAGAGCTATTGTTGTCACCACGGCGTCCGCGTCCGCGTCGGCGTCGGCGTCGGCGTCGGCGTCGGCGTCCGGATTGGATGTTTTGGTTAAAGTTTTTTAAAGACCTATATCTCCTTAACCCATGGATGGATTCTTTTGATACTTGCACTGTAGTTAGATATTGGTCTAAGGTTTAACAGGGTACCACCCCCACCCCACTCCGTGACCTTGATGTCAAGGTCATGGACTTAGAAAATTGGTATTTTTTTTTGACTGGATGTTTTGGTTAAAGTTTTATAAAGCCCAATATCTCCTTAACCCATCGATTGATTCCTTTGATACTTGCACTAAAGTTAGGTATTGGTCTAAAGTTTTCGAAGGTACCACCCCCACCCCCCTCTGTGACCTTGATGTCAAGGTCATGGACTTAGAACATTGTCTTTTTATTGATTGGATGTTTTGGTTAAAGTTTTTTAAAGACACATATCTCCTGAACCCAGTAATGAATTCTTTTTATATTTGCACTGTAGTTAGATCTACAGAGTACTACCCCAACCCCGCTCAGTGATCTTGATGTCAAGGTCAGGGACTTGGGAATTTTTTGTCTTTTTTAAAGTTTTGTAATTGCATACTGATTCATAATGCTTTGCAGAGATTTAGTTTATACTTGAAATGATGTTAGACTCTTTTTTGAGTTTTTACAAAACACCTTATCTTACCCCACTGGATGACCTTGAAGTCAAGGTCATCGACTTAGAATTTTGTCTTAAAGATTTTGGTTAAAGTTTTATATTTATGAAGACATAATTTCACAGTGCCACGATGATGGACTCAGTTGATACTAATACTTGGACTGATGTTAGATAATGGTTCAGGGTTTTGATACATCCTAGTAGGCCCCCCCCCCAACCCCCCCCCCCTCCCCCCTTCCCCCTACCCGTCAGTTTTTTTACCTCAAGCTCATGGGCTTTGAAATTTCATTTCATTTTCTTTTTATTATACCCCGCCACACTTTAGTGCCACACTTTAGTGGCGGGGTATTATGTTATACCTTTCGGTGTCCGTCCGTCCATCTGTCCGTCCGTCCGTCCGTCCGTGCTCACCATTTCCGATCGATAACTTGAGTATTTATTCACGGAATTTTTTCAAATTTTGCATACATATTGTTATCGGCGATGAGTGGTATGGGATTGTTAATGGGCAAAATCCGTCCATTTTTAACGGAGTTACTGCCCTTTTTCGTATTGGAAAAATGGTTTCTGGCCTGTTATTCCTTTACTGTTCATGATATCTGAATGAAACTTCACAGATATGTTGCACATCAAAGGTTACATATTGTGACTAAGGACCGTCACTCTGACCTTCCCAGTTTGTGAGTTATCCGCCCTTGATAGGTCTGAAAAAAGGTTTTTGACCTATTGTTCCTTTACTATATGGAATATCTGAATATAACTTCACAGATATGTTTCACATCAAAGGTAACATATTGTGACTAAGAACCGTCACTCTTACCTTTCCCGTTTGTGAGTTATCCGCCCTTGATTGAATTAAAAAATGTTTTTTACCCGTAGTTCCTTTACTATGTGGATTATTTAAATGAAACTTTACAGATATGTTTCACATCAAAGGTTACATACTGTGACAAAGAACCATCACTCTTACCTTTCCAGTTCATGAGTTATCTGCCCTTGATAGGTCCGAAAAATGGTTTTTGACCTGTAGTTCCCTTTCTATATGGAATATCTGAATAAAACTTCACAGATATGTTTCACATCAAAGGCTTCATATAGTGACTAGGAACTGTCACTCCGATCTTTCCGGTTTGTGAGTTATCCGCCCTTGATTGATCTAAAAACGTTTTTTTGTCTGTAGTTCCTTTACTATATGGAATATCTGAACGAAACTTCATAGGTATGTTTCACGTCAAAGGTTACATATTGTGACAAAGAACCATCACTCTTACCTTTCCAGTTAATGAGTATTCCCCCTTGATAGATCTGAAAAATGTTTTTTGACTTGTAGTTCCTATACTATATGGAATATCTGAATGAAACTTCACTGATATGTTTAACACCATAGAATAGGAAACAGAGTCTCTCAGCTCAAAGAAATGCTTTACAGCCTGATCTAAATCTACACTGGTCAGAATGCTCCACGTTGTTGGGTGGTTTATATTAATATTTATTTACAGTAAGGACATCATATGTCTGTCTATCTCAGTTCTGTGGCTCTTTAGCTATTATATATCTCAAAAAATAAGTTAGGATGCACAGCAGTGGCGGGGTATCATGCAGTGCCTGCGGTGCTTTTATTTTAATTTTATTTTTAAGACTTATTTCTGAGATAGCTTTTGTTTATAAATGTGTTTTCAGTATGGACATGCTTGCCTGAAGTTTTATGCATAGCAGTCCACATAGCCCCCCCCCTCCCCCCCCCTCCCCCCCTTCCCCCCCCCCCCCCCCCCCCCTACCCGTCAGTTTTTTTACCTCAAGCTTGTGGACTTTGAAATTTCATTTCATTTTTAGCTCACCTGTCAAGGTGAGCTTATAGTATAGACTTGGTCCGTCGTCGTAGGCGTCGTCGGCGTCCACAATTTTAAACATCTTCTTCTCAGAAACCACTGGGTGGATTGAAGCCAAATTTCATATGGAGCATTAACAGGATGGGGGAACGAAAGTTTATATATTTGGTCCAGGTCACATGACCAAGATGGCCGCCACGCCCATATATGGTATAAACCCTTCAAAAATCTTCTTCTCCAGAACCAAAAGGCCTATGACCTTGAAACTTGGTATGTAGCATGGGATGCGGGCCCATCATAATTTATATAAATCATGACCTTGTGATGACCTTGACCTAATTTATGACATGGTCAACTTTGGTACGTTAGGCTTTTATATGGGAAAACGCTTAAACGGTGGATTTCTCAGAAACTATTTAAGTCTAAGGTACAATACTTGGTATACATGGTTGACTAAATGACCAGATGAAGATATTATGTCACTAAAGGTCAAGGTCATTCCGTCGGACCATCCGTCGTCAAGATTTTCAAACATCTTCTCCTCTGAAACCACTGGGCAGGTTGAAGCCAAATTTCATATGGAGTCTCAGTGGGATGGGGGAACGAAAGTTTATATATTTGGTCCAGGTCACATGACCAAGATGGCCGCCATGCCCATATTTGGTAAAAACCCTTCAAAAATCTTCTTCTCCAGAACCAAAAGGCCTATGACCTTGAAACTTAGTGTGTAGCATCGGGCATGCGGGCCCATCATAATTTATACAAATCATGACCTTGCGTTGACCTTGACCTAATTTACGGGATGGTCAACTTTGGTACGTTAGGCTTTTATATTGGAAAATGCTTAAACAGTGGATTTCTCAGAAACTATTTAAGTCTAAGGTACAATACTTGGTATATATGGTCGACTAAATGACCAGATGAAGATATTATGTCACTAAAGGTCAAGGTCATTCCGTCGGACCATCCGTCGTCAAGATTTTCAAACATCTTCTCCTCTGAAACCACTTGGCCGATTGAAGCCATATTTCATATGGAGTCTCAGTGGGATGGGGGAACGAAAGTTTATATATTTGGTCCAGGTCACATGACCAAGATGGCCGCCACGCCCATATATGGTAAAAACCCTTCAAAAATCTTCTTCTCCAGAACCAAAAGGCCTATGACCTTGAAACTTGGTATGTAGCATCGGGCATGCGGGCCCATCATATTTTATACAAATCATGATCTTGCGTTGACCTTGACCTAATTTACGGGATGGTCAACTTTGGTATGTTAGGCTTTTATATGGGAAAACGCTTAAACAATGGATTTCTCAGAAACTATTTAAGTATTAGGTACAATACTTGGTATACATGGTCGACTAAATGACCAGATGAAGATATTATGTCACTAAAGGTCAAGGTCATTCCTTGGGACCATCCGTTGTCAAGATTTTCAAACATCTTCTCCTCTGAAACCACTGGGCCGATTGAAGCCAAATTTCATATGGAGTCTCAGTGGGATGGGGGAACGATAGTTTATACCCGGGGTCTGGGTCACATGACAAGATGGCCACCATGCCCATATATGGATCTAGTTATCTTGGCTAAAGGTCGTTTGTCTGTAATGTGTCAACATTTTTAAAGGACTTCTCCTCTGAAACTACTGGGCAGATTTCAATTTTATTTCAAATGCAGCCTTCAGGCAAAGCGGGAAACAAAGTTTATATATTCGGTCCACTCACATGACCAAGATGGCCACCATGCCCATATAATGGCAAAAACCTTGAAAAATCTTCTTCTCCAGAACCACTGGGCCAATTGCCTTGAAACTTGGTATCTAGCAACTGGGACTGTAGTACTACCAATTTTATATAAATTGAGCATATACTGACAGGTGAGCGATCGTTGCCCTTGGGCGACTTGTTTTATTTTAATTTTATTTTAAGACTTATTTCTGAGATAGCTTTTGTTTGTAAATGTATTTTCATTATGGACATGCTTGCCTGAATTTTTATGCATAGAGTGCACACCACCATAGCGGCTGTGTGATGGGCAAGCACCAATTCAGGCGAGCTATGCTGTCAGGCGACAGCTCTTGTTCACTATATTTGGCACGGGAATGTTGCACTTGAGGGTGAAAAATGAAGTTGATTGCGTGTGAAAGTGTTCTATTTTTAGCTCACCTGTGAAGGTGAGCTTATAGTATAGACTTGGTCCGTCGTCCGTTGTCGGCGTCGTCGGCGTCCACAATTTTAAACATCTTCTTCTCAGAAACCACTGGGTGGATTGAAGCCAAATTTCATATGGAGCCTTAACAGGATGGGGGAACGAAAGTTTATATATTTGGTCCAGGTCACATGACCAAGATGGCCGCCACGCCCATATATGGTAAAAACCCTTCAAAAATCTTCTTCTCCAGAACCAAAAGGCCTATGACCTTGAAACTTGGTATGTAGCCTCGGGCATGCGGGCCTATCATAATTTATATAAATCATGACCCTTTGATGACCTTGACCTAATTTATGACATGGTCAACTTTGGTACGTTAGGCTTTTATATGGGAAAACACTTAAACGGTGGATTTCTCAGAAACTATTTAAGTCTATGGTACAATACTTGGTATACATGGTTGACTAAATGACCAGATGAAGATATTATGTCACTAAAGGTCAAGGTCATTCCGTCGGACCATCCGTCGTCAAGATTTTCAAACATCTTCTCCTCTGAAACCACTGGGCCGATTGAAGCCAAATTTCATATGGAGTCTCAGTGGGATGGGGGAATGAAAGTGTATATATTTAGTCCAGGTCACATGACCAAGATGGCCGCCATGCCCATATTTGGTAAAAACCCTTCAAAAATCTTCTTCTACAAAACCAAAAGGCCTATGACCTTGAAACTTGGTGTGTAGCATCGGGCATGCGGGCCCATCAAAGTTTATACAAATCATGCCCTTGCTTGACCTTGACCTAATTTACAGCATGGTCAACTTTGGTACGTTAGGCTTTTATATTGGAAAACGCTTAAACAGTGGATTTCTCAGAAACTATTTAAGTCTAAGGTACAATACTTGGTATATATGGTTGACTAAATGACCAGATGAAGATATTATGTCACTAAAGGTCAGGGTCATTCCGTCGGACCATCCGTCGTCAAGATTTTCAAACATCTTCTCCTCTGAAACCACTAGGCCGATTGAAGCCATATTTCATATGGAGTCTCAGTGGGATGGGGGAACGAAAGTTTATATATTTCGTCCAGGTCACATGACCAAGATGGCCGCCACGCCCATATATGGTAAAAACCCTTCAAAAATCTTCTTCTCCAGAACCAAAAGGCCTATGACCTTGAAACTTGGTATGTAGCATCGGGCATGCGGGCCCATCATATTTTATACAAATCATGATCTTGCGTTGACCTTGACCTAATTTACGGGATGGTCAACTTTGGTACGTTAGGCTTTTATATGGGAAAGCGCTTAAACAGTGGGTTTCTCAGAAACTATTTAAGTATTAGGTACAATGCTTGGTATACATGGTCGACTAAATGACCAGATGAAGATATAATGTCACTAAAGGTCAAGGTCATTCCGTCGGACCATCCGTCGTCAAGATTTTCAAACATCTTCTCCTCTGAAACCACTAGGCGGATTGAAGCCAAATTTCATATGGAGTCTCAGTGGGATGGGGGAACGAAAGTTTGTACCCGGGGTCTGGGTCACATGACCAAGATCGCCACCATGCCCATATATGGTAAAAACCCTTCGAAAATCTTCTTCTCTAGAACCAAAAGGCCTATGACCTTGAAACTTGGTATGTAGCATCGGGCATGCTGGCCCATTATATTTTATACAAATGATGACCATGTGTTGACCTTGAATTAATTGACGACATGGTCAACTTTGGTATGTTAGGCTTTTATGTGGGAAAACGCTTATACAGTGGATTTCTCAGAAACTATTTAATACCAATTCTCTGTAAGCACCAGACTTTTCAAGAAACGCAAGGTCGGAAGTTCTTCTTCAGACTTTCTCACTTTGTGTGTAGTCAGACAAAAACAAATAATTGACACCTCATTCTTTCGTTTGCCATCTGGTTGCCATGGTAACCGCATTTTTCTGTTTTTGCAGAAAAAATGCCAAAAATTCAATAGAAATTTGCGTTTTTCGCTCTTGTATATCACCGAGAATAGACAAAGCTTGATCAAAAACTCTTTAAATCTACAAAGTAGGGACTTATGTCATTAACATGAAGCATAGAAACAACTTTGTTCGAATGTTTTTGGCATATCTACTAGTCCTCAAAGGTGGGTGGGGTAACCAGGTATCGCAAAACACAGTTTTTAGGCATTTTTAAGCATCACTTTTAAAAAACGCACACTTCTATGACACACTTGCATACTTTATCATAAAAGAGGAGACTTTCAATTTTAGGAAAATGAAAAAAACAGAGTGGGGCAAAGCTGACTTCAGACCGTAACCATGGCAACAAACCATACCCCATGCAAAAAGTGAAAACAGAAGCTTATACTGAAACCACACTATTATAATCAAATTAATTGCATTGCAGCTATAACTGCTGGTCCAAATGCTGTAGAAATATTAATTTTATATGATTTTGTGAGGGGTCGACGCCTTAAGGGTTGAATGTCCCATTTATATTCATTTAAAGGGCCCAAAGAGGGGCAAAACATGGTCAAAATTAACGTACCTCATTCATTGTCTCTAGGAATCAACAAAAAGACAACATGGGTTTCTTTTAAATTTGTTATGAAATTATAAGTTTGACATAAACTGATAGAAAATATGGCATTAAGGAGTCCTACATCTCTAGGTATGGAGTCTATAGGGGCTCAAAAAGGGGTAAATTTGAAAATGTTCACCCAAAATAATAATCATTCTTCACAGTGGAACTCACTACAGCATTTGCCAAGATAAAATAGGTTGCAAAACACACATACAAAAAAACAGCCTTATATATGCCACCAGTAAACTTGCACTCAAGGGGCTTGGAGCCCTATTTATGAAAATTTAAGGGGCTCGAAAAGGGGAAAAATGGTCAAAATTACCACATATCACTCATTCGCCTTATCAATACGCAAAAGACAGCACTGGCTGCTTTTAAATTTGATATGACAAATAAGTTTGACATATACTGATAGAAAATATGGCAAAAAGGAGCCCAACATCCCCAGGTATGGAGATTATAGGGGCCGAAAAGGGGATAATTTGTAAATAAACACCCAAAATAAAGGTCGTTTTTCATAATAAAGCACACTACAGCCTTTGTCAAGATGAAATAGGTTGAAAAAAGCCTTATACATGTATATGCCACAAGTAAACTTGCAATCAAGCGGCTGGGAGCCCTATTTATAATGATTTATGGGGCTCAAAAAAAGGGGCAAAAATGGTCAAAATTACCACATATCACTCGTTTTCTCAACAAAAAAACAAAAGACAACACTGGTTACGTTTCAGTTTGTTATGAAATATTAGATTGACATATATTGATAGAAAATATGGCAATAGGGAGCCCTAAATCCCTGGGTATGAAGTATATAGGGTCCCAGAAAGGAGTAAATTTGATATTTGCTAAAAATAAACAAAAATTAAAGTAGATTTTTAGCTCACCAGAGCCGAAGGCTCCGGGGGAGCTTATAGGATAGGCAGTTGTCCGTCGTCGTCGTCGTCGTCGTCGTCGTCTGTCGTCTGTCGTCTGTCGTCTGTCCGTCAACACTTTTAAACAACATCTCCTCTGAAGCCACTAGGCCAATTGGGTCCAAATTTCATCTGTAGCATTCTTGGGCTGGGGGATTGAAAGTTTGTGTTTTTTATGAAAATCTGCCTGTTGCTTTGGTTGCTATGGCAACTTATTGTTCCCATAGACTTATAATGGGAAAAATTGAAAAATGACATTTTTTGCCAGGCCATTGCAGATATGTAGACAAAACTTGTATAGAAATATTCCTTGAGAAGTCTTCTATCAGCTGTATGTTTTTTGGCCCAGTGCCCCTTTTATTGGTTGCCATGGAAACCAAAATGGAAAAAAAATGGAAAAAATACTGAAAAATTATCTCCTCTGTAACCACTGGGCCGATAAGGCCCAGTTTCATCTGTAGTAGTCTTAGGCTGGGGGATTGAAAGTTTGTGTTTTTTATGAAAATCTGCCTTTTAGTTTGGTTGCTACGGCAACTTAGAGTTCCCATAGACTTATAATGGGGAAAATTGAATAATGGCATTTACTGCCTAGCCATTTCAGATATGTTGACAAAACTTTTATAGAAATGTTCCATAAGAAGTCTTCTATTAGCTTTATTGTTTTTGGACCCACTGTTCCTTTTACTGGTTGTCATGGAAATCAAAATGCAAAAATAAAGGGAAAAAAAAAAACACTTGCAAAATTATCTCCTCAGAAGCCACTTGGCCAATAAGGCCCAGATTTCATCTTTAGTATCCTTAGGCTGGGGGGTTGACAGTTTGTGTTTTTGATGAAAATCAGCTCTTTCGTTTGGTTGCTATGGCAACTTAGAGTTGCATTGACTTATAATGGGGAAAATTGAAAAATGGCATTTACTGCAATCAAAATATGGAAAATAGTTATATATTTTGTTATCAACTCATTAGACTGTCAGACTGAGACTTTGTAGTTGTATATTTTGTATTAGCCTGTACAAATGTGACGGTAATTTTGATAGCAATTTTGAGCTAGAGATCTGGTGAGCTTTGTGGCCCGTGGGCCTCTTGTTTATTTCTACACACTGAAACAAAGTACTGCATCTGCGATGTTGACACTGGTTGTTAAACTACAAGCCTAGTATATATTAATATTAAATGCCATACTTAAATTCATTTAAGGGGCCTAAGGGAGGCTACTCACGTGAAAATGTAAAAGAAATAAACAAAAACGAAAAAAATGGATGCATTTTCTTCTGATAGAAACAAATCGAGATGTTGGTATTATTAGTTAAGTATTTTATGCAGACAATTACACATTATTGGCTTTTCAAAAATGTGTAAAGCTGGTTTTCCATGGATCTTATTCTTTAGCCATTTCTATGCCTATGTTTTAACAGCGTGAATAACGAATTTCGATTCTAAATATGCTTCATTCCAGAGAACTTATTTCAGTGACAAACAAGTTCTTAGCCACTTTATTTTTCCCATAGTCTTATAATGTGCAAATACAAAGCCTGAGCTGAAAGAAACAATCATATAATACGCTCCATGTAAATCCTTCTATACAATGTAGTTTGCACGCCAGCTGCAAACATGAGATTTGGAGCAATGGCTTTTATTTCGAAGACTATAAATCTCAAATAGAAAGGATTACACAGATCTGAGCTTTATCTTCTTTTTTCTTCTGTTTTTCTATTTTTTTATCTTTATTTTTTTATCTTTATTTATTTACTTTTTTATCTTTATTTTTTAGTTTTGTTTTTTGCCAGCCCATTGGAGAAAGTATGCAATTATTCAGATACAAATTTTCAATGAATCAGTAAAAAAATCAGTTGTGATTATGAAGGAAAGCAATCCTCAAAATAGAATATCCAAATAAGGAAGTATAGTTTCCCACAGGTCAAGTTTTTCGGCTGTCCTTTAAACATGAGGGGTTACATCATGTTTGCAAGCATGGGGTATGAGTTCTGTTTGAATGTGCATGAAATGAATCATGAATATCCAGGATATTGGATATGAAGGAGGCAGATTAGGGCTATCTGTGGATCTAAGAACTGTGTCATGTGTCTTTGTGGTGGAAGTTTTGATGCAGATACAATAATTGAGGGTAAATTGATTAACATCTAAGTTTTTTTCAGTCATTTTACAAAAGGGGGGCAACTTTTGAGACAAACAAACTCCCAGTTTACTTCCCTGGCCTTAAAGGACTTCGGTTTGCTTCCCTGCCGTTGTAGGATTGGACTTTGCCCCAAAGAAGGCAAGTTCTTTCCTTCAGGAGTTGATCCCCATTGAGAATGTAGGAAAGACAGGAAATGGCAGAGTTGCCACCCCCTGCCAGTATATTTTGTAGCCTTGAGTTTTCAGTCTTGGTCTGTTAGATATATTTGTTACGTGTTATGTGTCTGTGGCGAGGAAGTTTTGATACAGATACAATGTTTGAGGGTGCATGGATAAAAATCCATGTTTTTTTGGCCATTTTACGAAGGGGAATAATTCCTGTTTACTTCCCTCGTCTTATGAGACTTCTTGTTTGCTTCCCTTCCATTATAGGATACGCTCTTAGAGGTTGGGCTTTGCCCCAAGGAAGGCAAATTCTTTCCATCAGGAGTTGATTCCCACTGAGAATGGATGCAAGACAGAAAATGGCAGAGTTGCCTCCCCTGCCTGTGTATCTAATCACCTCGAGTTTTCAGTCTTGATCTGTTCTAATACACTTGTGACGTGTTATGTGTCTGTGTCGAAGAAGTTTTCATGCAGATACAATTTTTGTTTTGAGGATGAATGGATGCACATCCATGTTTTCCAGCAATTTTACAACGGGGAGCAACTTTTGATATTTCCTGTTCACTTCCCTGGCCTCATGGACTTCCTGTTTGCTTCCCTTCCAGTGTGGGATTCGCTTTTGGAGGCTGAGCTTAGCCCCACGGAGAGCAAATATTTTCCTTCAGGAGTCGGTCCCCATTGAGATGGCGGCAAGACGCAAAATGGCAGAGTTTCCGCCCCTGCAAGTGTATCTAGTCACCTTGAGTTTTCGGTTTTGGTCTGTTCTAACATATTCATTTTATGCTGTCTGATACTGCACTTGTATATATTATAGAAATGTACATCTCAAATAAGGACCCCAGGGAAAATTGGCTGTATACATCCAGCTTGGCCTCCCCTATTAAATAAAGTCATTATTGTTATAATTATTACTACCTCCTCCTTCTCTCCCCCATCCCCCCCCCAACCACACACACTGTCTCCCCCCCCACCACACACACACACACCACCCCACCAAAAAAAAGCCGGTTAATAAAGATTGTATTGGCTGCAAGTTTTGGCTTTACTCTCTATTTACGTATTTACGGGGTAAATGTGGTTCAAATTTGGGATATCCACGTTCAATTTATAGATACCTAATATTCATCTTGATTTTACGCAAATTTCGAATAATATTGTAAATTTAGGGTGTAACTGTACTCAAAATTTTCATTTTGGAAGGTAAATTGTAGGTTTGTAGGTTTCATGGTCGAAATTTCAATACAAGGCGACTCGCCAGCAGAAGGGAAAAAAACGGTTTGCGGCCATTAAACCGACTGTTTACCTCCATCAAACCAGCTGTTGCGGCTATGCACGGCCCGCTCAGTCTGTTTTCAGTCTGGACGGTTAATTTGTCAGAGCGGGAGAAAGTTCATTATTTATCCATATATCCAAGGGGTAACGGGAATAATTCAAAGATATTTCTTCATATTTCTCAATGAAAGCACATGATTTGAACCCCCATTAGAAACACCTCAGCGAGACGGATCTAATGAGGGTGTTCTAACGAGGGGTCACAATGAATTTTTTATGGAAACATAGGGAAAGTAATCCCTAAATTATCCCTGTTACCCCCTTCTTATCTGAACAGTGTTTAATTATCCTAAATACAGTGTATGGATACTTAGGCATGTTTTTTTTCTGCCAATTTTTCAAAGGGAGATAAATTTTGTGACTTCCCCTTTGATTCCCTGGACAATAAAATTAGTTAAGGTATTTCATTATTAATAACAATTAATGAAATTCAGAGCTCCAGCTAAGGTGGGGCTTTATAAGAATAATTCTAAGATATTTTTTCTTATTTCAGAATAAACACACGTTACTACCCCTCTTAGAACTGTATCAGCTAGAGAGTTTTAATGAGGGGTCACAACTTCAGCTAAGGTGGGGCTTTAAGAATAATTCTAAGATATTTTTTCTTATTTCAGAATAAACACACGTTACTACCCCTCTTAGAACTGTATCAGCTAGAGAGTTTTAATGAGGGGTCACAACTTATGTTTTTATGGAAAAATAAGGAAAAGTTCCTTTTAATTATACTTGTTACTGCTTCTTAGCAGCCGGGCCGGGTAGCGCAATCGGTAGGGCACCTGACTCGTAAGTCAGAGGTCCTGGGTTCGAATCCCGGTCTGGCCACATACTTTCGTTTCTCTTTCCGCTGATTCAAGAAGGGCAGTTGTCAGTTACTGGCGAAAGTATGTGCACTTAGTACTGGTTAACCGCTTAGGAGGTCTAAGCCTGCCCAGGAATAGTGTGGTTAGGTTAACTGACCGTCCCGACATGACCTTAGTTGTTTACCGTGGACGTTAAGCATCAAATCAACCAACCAACCAAAAGCTTCTTAGCAAGTGAGCAGGGGCTCACATATGCCCCCGACCAGTGCCATCGCCTTATGAAAGCATACTTTAACATAATACTACACTGCAACTGTTATACCTATATAAAATTCAAAGTCCTTGACCTTGACCTTTTGTAAGCAGCACCATCCATATGATGTAAACTAGTATGAAATTAACCTAGTCAAGTATCATTAGACTCCATTCAAGTATATTAGATGTACAACACAAAACGATACAACAAACGGCTAAGTCCTACCCATGAGCCTAACCCTGAATCTTAGGTTGTCCTGATCAAAAGTAATGCAATAGGGATATCATGAACCAAATATGGAAGAATTATAGCCAGATCGCTTTTTGCACATAATGTACTCATATTCCGGTATAAGACGGTGAAATGTAGATCAAGATCAGGTTTTCCCTCCAATAAAATATGGTAGGTCTAGATCTTTGGGATTGTAAGGGAAACTCACGTCTTACGGCAAAATGTTTTTTTCTATTGTGTGGAGGTGTAGTGGTGTGTCGTGTGGCGCGGTGACCAATGAAAAACAGAGATTCGAGGTGTGGGGGTGTGGTTGTGTGTTGTATCACGTGAGCAATGTAGAACAGAAATTTGTCCCAGTGACTAATGAAAAACAGGGTTCAAAGACCTAAAGAACAGAGATTTCGTTTGTTGGAGGGGTGTGGTTGCGTGTCGTGTCGCAGTGACCAATGAAAAATAGACATTTGTCGCAGTGACCAATGAAAAATCAGAGATTCAATATAGCTGTTCAATAACAAAATGTTTCATCAAAACAGATAAAACTTGGCTTGATTATACAGCACTAACCAAAATTGGCCTATTGCCCAACATTGGCCGTGCAATGAAATTTTCAATACAGTGTCTCCCATTCTAATGGAGTTAGATATTTTTTACTTTACAAAGTGCACACCTTTGCTTCGACGGCAAGCAACTTCAGCAATGATGACGTTTGTTACAGTATGAAAAAAATGTAATTGTTTTTAGCTCACCTGAGCACGAAGTGCTCAGGGTGAGCTTTTGGGATACCCTGATGTCCGTCATCCGTCGTACGTCCTTCCGTCCGGACGTCCGTCCAGACGTCCGTCTGGACGTCCGTCAACTTTTGCTTGTGTACACTCTAGCGGGCACAGTTTCGATCCAATCTTTATGAAACTTTGTCAGAATGTTAGTCTTTATAAAATCTAGGCCAAGTTCGAAACTGGGTCATGTCGGGTCAAAAACTAGGTCACTAGGTCAAATCTTAGAAAAACCTTGTGTACGCTCTAGAGGGAACAGTTTTCATCCAAAGTTCATGAAACTTTGTCAGAATGTTTATTCTCATAGTATCTAGGACAAGTTCGAAACTGGGTCACGTCGGGTCTAAAACTAGGTCACTAGGTCAAATCATAGAAAAACCTTGTGTACGCTCTAGAGGACACAGTTTTGATCTAATCTTTATGAAACATTGTCAGAATGTTTATCTCCATAAAATCTAGGCCAAGTTCGAAACTGGGTCATGTCGGGTCAAAAACTAGGTCACTAGGTCAAATCTTAGAAAAACCTTGTGTACGCTCTGGAGGGCACAGTTTTCATCCAAAGTTCATGAAACTTTGTCAGAATGTTTATCCTCATAGTATCTAGGACAAGTTTGAAACTGGGTCACGTCGGGTCTAAAACTAGGTCACTAGGTCAAATCATAGAAAAACCTTGTGTACGCTCTAGAGGACACAGTTTTGATCCAATCTTTATGAAACTTTGCCAAAATGTTTATCTCCATAAACTCTAGGCCAAGTTCGAAGCTGGGTCATGTTGGATCAAAAACTAGGTCACTAGGTCAAATCTTAGAAAAACCTTGTGTACACTCTAGAAGGCACAGTTTTCATCCAAAGTTCATGAAACTTAATCAGAAAGTTTATCCTTATAATATCTAGGATAAGTTTGAAACTGGGTCAAGTCTGGTCAGAAACTAGGTCACTAGGTCAAATCATAGAAAAAACCTTGTGTATGCTCTAGAGGACACAGTTTTGATCCAATCTTTATGAAACATTGTCAGAATGTTTATCTCTATAAACTCTAGGCCAAGTTCGAAACTGGGTCTTGTTGGGTCAAAAACTAGGTTACTAGGTCAAATCTTAGAAAAGCCTTGTGTACGCTCTACAAGGCACAGTTTTGAGCCAAAGTTCATGAAACTTTGTCAGAATGTTTATCCTCATAATATGTAGGACAAGTTTGAAACTGGGTCATGTCGGGTCTAAAACTAGGTCACTAGGTCAAATCATAGAAAAACCTTGTGTACGCTCTAGAGGACACAGTTTTGATTTCATCTCCATGAAACTTTGTCAGAATGTTTATCTCCATAAAATCTAGGCCAAGTTCGAAACTGGGTCATGTCGGGTCAAAAACTAGGTCACTAGGTCAAATCTTAGAAAAACCTTGTGTACGTATAGAGGGCACAGTTTTCATCCAAAGTTCATGAAACTTTGTCAGAATGTTTATTCTCATAGTATCTAGGACAAGTTCGAAACTGGGTCACGTCGGGTCTAAAACTAGGTCACTAGGTCAAATCATAGAAAAACCTTGTGTACGCTCTAGAGGACACAGTTTTGATTCCATCTCCATGAAACTTTGTCCGAATGTTTATCTCCATAAAATCTAGGCCAAGTTCGAAACTGGGTCATGTCGGGTCAAAAACTAGGTCACTAGGTCAAATCTTAGAAAAACCTTGTGTACGCTCTAGAGGGCACAGTTTTCATCCAAAGTTCATGAAACTTTGTCAGAATGTTTATCCTCATAGTATCTAGGACAAGTTTGAAACTGGGTCACGTCGGGTCTAAAACTAGGTCACTAGTTCAAATCATAGAAAAACCTTGTGTACGCTCTAGAGGACACAGTTTTGATCCAATCTTTATGAAACTTTGCCAGAATGTTTATCTCCATAAACTCTAGGCCAAGTTTGAAACTGGGTCATGTCGGGTCAAAAACTAGGTCACTAGGTCAAATCTTAGAAAAACCTTGTGTACGCTCTAGAAGGCACAGTTTTGAGCCAAAGTTCATGAAACTTAATCAGAAAGTTTATCCTTATAATATCTAGGATAAGTTTGAAACTGGGTCACGTCTGGTCAAAAACTAGGTCACTAGGTCAAATCATAGAAAAAACCTTGTGTATGCTCTAGAGGACACAGTTTTGATCCAATCTTTATGAAACATTGTCAGAATGTTTATCTCTATAAACTCTAGGCCAAGTTCAAAACTGGGTCTTGTTGGGTCAAAAACTAGGTTACTAGGTCAAATCTTAGAAAAGCCTTGTGTACGCTCTACAAGGCACAGTTTTGATCCAAAGTTCATGAAACTTTGTCAGAATGTTTATCTTCATAATATGTAGGACGAGTTTGAAACTGGGTCATGTCCGGTCAAAACTAGGTCACTAGGTCAAATCATAGAAAAACCTTGTGTACGCTCTAGAGAACACAGTTTTGATCTTATCTTTATGAAACTTTGTCAGAATGTTTACTTCCATAAAATCTCGGCCAAGTTTGAAAGAAGGTCATGTCGGATCAAAAACAAGGTCACTAGGTCAAATCATAGAAAAACCTTGTGTACGCTCTAGAGGACACAGTTTTGATCCAAAGTTCATGAAACATTGTCAGAATGTTTATCCTTATAATATGTAGAATAAGTTTGAAACTGGGTCATGTCGGGTCAAAAACTTGGTCACTAGGTCAAATCTTAGAAAAACCTTGTGTACGCTCTAGAAGGCACAGTTTTCATCCAAAGTTCATGAAACTTTGTCAGAATGTTTATCCTCATAATATCTAGAACAAGTTTGAAACTGGGTCATGTCGGGTCAAAAACTAGGTCACTAGGTCAAATCATAGAAAAACCTTGTGTACGCTCTAGAGGACACAGTTTTGATCCAATCTTTATGAAACATTGTCAGAATGTTTATCTCCACAAACTCTAGGCCAAGTTTGAAACTGGGTCATGTGGAGTCATAAACTAGGTCACTAGGTCAAATCTTAGAAAAACCTTGTGTGGGCTCTAGAAGGCACAGTTTTGATTCAAAGGTCATGAAACTTTGTCAGAATGTTTATCCTCATAATATGTAGGACAAGTTTGAAACTGGGTCATGTCGGGTCAAAAACTAGGTCACTAGGTCAAATCATAGAAAAACCTTGTGTACGCTCTAGAGGACACAGTTTTGATCTAATCTTTATGAAACTTTGTCAGAATGTTTATCTTCATAAACTCTCGGCCAAGTTTGAAAGTAGGTCATGTCGGGTAAAAAACTAGGTCACTAGGTCAAATCTTAGAAAAACGTTGTGTAAGCACTAGAAGGCATAGTTTTGATCCAATCTTCATGAAACTATGTCAAAATGTTTATTGTCCATATATCTAAGCCCCCTGTGAAACTGAGTCACGTCGGCTCAAGGTCAAATCTTAGAAAAACTTTGTGCACACCCTAGAGGGCACAGTTTTGATCCAATCTTCATGAAACTCTGTCAGAATGTTTATCTTAATGAAATCTAGGTAAAGTTTGAAACTGGGTCGTGTCGGGTCAAAAACTTGGTCACTAGGTCAAATATAAGAACAACCTTGTATACGCTCCAGAGGGCACAGTTTTGATCCAATCTCAATTAAACTGTGTCAGAATGTATATTCTTACAATATCCAGGCCAAGTTTGAAACTGGGTCATGTCGGGTCAAAAACTAGGTCAAATGTTAGTATGGTAAAAACTCTTATAAATCTTCACCAGAGCCAGTGAACTGATTAATGCTCAGGTGAGCGATTCAGGGCCACCATGGCCCTCTTGTTGTGAAGTTTTTAACTAAGCCTTTTTCGGCCCCATTTAACCCATTCGTGAAGATGTTGGGCACCCCATCGCCATGTTCAATATCAGTATCTGTAAAACAAATATTTCCATAACAAATTTAAAAATAACCAGTGTTCACTTATGTTAATTCGTGTAAAGAAATAATGATAAGTGGTAATTTTGACCATTTTGCCTCTGTTTGGGACCCTTAAAAAGGAATTAATATGATTTCTTATCCCTTATTCCATATATAAGCCTCTTTTTTTGGCTACTGATACTAACATTACAAAAGCTTAAGTGTGTCCCTCTGTGAAGAGTAGTCATTATTTTGGGCAAATATTTTCGAGTTTTCCCCTTTTGAGCCCCTTAGACTCCAAACCTAGAAATGTGAGGCACCCAATTGCCATGTTTTTTAGCTCGCCTGAGCACGAAGTGCTCAGGGTGAGCTTTTGGGATACCCTGATGTCCGTCGTCCGGACGTCCGGACGTCCGTCAACTTTTGCTTGTGTACACTCTAGCGGGCACAGTTTTGATCCAATCTTTCTGAAACTTTGTCAGAATGTTTATCTCCATAAAATCTAGGCCAAGTTCGAAACTGGGTCATGTCGGGTCAAAAACTAGGTCACTAGGTCAAATCTTAGAAAAACCTTGTGTACACTCTAGAAGGCACAGTTTTCATCCAAAGTTCATGAAACTTTGTCAGAATGTTTACCATAATAATATCTAGGACAAGTTCGAAATTGGGTCACGTCGGGTCAAAAACTAGGTCACCAGGTCAAATCTTAGAAAAACCTTGTGTACGCTCTAGAGGGCACAGTTTTCATCCAAAGTTCATGAAACTTTGTCAGAATGTTTATCCTCATAATATCTAGGACAAGTTCGAAATTGGGTCACGTGGGATCAAAAACTAGGTCACTAGGTCAAATCATAGAAAAACCTTGTGTACGCTCTAGAGGACACAGTTTTGATCCAATCTATATGAAACGTTGTCAGAATATATATCTCCATAAACTCTAGGCCAAGTTCGAAACTGGGTCATGTCGGGTCAAAAACTAGGTCACTAGGTCAAATCTTAGAAAAACCTTGTGTACACTCTAGAAGGCACAGTGTTCATCCAAAGTTCATGAAACTTTGTCAGAATGTTTATCATAATAATATCTAGGACAAGTTCGAAACTGGGTCACGTTGGGTCAAAAACTAGGTCACTAGGTCAAATCTTAGAAAAACCTTGTGTACGCTCTAGAAGGCACAGTTTTCATCCAAAGTTCATGAAACTTAGTCAGAATGTTTATCCTCATTATATCTAGAACAAGTTTGAAACTGGGTCACGTCGGGTCAAAAACTAGGTCACTAGGTCAAATCATAGAAAAACCTTGTGTATGCTCTACAGGACACAGTTTTGATCCAATCTATATGAAACATTGTCAGAATATATATCTCCATAAACTCTAGGCCAAGTTTGAAACTTGGTCATGTAGGGTCAAAAACTAGGTCACTAGGTCAAATCTTAGAAAAACCTTGTGTACACTCTAGAAGGCACAGTTTTCATCCAAAGTTCATGAAACTTTGTCAGAATGTTTATCTTTATAATATCTAGGACAAGTACGAAACTGGGTCATGTTGGGTCAAAAACTAGGTCACTAGGTCAAATCTTAGAAAAACATTGTGTACGCTCTAGAGGACACAGTTTTGATCCAATCTTTATAAAACATTGTCAGAATGTTTATCTCCATAAAATCTAGGCCAAGTTCCAAACTTGATCATGTCCGGTCAAAAACTAGGTCACTAGGTCAAATCTTAGAAAAACCTTATGTACGCTCTAGAAGGCACAGTTTTCATCCAAAGTTCATGAAACTTAGTCAGAATGTTTATTCTCATTATATCTAGGACAAGTTTGAAACTGGGTCACGTCGGGTCAAAAACTAGGTCACTAGGTCAAATCATAGAAAAACCTTGTGTACGCTCTATAGGACACAGTTTTGATCCAATCTATATGAAACATTGTCAGAATATATATCTCCATAAACTCTAGGCCAAGTTTGAAACGTCCGTCAACTTTTGCTTGTGTACACTCTAGCGGGCACAGTTTTGATCCAATCTTTATGAAACTTTGTCAGAATATATATCTCCATAAAATCTAGGCCAAGTTCGAAACTGGGTCATGTCGGGTCAAAAACTAGGTCACTAGGTCAAATCATAGAAAAACATTGTGTACGCTCTAGAAGGCACAGTTTTCATCCAAAAATCATGAAACTTTGCCAGAATGTTTATCCTCATAATATTTAGGACAATTTCAAAAGTGGGTCATGTGGGGTCAAAAACTAGGTCACTAGGTCAAATCTTAGAAAAACCTTGTGTACGCTCTAGAAGGCACAGTTTTCATCCAATCTTTATGAAACTTTGTCAGAATGTTTATCTCCATAAACTCTAGGCCAAGTTCGAAACTGGGTCATGTCGGGTTGAAAACTAGGTCACTAGGTCAAATCTTAGAAAAACCTTGTGTACACTCTAGAAGGCACAGTTTTCATCCAAAGTTCATGAAACTTTGTCAGAATGTTTATCCTCATTATATTTAGGTTGAGTTTGAAACTGGGTCACGTCGGGTCAAAAACTAGGTCACTAGGTCAAATCATAGAAAAACCTTGTGTACGCTCTAGAGGACACAGTTTTGATCCAATCTTTATGAATCTTTGTCAGAATGTTTATCTCCATAAACTCTAGGCCAAATTTGAAACTGGGTCATGTCGGGTCAAAAACTAGGTCACTAGGTCAAATCTTGTGTACATTCTAGAAGGCACAGTTTTGAACTGAAGTTCATGAAACTATGACAGAATGTTTATCCTTATACTATCGCGGACAAATTTGAAACTGGGTCATGTTGGGTCAAAAACTAGGTCACTAGGTCAAATCATAAAAAAACCTTGTGTACACTCTAGAGGACACAGTTTTGATGCAAGCTTTATAAAACATTGTCAGAATGTTTATCTCCATAAACTGTAGGCCAAGTTTGAAATTGGTTCATGTCGGGTCAAAAACTAGGTCACTAGGTCAAATCTTAGAAAAACCTTGTGTACGCTGTAGAAGGCACAGTTTCGATCCAAAGTTCATGAAACTTTATCAGAATGTTTATCCTCATAATATGAAGGACAAATTTGAAACTGGGTCATGTAGGGTCAAAAACTAGGTCACTTGGTCAAATCATAGAAAAACCGTTTGTATGCTCTAGAGGACACAGTATTGATCCAATCTTTATGAAACTTTGTCAGAATGTTTATCTCCATAAACTCTAGGCCAAGTTTGAAAGTAGGTCATGTCAGGTCAAAAACTAGGTCACTAGGTCAAATCTTAGAAAAACCTCGTGTACGCACTAGAAGGAACAGTTTTGATCCAATCTTCATGAAACTATGTCAAAATGTTTATTGTCCAAATATATATGCCCCTTATGAAACTGAGTCACGTCAGATCAGAAACTAGGTCACTAGGTCAAATCTAAAAAAAACTTTGTGTACACCCTAGAGGGCACAGTTTTGATCCAATCTTCATGAAACTCTGTCAGAATATTTACCTTTATGAAATCTAGGTAAGTTTGAAACTGGTTTGTGTCAGATCAAAAACTAGGTCACTAGGTCAAATATAAGAACGACCTTGTATACGCTCCAGAGGGCACAGTTTTGATCCAATCTCAATGAAACTTTGTCAGAATATTTATTCTTACAATATCCAGGCCAAGTTTGAAACTGGGTCATGTCGGGTCTAAAACTAGGTCAAATATTAGGAAAACCTTGTGTACGCTCTAGAGGTCACAGTTTTGATCCAAACCTAATGAAATTTTGTCAGAATGTTTATCCTCACAATATCTAGGCCAAGTTTGAAACTGGGTCATGTCGGGTCAAAAACTAGGTCAGATCTTAGAAAAACCTTTGTTCGCTCTATAGGACACAGTTTTGATCCAATCTTTTCAAAACTTTGTCAGAATGTTTATCCTCACAATATTTAGGCCAAGTTTGTAGGTAGATCATGTCACGTCAAAAACTACGTCACTAGGTCAGATATAAGAACGGCCTTGTGTACACTCTAGAGGGCACAGTTTTGATCCAATCTTTATGAACCTTTGTCAGAATGTTTATCCTCATCATATCCAGGCCAAGTTTGAAACTGGTTCATGTCAGGTCAAAAACTAGATCACTAGGTCGTGCACACCCTAGAGGGCACAGTTTTGATCCAATCTTCATGAAACTTTGTCAGAATGTTTATCTCCATAAAATCTAGGCCAAGTTTGAAACTGGGTCATGTTGGGTCAAAAGCTAGGTCACTAGGTCAAATCTAAATTAAGTTATGCTGCAAGAATCAGAACTAACATTGCAATTATGCCAGCCACAAACTCCTTGGAATACATTAGTTTCACCACAGTGAGATAATGATGCTACCATTCTATCATCTGTGTTTGCTTAGTTCAGTCTAGTTCAAATCCATCAAAGGAACTCAACATGAACGGGAACTTTTCGGAGAAGGAACTCAACATGAACGGGAACTTTTCGGGGAAGCGACTCTGCCATTTTCAGCTCAACTGAGCCTTACAGTATTGGTGTTAGCTGCCTCTGTCATCCATCCATAAACATTTTCAAACATCTCTGAAACCACTTGGCAGACTAAACTCAAATTTCATATGGAGCCTGCACATGGGTCAAAGGATTGAAAGTTCGTCAAATCATCTTGGTCACATGACCAAGGTGGCCGCCATTCCCATGTATGGTGAAAACTCTTATAAATCTTCACCAGAGCCAGTGAACTGATTAATGCTCAGGTGAGCGATTCAGGGCCACCATGGCCCTCTTGTTCTATGATTTGACCAAGTGACCTAGTTTTTGACCCTACATGACCCAGTTTCAAATTCGTCCTTCATATTATGAGGATAAACATTCCGATAAAAATTCATGAACTTTGGATCAAAACTGTGCCTTCTAGAGCGTACACAAGGTTTTTCTAAGATTTGACCTAGTGACCTAGTTTTTGACCCAACATGACCCAATTTCGAACTTGGCCTAGAGTTTATGGAGATAAACATTCTGACAATGTTTTATAAAGATTGGAACAAAACTGTGTCCTCTAGAGCGTACACAATGTTTTTCTATGATTTGACCTAGTGACCTAGTTTTTGACCCAACATGACCCAGTTTCATACTTGTCCTAGATATTATAAAGATAAACATTCTGACAAAGTTTCATGAACTTTGGATGAAAACTTTGCCTTCTAGAGTGTACACAAGGTTTTTCTAAGATTTGACCTAGTGACCTAGTTTTTGACCCAACATGACCCAGTTTCAAACATGGCCTAGAGTTTATGGAGATATATATTCTGACAATGTTTCATATAGACTGGATCAAAACTGTGTCCTCTAGAGCGTACACAAGGTTTTTCTATGATTTGACCTAGTGACCTAGTTTTTGACCCGATGTGACCCAGTTTTGAACTTGTCCTAGATATTATGAGGATAAACATTCTGACTGTTTCATGAACTTTGGATGAAAACTGTGCCTTCTAGAGCGTACACTAGGTTTTTCTAAGATTTGACCTAGTGACCTAGTTTTTGACCCGATGTGACCCAGTTTCAAACTTGTCCTAGATATTATAAAGATAAACATTCTGACAAAGTTTCATGAACTTTGGATGAAAACTGTGCCTTCTAGAATGTACATAAGGTTTTTTCAAAGATTTGACCTAGTGACCTAGTTTTTGACCCAACATGACCCAGTTTCAAACTTGGCCTAGATTTTATGGAGATAAACATTCTGACAAAGTTTCAGAAAGATAAGATCAAAACTGTGCCCGCTAGAGTGTACACAAGCAAAAGTTGACGGACGTCCATCCGGACGTCCGGACGTACGACGGACATTAGGGTATCCCAAAAGCTCACCCTGAGCACTTCGTGCTCAGGCGAACTAATAACCAGTAGTGTCTGTTGTTAGTCTGTGGAAAGAAATATTGATTTTTGTTTTTAGCTCGCCTGAACGAAAGTTCAGGAAGAGCTATTGTTGTCACCCTGGCGTCGGCATCGGCATCGGCGTCCGCGTCCGCGTCGGCGTCCGGATTGGATGTTTTGGTTAAAGTTTTTTAAAGACCTATATCTCCTTAACCCATGGATGGATTCATTTGATACTTGCACTGTAGTTAGATATTGGTCCAAGGTTTAACAGGGTGCCACCCCCACCCCACTCCATGACCTTGATGTCAAGGTCATGGACTTAGAAAATTGGAAGTGTTTTTGTATTGGATGTTTTGGTTAAAGTTTTATAAAGCCCAATATCTCCTTAACCCATTGATGGATTCCTATGATACTTGCACTGTAGTTAGATATTGGTCCAAAGTTTTCCAAGGTACTACCCCCACCCCCCCTCAGTGACCTTGATGTCAAGGTCATGAACTTAGAAAATTTATTGCTGGGATGTTTTGGTTAAAGTTTTTTAAAGACACATATCTCCTGAACCCATAGATGAATTCTTTTTATATTTGCACTGTACCTAGATATTAGTCCAAAGTTTTACAGAGTACTACCCCAACCCCGCTCAGTGACCTTGATGTCAAGGTCAGGGACTTAAGAAATTTGGTCTTTATTAAAGTTTTCTAATTGCATACTGATTCATTATGCTTGGCAGAGATTTAGTTTACACTTGAACTGATGTTAGACAATTTTTTTAGATTTTACAAAACACGATATACTTACCCCACCGGATGACCTTGAAGTCAAGGTCATCAACTTTGAATTTTGTCTTAAAGATTTTGGTTAAAGTTCTATATTTATGAAGACATAATTTCACAGTGCCACGATGGTATCAGTTGATACTTATACTTGGACTGATGTTAGATTATGGTTCAAAGTTTTGATACATCCTAGCCCTCCCCCCCCCCCAAACCCCAAACCAACCATCCTACCCCCACCCCTTAGTTCTTTGAGCTCAAGCTCATGTACTTTGAAATTTCATGTGGATTTTTTTTATTTTAATTTCATTTTAAACTTATTTCTGAGATAGCTTTTGTTTATAAATGTGTTGTCATTATGGACATGCTTGCCTGGATTTTATGCATAGCCGTCCACACTACAATAGTGACTGTGTGATGGGCAAGCACCTATTCAGGCGAGCTATGCTGTCAGGCGACAGCTCTTGTTAAATTTTGACCATCTTTGCTTTTTTTTTAGCCCCTTACATTGATAAAACCAGGGCTCCCAGTCCCATGATTGCAACTTTACCAACGGTATATATAAGACTGTGCTGAGGCTGTGCTTTTTTCAACCTATGTCATTATGACAAATGCTGTAGTGTGTACCAAAATGAAGAATGATCTTCATGATGGGTGAATATTTTAAATATACCCCTTTTTTGGCCCCTATAGACTTAGTCAGGAGAAATCAGGCTGCCCATTGCTATGTTTTCTGTTACTATATGTGAAACTAATATTTTCATAACAATTTAAAAGGAAAAAGTGTTGCATGCTGTTCATTGGTAGAGAGATTAAGTGATATAAGGTAATTTTTTGACGAGTTTTGCTCCTTTTTGGGACCCTAAAATGGGTATAAATTTGGTTTCTCATCCCTTATTGCAATTTCACTAGTAGCATACATAAGACTATATTTTTCCTTCTCATTTTAACATGACAAATGCTGTAGTGTGTTTCTCTGAGATGCATGATAATTATTTATGGCAAATATTTTCCATTTTTCCCTTTTCGGGCTCCTTGGGACTCCTTTTGGGCCCTTTGGGACTCCAAACCTAGAGATGTAAGGCACCCATTACCATATTTTATATCAGTCGGTGTCAAACTTAAATTTTCATTTCAAATTTGAAAGTAAACTAATTTTGTTTTATGTTGGTCCGTGGACAGGATTAGTGATTTGTGTTAATTTTGACCATTTTTGTCCCTTTTAGAGTCCCTTCAAACAATAGGAAATGGGCTCCCCCACCCCTCCCCACCCCCCATTTCACATTTACCTGCAGCATATATAAGCCTGCTCTTTCTTTGCAACCAATTTCATCATTTTAAATGCTGTAATGTGTTCCATTGTGAAAAATGGTCATTATGTTGGTAAAATATAAGCCTCAAACATACCCCCTTTGGGCCCCTATAGACGCAATCCCTGGAAATTTAGGGCCCGGTATTGTCATGTTTTCTATCAGTATATGTCAAACTGGTATTTGCCTTACAAATATAAAAGTAATAAGTGTTGTCTTTTGTTGATTCGCAGTGGGAATCAGTGATATATATGGTAATTTTGACCATTTTTGTCCCTTTTTGGGCCCTTTTAATGGATATAAATAGCCTTTCCGACCCTTAAGATGTCAAACTTTCATCAAATCAAGTAGAATACATATTTCAATAGCAGAAGGATCACAAGTTATAGCTGCAATGCATTTAATATGGTTGCAAATCTGTGGTAATAGTATAACCTTCTGTTTTTACTTTCTTGCATAAGGTATGGCTTGTTCCCATGGTTACGGTCTGAAATCAGCTTTGCCCCACTCAGTTTTTTTCATTTTCTAAAAGTGGAAAGCCTCCTATTTGACGTTAAAGTATGCAAATGTGTCACAGAAGTGTGCGTTTTTTAAACATGATGATTAAAAATGCCTAAAAATTGTGTTTTGCAATAATGCCTAAAAATTGTGTTTTGCAATACATGGTTACCCCACCCACATTTGCAGGACAGTAGGTATAGAAAGCCATTGGAACAACGTTGGTTTGATGTTTCACATTAATAACATAAGTCCCTAGTTTTTAGACTTAAAAAGTCATGCATAACAATAGTTGATCTGTAGTGTCCGCAACAGCTTTACCCGAGGTTATGAAGAGAGGTGTAACTTTTTAATGGCTTTAGATTCAACCGAAAAACTCTAGGACAATATGCTCACATAGTATACCAATGTGTAACAAGAGGACCAATGGTCCTGTAGCTCACCTGACACTTGGTCCCAGTATATATTTTAATGCTTTATACATGTATATAGCACCAGGGCAGGGGCAGATAACCCCCCTCCCTTGGGGATTAATGCTGAGTCCCAATTCTATATACCAAGCCACAAGGTCACTGGGTCTTTGTTTCTGGACAACGATTTCTGAAGGGTTTTTATCATAAATGGGTGTGGCGGCCACTATGTTCATACAACCATGACCATCTGAACAAACTTTGATTCCTTTGACCCAGTATTAAAGCCCCATAATATATGAAACACAGTAATCATTTGTATAAACTATGATGGGCCTGAGTGCCCAATGCTACATACCGGTACCAAGTTTCAAGGTTATAGGCCTTTCGGTTCTCGAGAAAAAGACGTTGGAAAAGTTTTTACCATATATGGGCATGGTGGCCATCTTGGTCAAGTGACCAAGACCATCTGAACAAACTATGGTACCTTTAAGCCGGTGAAGCTCCATATGAAATATGGCTTCAATTGACCCTAGTGGCCACTGAGAAGACGTTTGAAAATGTTGACGGGTGACAGAATCTCAATGACCTTGTACAAAAGTCAAAGAATGACCTTGACCTTTAACGACACAATATCTTCATCTGGTCATTTAGTCAACCATATATACCAAATAATGCACCTTAGACTTAAATAGTTTCTGAAAAATCCACTGTTTAAGCATTTTCCCATATAAAAGCCTACATAATGTACCAAAGTTGACAGTGTCATAAATTAGGTCAAGGTCAACGCATGATCATTTGGTCCCAGTATATATTTTAATGCTTTATACATGTATATAGCACCAGGGCAGGGGCAGATAACCCCCCTCCCTTGGGGATTAATGCTGAGTCCCAATTCTATATACCAAGCCACAAGGTCACTGGGTCTTTGTTTCTGGACAACGATTTCTGAAGGGTTTTTATCATAAATGGGTGTGGCGGCCACTATGTTCATACAACCATGACCATCTGAACAAACTTTGATTCCTTTGACCCAGTATTAAAGCCCCATAATATATGAAACACAGTAATCATTTGTATAAACTATGATGGGCCTGAGTGCCCAATGCTACATACCGGTACCAAGTTTCAAGGTTATAGGCCTTTCGGTTCTCGAGAAAAAGACGTTGGAAAAGTTTTTACCATATATGGGCATGGTGGCCATCTTGGTCAAGTGACCAAGACCATCTGAACAAACTATGGTACCTTTAAGCCGGTGCTCAGGTGAGCTATTGTGATCGAAATTTGTCCGTCGTCCGTCCGCCGTCGTCAATAATTTCTTCAAATGACATCTCCTCCTAGACCTGTGAGCCAATTGCAAAATAATTTCACACAAATGTTTCTGTTATAGCCCTGAACCAAAATTGCTAAAATGGTTCCGCTCCGCTGAACAAAATGGCCGCCAGAGCTAAAAATAGATAAACCTTTAAACGACATCTCCTCTGAAGCCAATGGTTCGATTTCAAAAAAAATTGCCAAAGCTAAAAATAGAAATCTAAAAATAGAAAAACCTTTAAAAGACATCTCCTCTGAAGCCAATGGCTCGATTTCAAAATAATTTCACAGAAATGTTTGACTCATGGCCCTGAACCAAAATTGCTAAAATGGTTCCACTCCGCTGAACAAAATGGCCGCCAGAGGTAAAAATAGAAAATAAATCTTAGAATGACACAGAGAGCACAGTTATGATCCAATCATCATGAAACTTTGTTAGAATGTTTATCTTAATGAAATCTAGACCAAGACTGAAACTGGGTCATGTGAGGTCAAAAAGTAGGTCACTAGGTCAAATCTTAGAAAAACCTTGTGTACACTCTAGAGGGCACAGTTATGATCCAATCTTCTTGAAACTTTGTCAGAATGTTTATCCTTATACAATCTAGACCAAGTTTGAAACTGAGTCATGTGGGGTCAAAAACTAGGTCACTAGGTCAAATCTTAGAAAAACCTTGTTTACACTATAGAGGGCACAGTTATTATCCAATCTTCATGAAACTTTGTCAGAATGCTTATCTTTTTAAATCTAGACCAAATTTGAAACTGGGCCATGTCAGGTCAAAAACTAGGTCACTAGGTCAGATCTTAGAAAAACCATGTGAATGCTCTAGAGGGCACAGTTATGTTCCAATCTTCATGAACTTTGTCAAAATGTTTATCTCCAACGAAATTAGACCAAGGGTGCAACTGGGTCATGTTGGATCAAAAACTAGGTTACTAGGTCAAACCTTAGATAAACATTGTACTCTAGAGAGCACAGTTTTGGTTCAATCTTCATGAAACTTTGTCAGAATGGTTATCATTAAATCTAGGCCAAGTTTGAAACTGGAACTTGTCAGTTCAAAAACTAGGTCACTAGGTCAAATCATAGAAAAACCTTGTGTTCACAATTGTGGCTTTATTTTGCATTGAATCTTCATGAAACTTTGTCAGAATGTTTATCTTCATTAAATGTAGGCCAAGTTTGAAACTGAATTATGACTGATCAAAAAAACTAGATCACCAGGTCAGATCTTAGAAAAACATTGTGTACACTCTAGAGGGCACAGTTTTGATCCAGTCTTCATGAAACTTTGTCAGAATATTGATTAGAAAGTGCAAAACTGCTCCAATTGAACCGTCATCAAATAGATGATCTTCCATGTTATTTCATCATAACTCAGGTGAGCGATTTAGGTCCATCATGGACCTCTTGTTACAAGATAACCGTGTAAAATTTTGTTCTGTGAGTTGAAATTTATTCAACGACATCCTAACGCAAATTTATAATAGCACTTCGCACCATTTCTTTAATATTTCATATGTTTTTTTTATGCAACTCAAACATTAGTATTTTGATGAAAAATTTGATGCTCTTAGTTAGAACCTGCTTATTTTATCAGTAGGCAGCCTTGTTTGAAGCCATACACATTAATTCATCAGCCAGAGAGTATTAATATAAAGGAGAAAGTCATCTTTGGTGTTGAACTACAAATTTATTTGTGAATCACAGTCAAAAAAAGTACATTTTTTGTTGCGGACACTACAGTTTCCATGCAAAACTAGCATTTCTAATTATGTGCTTAGAAACAGCAAGAAAATTCTACTTCAATTTGTTATACGTTTGTTATGCACACATACCGTAATCGACCCATTTACCGCACATGCCCCTATAACCGCACACCAAGGCCATTTCTGGAAAAACTGCACAAGCACACACTGCTTTTTCTTTGAAACTCTCACAAAACCCAATAACTAACAGGGAACTCAAGGCTTTCATATCATAAAAAGTATAAACACAAGGTATTTCCAGTCCTACCCATGTTGCGTCTTTCCAGTCACCCTGCATTTCATTGTTCTGAGTGTGCAATTATTAGATACATTTTAACCACATCTTTTTGTTGCAATTTTGAAAAAGTTAAGCGATTACGATAATCTAAATTGATGTTTTATTATTGGTAAATAGCACTTTTAGGTACGAGTAATTACAGCCGACGACAAAAAATTCCATGTGAAGCATAAAATTTGAATCAGTCTACACAAACATAGGAAACTGGCACTGCATTCTAGTAGATAGTATTCAATTGCATGTTCTTACATAAATCAAACACACTTTTTTGAGAAATTAACCAAAAAATTCTAAGAACAATAACAGACAACTTGTAAATCAAAGGTTAAACAGCAGCTTGTTTCCGTTGCGGACACTACATTTTCAGGCTAAACAGTGCATCTGTTTCTGATTAAATACAGCCAGAAATAAAGTTTGTGTTCAATAAAAGCCATGCTTTTTTCACTTAAAATTGTATCAAGGAAAGTTTAATACCTATCAGAGCACTGTTTTGCATATTTTCTGTTAAATTGAAAATCTTAAGGCCAGGTCTACTGACAACCGGTTGTCACCAGACTTTTTGGACCCAAATCGTCTGCTGACAACTAGTTGTCACCAGACTTTTTGGACCAAAAATGTCTGCTGTTTCTAAGTAACCACAAGGGATAAGAGTCTTCAAACTTGCTACACTGGTAAAAACTAGAAAGATCTACTGAAGGCAGTGATGCATATCTGGCCATGAGCTATATTTCATGGTCCAGTGATTTTGCCTTATAATATCCTGAAGACTATTAGATGTATGAACATACACGTAACTTGGGATAAAAAGTCAGTATGAGCCACTGTTTGAATAAAACTAAAGGTGGGTCTCCAGTGATTTTTTTCACTATTTAGGGAATGGTGCTGGTGCCCACAGAATTGGGAATTTCAGAAACACCTTTATTTAGTCTTAAGTGGTGGGATAGGGAACATGATACTGAATATATAATATTTACATTTATAGCTTTATATCTGCCAGATCTCTAAACAAGCAAGTAAATTTATGCTTGTATGATGGTCCCTAGAAAAAATACTTCTGCAATTGGGAATTTTTAACTTGCACTTGGGAAAAAAGATACTACATGTATTTTGAATTGGGACTGGTGCCTTTTATGGACACCACTTATATAGAGAAAAAAACTGGTCCCAGTAACATATACTGTATAGTCCAGTGATTTTGCCTCATATTTCTTTAACTATTTCATGGATTTACCGTATACTTGGGTAAATAGTTTTGGCTAACGCTACAAGTGACCTCATACTAATAGGGCTGGGACGGGTAGAGATTTGTACCCAGGTACCCGAGTCCCTATTACCCATGGGTACCCGTTACCATAGCATGTTGAGCATGTCCACAGTCAGAAATATGCATTTAGCTCAAATAATATTATAAGAAAGGTATAAGTCATTTTCATACATATGTATGGGAAGGACACTAAAATTTAGATATCTCTCTGTTATAATATACAAAAACGGTTTGGCAATTACATGTATGATGGCAACTTATACAAGACCAGGGTGGCCACAAGCTCTGGAAAACAGTGAAAACAGGGAAAATGATGAAAAAAATTCCCTGCAGGGAAAAATCAGGGAATTTGAAAATTTGATGAAAATCAGGGAAAATCAGGGAATTTTAAAATTCTATTTTGATGACATGAAACTTTTCAAGCAGGTATCATGGTTACTGGTGGTTTCTTTCTGCAATAAAATAAGTGTAAGTCTTCTTCTGACAACTGTATGATATACATGTACAATTTTATTAGTTTAAGGGGTATAGTGCAAAGTATTGAATAATCAGTTTCCTTCCATAGGTTTCGAACTTTGTAATGAGCATTTATCTAAAAGCAATGATTTGTAAATGTAGTGGAGATTTGAAAACCAATCTAAATTGAAATATGAATGTCCAGTTTGTGTGGTTACGGTCATGTATGTTACATAATTCAGTATTGCATGCTTCTCTGAATTAGCATTGTATGCTTACCTACTCACGCCTACCAATCGCTCTCATGCAAAACCACGGTTCAGAACGCCAATCCATGAGAGGAGTTCCCGGTTTTGCAGGAGAGGAGCCAAAATCGTAAACAAATTCGATATCGGCACAAGGTTTGAGGTATTTATTTTCTCTGAAAACTATTTATGCAAATTTTGTCACATGTAGATTGTTTCTGCGGCACATGAAAGGATTAGACACATGGTCTTGCATTTTTCCAGATATGCAGTTAGTACGGCGGAGCATGTATTCAAGGTCAGTCTCGGCGATATATACATGTAGGGAAAAGTCGCATTCTCTTGCTTGATTTTGAGTCTCTGACCTTGGCAGTCGCAAAGAAGTGAACAGAACTACTGTATACGTGAATCCAAACGTTAGAATAAAGTTTTCGGTGATTGACAGTTTAGAATTTAGGAAATATACGCAAAAACTTGGCATCGTCAGCCCGGTTCCGCATGAGATATTAGAAAATATAAGGATTGTTTATCAAACACAAAAACAGCTTCTGAACAATAATCAGATCGATACTAACATGAACTCTGTTATATATCATTATTTTATACATTGCAGATGACTTTCTGGCTGTTTTAATCCCCGTTTGTCTGTTTCAGAGGCATGCAAGAGGGTTTGAAAGAGGGTTTGCAAAAGGCCTTAAAAGACAAACGGGGAATAAAAACAGCCAGAAAGTCATCTGCAATGTATAAAATAATGATTTAGCACAGAGTTTATATTAGTTTTGGTCTAATTATTGTTCAGAAGCTGTATTTGTGTTTGATAAAAAATCCTTATATTTTCTAATATCTCATGCTGAACCGGGCTGACGATGCCAAGTTTTTGGGTATATTTTCTAAATTCTAAACTGTCCATCACGGAAAGCTTACTTTCAACGTTTGGATTCACGTATACAGTAGTTCTGTTCACTTCTTTGCGACTGCCAAGGTCAGAGACTCAAAATCAAGCAAGAGAATGCGACTTTTCCCTACATGTACGGTAAAGCCAGAGAAAAACTTGACATAAAGTGCAACTGATGTGCACTAGCCCAGAGAGAGGTGTGCACATGACTTTGAGTAAGCTCAGAGACACAGGTGCACTCGACTTTGTGACCCAAGTGCACTAGACATTTCCAACTCAGCAATCACCTGTGAATTCAATGTGCACATTCATGTTCAGTATATTTGCTATAAACCTACTCTACAGTTCTTAGTTCAACATTGTAAGACACCATTTATTCTTGATTTTTCTTTTTTACTTTCTTTTTATTTATCTATTTCATTCCCTCTTTTTATTTAACCAAACATATCAAATTTGATCTTTTTATGTCATTTGAACACCATCTATCTATTAATGAATACCAATCAATTAAAAATAGTGGTAAAAGGTTGGGATAATTACATTAAATAGACCATTCTATCAAAGTAATTTAAAGGTGCGCAAACAATGATTTTTTCTAATACCCCTTTCTTTAATTGGTCAGTAGTTTTTCCTAGTGACAAAATTATCAGTAGGTGGAGTGAGAAGTGCCGTAATATTTAAATGTATATAATGCGTTATTCCCAACACACTTCTTTAATGCTTTTGTTGTTATAAGACAATAGAAGATGACAGCCAGACAGAAGTCTCTTTCAGGGAAGTATTTATCTAATTGTTACCTGATTTATTGCAGAGCACCTCGTTTAGTAATGCTCATTTTAATATGTTTATTTTAGTATATCGATGTTTTGGAAGAGCTTGCTTAACGCTGTGTATTTAATTATTTATATTTCAATATATTTATTTACATAACGTTACACGATGATAAATTTGGCTTATTATCTCTATCACTATTTCTGAAGTAATTACAGAAATTTGTGGACATTACAACATTACAACTCTATAATCACTGATTATCTATCTGACAAAACCATGACATTCCCTGTCCGCCAAGCGAAGACGCATTTCAGCCTGGGAATCCGTCCAGTCTGATCAGTCTCTATTTTGCTCATGCAGTCAGAGAAGATTCTGATCAGCCTCGGTGGATGCTAAGGCCGGTCTGAGTCTTTGCTGAGTCATTTTGTTGGATCTGTCGCGCAGCGGCTCGAATGAGATGGATTTGAATAAGGCATCTGTCTATACATGTATCCTTGGGCAAGAAGATTTCTTGTTTGTGTAAATGTTTGATTACTGTGTACTTAAAGGTCTGGATTTTGCTATTCAAATCCATAATGGGATCTTCTTCAATAAACGGGTAATAAGAATATCAAATGCATCTCTGAATCTCCTCATTATTAGAGTCATAAAATATTAAAGAGCTGAGACCGCTGCCAGCTTCAGGGTTCCCGGTGGTGTATATTCATGAATCAATCCAGTAAAACCTTAAACAAATGGAGATCAGAACCATATATTTTGAAAAAAAAAAAAAAAAAAAACATAAAAAGGAGAAAATGCAAATGAAATAAAATAGATAGAAAAATAGAAAATTTATTTTGAAAAAAAAAAAAAAAAAAAAAAAAAACATAAAAAGGAGAAAATGCAAATAAAATAAAATAGATAGAAAAATAGAATTGAACTGAAAAAGGAAATTTAGAAGAAAGAAATTTTGATATATATATATATATATATATATTAATATTTCCTTGTATATCACTTACAAATCGTACTCTCTTTACTTCTTACCATTTTACATATTTCGCCATTATAATTTTCAATTTTAATGTTATTAACTTTTTAATTCATTACTTTATTTCTTTTTTTTTTTTTATTTTATTTATTTATTTATTTAGTAGTTGAAATATTCTGCAATTTAATAAATTTTGAATTTTCAAATAAAGAAAGACAACGCAATTTGTAAAGATAAAAATTTTGTTTCAAGGCTCGCTGCACAGAATTAGATTGTGAAACATATGTTTTGAAAATCATTGATAATCAGTTTGAGGAAATAAGTTAAGTGATTAAAGCAAGGTATCTGTTATTGATTTCCCTCAACTAGTCCACATTAAGACATAAGGTTGAAAAAAATAATACAAATGAAAAAATCTACAAAGACATCTTAATTCTTTGTATCACATGTAGTCACCGTGGAAAGGAAATATTCCTGTTGCATTATATGTCGTAATGGGTTGCAAATTGTGTAGACTCTGACCAGGCTGTGGACACATTTGAGCCGCGACACGAGAAAACCAACAATGTGGTTGTGCGTCCAGTGCAGACTCAGATCAGCCTGGGCATCCACCCAGTCTGATCAGAGTCTTCGTTTAGCGTTTAATGGGTAGCTAAGGGTCTAAGCTACCTTCATGCGGACAGCGAAGACTCTGCTCAGACTGAGCGGATCTGAGTCTGCGCTGGCCGCACAACCACATTGTTGGTTTTCTCGTGGCGCGGCTTATTTCAAGTTTCTTGATGAATTGATCCCACTTGAGAAATGAGTAAAAATTGAAAATTGCAGAGTTGCTATAGGAGGTTTTTTCGTGACGCACTTCCGGTTCTATAAATAGACTCGGGATAGCCCTGGCCGTCAACCTGGCTGAGAGTTACTATTGAAAACCAATGTTTCTAGCCAATTGAATACGGTGAAATGCTGCTTTTTTTATAATAAATGGTAAAAATAAATAGTTTATATTAAATTATGCATGATAAACTACTTTATTATGATTTAGATATATATTGGCATTCTTAAATTTATTTATTTTATTCTTTTTACGATCTATAAATAAGCATTTTTGAAATTTATTTATTTCATCTTTTTCGATAAAGGTATTCGTTAACTACTAGAAAGTGTTGCTCTTTTTCTTTTAATGATAAATAATAATAATGATAATAATAATAATGATGAGAATTATAATAATAATCCAGTGGCCAACGAAAAATATCGTCAATGTCAGTCTTTATACAATGAAGGCGACGAGCTGCCCAAAAATTTCTAGGGCGTGCGCAGGAAAACTCCTTCCAAAATATTTTTTTTAACCCAGCTCGTATCAAATTTACTTTAAAAAAAATAATAATAATAATTTATTGTCATTTGTGCTTCTTTTACATGTCTATTTGTAAAAGCTGATCGCCGGAAGAGTAATGTGAAAAAGTTGGTGTCATCCGATTTGGCCGCTCGGCGCTGATTTCCTCCACGATCCGAAAAAAGAAAACGTGATCACGTTTATGAAATACAGCCGAGTGTCAAAAGTCTTTCCCCAAAAATAAATTTTCCATAGACTTCCATGCATTTTCAGGTGCGCGGGGAATTTTGCTGTGGCAATACTGCTCATCATATGATATTAAATTTTATATGATTAAAAAGAGCAATAATTTCGGCAACATCTAATAATTTTGATTTGAATTCTAATTAATTATTCTTTTAGAAATATGCTTTTATAGGCAACACCAGTACTTTTTCGGCAAATTTTGGACAACGTCACCATTGACGTCAATGGAAAACTGCATTTTCTGGAAATTTCATTGGAGTTCAAATACTTGTAGTTTAATTGTGAGTAGGTTTAGGGCAAACTAAAATTATTTTATATTGCAGAAATCTTTTAGGTTTTTAAGCATACAAAAATTATTTTGAACATTTGAACACAAGCCTCACAGCAAAATTTCTTGCACACTTGCAATTGCACTAAAGTCAATGGAAAAAAATATTTTGGGGAAAGACTTTTGACACTTGGCTGTAGAAGTTGTTTACTGGATTTAAATTATTCAATTAAAATGTAACAGATGTCTTTTAAACATTTAGTTGTGACTGATTGAATAGGCGGTTTCAAAGTGTCTAATTAGATAATCTTTAATTGTTAACTTAACTGACATAATCGTATAGGCTTTTAATATACGAGTGAGTAAATTTTTAAGTATTTCACACTTCGCAGATGTATGTGTCCTGTCGGTGCTTTGATGTAGATGTACATGTATGACACGGGAAAATCCGACTCACAATGTGGCCTTACTAAACATAGATTGGAATTTAGAATTACTCGGCAATGAATTGCCGATGCGACTAATGATGTGCTCTACTGTTCACAAAGTAATTTCTTATTCTTCTAATTTTAAAACAGTATGTTCTTACTGGATTACATTTAATGTAAGTTAATTTAGTTCTGTTCTCGCGTTTTCATTTTCTCAACTTTGGAGCGACAAATCCTGTGAATTTAGCAAGTGAAGTCTTTCCTATCGGCAGTGCCGTGCACATTTTACATGATTGAATTCTTTTTATAAAGTTTCATATTTATTTTACACTTTTGTTTCAATGTTATTAATAAATTTGGTTATGACAAGAAATAAATAAGCATACAAAACAGCATGTTTATCTCTCTAATTTAGAAAAATACGGCGTCTACCGAAAGAATTTCTACCTTGGATTATCAAGCGCCGTGATAGAATCCCGTATTAATTAAGTTCAAATTCTGTGATTTTCCGTCGAAATATTTTGAAAATGAGCGAAAACATATTAAAAGATAAGACTCAATATTCTTTTTTTAAAAAAAATTCGGTTTACTACCACAGACAAACTGATTTTTGCACGATGAAAATCTACATTTTACACTGTGAAACATAGTGCTGGCCGATGAATTGACGGCCAGCTCTGTGCGCATGCGCCAGATTTACGTCATAATGGGAATCCCTAAAACCTCCTATTCCTGAAAGTGTACCCATGAACTTTAATACTGTATACCGTATTGCGTGAAAGTTTAACGTTTACACGTATCTCTTATGCAAAATCCATATGATCACCAATTCAAACTGTATTCAAGGCCGTCGCGGCTGATCCGGACCGGCCATGGACCACTGTTTTGACAAGCATAATATGAATCTTACTCCCCCCCCCCCCCCCCCCACCCCCCACCCCAACCCCCTTTTTTCCATGTGTGTTCTCTTTCCCTCATATTTTTTTTTTAATCTTAACTAAGAGTGTTCGGAAAACACCAACCCTTTATCATAATAGTCGATCAGCCGGAGTCAACTATTGATAAGCCTGAGGGTGTGAAGGGAAGTGTCGGCACACTTCTTATACAAACATTGCGATCGTGAAACAGATACCTGTTTGATCGAATTAACGAACTAAAGAATTTGCTTGATGAGAGATTTTAGAGACTCTTCAACTATCTGCAGGGGTAGACATAGTTGTTTTGCAGTGCTTCAGATAAGAGTGTGGTAATTTAGAGATAATTTATCACATTTCTCCATAGAAAAGTAAGTTGTAAACCCTCATTAGAATCGATTCACCGAGACGGTTCTAATAAGGGGTTGCAGTCTGGAACTCTGTATTTGTGATGCTTTTTCGAAATTTTGCAAAAGTAAATTGTCGTCTGCCTTTTAGGTGCTTTGAGGGTTTATAAACTAAAGGAGGGTTTTGTCTACTTTTGGTGACCAGATACGCTTTCAGAGGAAGCAACTCTTATCATTTTCATTTTGTTTCAATATACATGTAGGGTTCAACCCCAGAAAGAATTGAAGTGAGACCCTATGATCAAATTCTTTCCTATATGAGTTTATTTTGTCTAGGAAAGCAGACAAGAAAGTCACAAAAGTCGTTCCCCATTTTAAAAAAAAATGCGGAAAAAAACGTGATAAAAAATGCAGGAAAACATGATAAACTAGTAAACTGTCTTTAGCCTTGCAGACAAGGCATCTCATATTTTGAAGAACGAAAACAGCGTAATTTGCAAATAGCGTAGATCCTGATGAGGCGACTCATAATAAGTCTACACTGTTTGCCCTCTAGTCTTTGAATTCTTATCCATTTCTTTACTATAGCGCGAACAAACGAAAATAGCTGAATTTGCAAATAGTGTAGATCCTGATGAGGCGGCTCATAGTGGGCAGCCTCATTTAGATCTGCACTATTTGCCCTCTAGTGTTTGAATTCTTATCCATTTCTTTAACATCTAAAGCGCGAAACAAAAAATAAAAATTGCTGAATTTGCAGAAAATGTAGATCCTCATGTGGGAGCTCATAATCAATTGAATGAGCAGCCTCATCTAGATCTACACTGTTTTCTCTCTAGTCTGTGAATTCTTGTCTATTTTTTTAAACACCTAGAGCGCTATAGAACGAAAAGCGCGGAATTTGCAAATAGCGTAGATCCAGATAATGCGGCTCATAATAACCAGCATCATCCAAATCTACACTGTTTGCCCTCTAGTCTTTGAATTCTTATCCATGCATTTCAATTCTGCACTGGGCGAACAACCACATTGTTGGTTTTGTCGTGTCGCGGCTAATTTATTTCTGACTTTGTTTACTTAAAGACGCCGCAGGAGTGTGAATACATGTATCTACTCAGTTTTAGAGTTTATTGTTAAAACAACAGTACAATAAACTAAGATTCAAAAGCGTAATGAAAGTGGATTTAGAACAAACAAACAGATTTACCTTTGAATATGCTTGATCCACAACTCATTGTGTTAGTTTTGTCATGATTCAAGATCAAATAAAAGAATAAACTAAAGTTGATAGTTCTTCTATGATATTTAGAATAAATTCTGTGATATGAATCATTTTAATTGCTTTCTTAAAAACTGAAAGAAAGAATTAAAGACAGAAAAAATACACAAATTAAGATAATTTTCACTTTTGCAAATAAAAGTAAAAAAAAAAAAAAAAAAGAAATGAAAGACATTAGAAATTAAAGCAAAAACAAATTTAAAATTCTTATATTTTCTTTAAAAATAAAGTTGATAGTTCAATAGCTTACAACACATGGCTTCTCTTTACCTGAAACAGATTATTACAATATTTTAATTTTTTTTCTGTTATATTAAGAATAAATTAACATATGTGTATTATTTTAATTGTCTTCTAAAAATACTCGAAGAAAGAATTAAAGACAGAAAAAAGGACAAAAATACACAAACTAATATAATTTTCACTTTTGCAAATAAAAGAAAAAAAGAGAAAAAAGAAAGACATCAGAAAATTAAAACCAATACAAATTCAAAATTGTTATATTTTCTTTACTCTTGCAATACAAATTAAAAAAAAGATGATCTGGGTAGTGCACAAACTGTATGTCCATTCCATGACTGGCTAATCATAAAAGTATGTGTAAAGGTTCAATCTGAACTCTGAACTTCAGGTGCACTACGGTTTGAGAATGGGGTGCAACTCAATGCTCAAAGCTAGCTCAGGTGTAGTGCAACTCATGTGCAACTGGGTTGCACAAGGGTGTCAAGTCTTTCTCTGGCTTTACTGTACATTTGTGTATATGGTGGCTGTTTGAGATATTACCTCTTTTTAGCAGTCAAGCATACTGTTTTAGTCTGAGTGTTAGATAATCATGCATCTGTTAACAGTTAATGTCAATCAGAAGCATAAAAGAACGACAATATGTTACTAATATGTGTTTTGAAGTGCACCCTTTTTACCAAGGCCCATGGGGTCTTTGGTCGGGGGATTTGCCATCTCCACTGATGGCTATTTTTGAGTGTTTATTTTGCCATAATGGCTTTGTGTCCCACAACCTAGTGACTCTTTTGCACTTCAGTTTTATTTAGTAGAAACATTTACTTCGTAATGCGGCTGATCAATAATACATGTATGTGAATGTTGTATAGGATTTTTTTTGGTAAAATGTATGAACATATGATATGTGTATGGGGGGGGGGGGGTGCTGCTGGTGTAAAAAATAAATTGTAGATATTAAAACATTACTATAAATATGGGGAGTCTGCGCCCCCAGAAGCCAGTGACATTTTAAAAACTCCATTCAAATGGAATTATCTGCAGACTTTCTTAAGAAATTTTGGGTGGAGCCAGGTTTTTTTTTTCATTGTTTTTCGATGTCTGATTTTTTTAAATCCCCTTATGAGCTAATTTATTTTTTTTTTCTTGCATATCCAAAGCCGCCCCCCTTTCCCCCCCCCCCCCCAGAATATCAAATGGTCGGTCCCTTAGCGCCTAACGGGACAGGGTTTTGACAGATTTATGAGTAAGAGCAAGCTGTCTCTTGTATTTTTTGTGGGATGCCTTCTGAAAGGGTACGTGTGTGGTGGGGGAGGGGCGGGTGGCGTCGTCCGGGACAGAATTCTTTAGAAGGGCGAGTGGTCTCAGAATGTGGGGTGCGTTGTCTTGGGGGAAGTTGTCTGGGGGAGTTGTCTCAGAATGTGGGGCGAGTTGTCACCTGAAGGAGGGGCGACTTGTCTTGGGGCGAGATTTTTGTGGGGCGAGATGTCTTGGGGCGAGTTGTCCGTAATTCGACTAAAGCATGTAGGTTTCACTTAAAATATTTATTATCATTCCGCTTGCTCTTGCTTGTTCCACTATTAAAAAAACAGCTGGTCAATCACTCAATGTTTTTCGTTTGTTAAACTTTGTGGTTCCTACCAGTGTGCTTGTTTTGCTTTCTCTCGTTCGTTCTTGGCGTGTAGCCTAAATTCAGAAGCCCAAAAAATCACAGGCTGGCAGACTTACGCAAAATCTTAATAAAGCACAGTATGCTAAATGATTACAAACTTTACTGTACCATAAATGAAGAAACAGTTGGTCTCCTCAACTGGCTCAAGTCGATCCAGCAGCAAAATGTCCGTGTGTTGACAAAGGCACGTGCTGTAATAATGACCAACTTCATTATCGATTTTCAACGTAAATAGACTTTCTCCCAAAAATATACCTCGCTAAAAGATGGTCGAATGTAAGAACTATGGTTCCGTTATAATGCATCAAATTTTGTTTGTGGGACAATTTTCTTTGCAAAATAACTTTGGGGTACTGTCGTAAGGTTTTATTTTTTTGAAAAACGGTTGTCAAACTGTGATCGTTGTTTAGGGTGTGCAAACTGCATTGGGGTACCGATATGCATCTGATTTCAATAAGAAATCATCAAATTTCATTGTGATCTGGTCCGTTGGAAAACTATGACTGCATATCTTATCAAACGAGCATTATTTTGGGACTGTTTCTGTTCAAAATTTCCCGCCATTTTTTTCCGGCGAAAAAAGGGATTATTTCTTTGTGCGTAGACGACCGCTCAGAAAATGATTTGCTCAAATGTGATGAGTCTGCGTTCCCACTGTTAAACTCTGCTATTCGGTCATTAAGAGTCGAAACTTAACGAAATAAAAAATGTTTTGATCTTTAATAATTTTTACAGCATATGATAAGCAGTTTTTAAGCATAAAATTGGATTAAAACAATGATTTTCTTGTTGAAAAATGTCTCAAATTGAAGTGCAACGGCATAACAATGAAAAAACTACCTTTTTCAGCACCATTATTTGTTCCCATGAGAAAATGTTCAGCTATAGGCATGTTATATATTGTTGCGTAGCTAAACAAATCATTTATGCACCTGTAAACCATTCTTTTGTCATAAAGTAATTAATGAAATACTCCATACATAGGTATAACAAGGGTCTGTTTTTTGTGTGCCAAATATAGTGAAAAAGGCGATAACCTTTTGAAATATTAGAATTAAACTTTGTAGGAATGTGTATAATAATGAGGCAATGTATCCTGAGCAGGAACCACAACTCTGGCTTACTTACTGAATTACCTGCCCTTGCATAAATATCCTGTTTAACTTTCAACTGCTTAAAATATTGTAACACAACTTAATGGTGATGTCAGGGGAGTGTAGTAGAACCAGAATGGTATATCTAGTATATTTAGTTTATCTCCCTTGACTTGATATGCTAATAGTATATTTAAATAATGTTGCATTCATTAATTATAGAGTGGTTGCCTCTGTTTGTCTGCCTGTCTATCCTTTTGTAAACAGTCTTGTTCATTCTGTAACTCCTTTATGACATTTAAACGGGCGTATTATGCGCCGCTTGTGAAGCCCTTGTTTGTATTTTGGCATTCCAAGATGGCCGCCATCTGCCATAACTAAAAAGAGCCCAAAACATGAAATTGACAATATCTCAGTAACATTTTCATTCCAAGATGGCTGCCATCTGATATCACTAAAAATAGTACAAAACATGAAAATGACAGTTGAATGGATTTTGACGAAATTTGTTGCAAAATGATTCTTGCATTGAGGTGTTTCAAAAATAGCTGAATATAGACCAGTCAAGTTGGCCACTTAAAAAAAGCAAAATGTGAAAATGAGAAAACCTCAGTGGAATTGGACCAATTTTATATCAGAATGGTCTTGTGGCAAAATAGCCAGGTGAGCGATATCAGGCCCATTTGGGCCTCTTGTTCCTTTTAAGTAAGTGAAATCTCAGAGGTGAACTTAACACCAAACCTGCCATTATCTTCTTCAGCTGAAGATGCAGGACCACCTTCAATTGAAAACACTACAACAGAAGGCTTCTCCTTGGACATCCCAAAAGCTATAGCATCAGATACAACTCTACAGTCTTACCATTGCATAGGTATGTGCATCAACAAATGTCATATAATAGAAAGGGCTCTTGTTTTATCCATTTATGAATCATTTTTGGTCATTTTACATTGTCTAATTTAACCGTTCAAAATATTTTAACAAAATAAATGATGATCCTTGACCTATTTACCCTTTAACCGTTCAAATTATTATCCCCCAACCGAAAGGTTCGGGGGATATAGTGATGAGCCTGGCGTCCGTCCGTCCGTCCGTCTGTCCGTCCGTCCGTCCGTAAACACTTTCTTGTCCGCTCTATATCTTGAATACCCTTTGAAATATTTTCATGATACTTCATGGTTATGTAGAACAGGTCATGACGCCGTGTCGCGTACAAGAATGGTAACTCTTGCCATTGTACTTTTTGAATTATCTCCCCTTTGGTGATTTTTTGGCAGATTCGTGTCCGCTCTGTAACTTGAATACCCTTTGGAATATTTTCATGATACTTCACAGAAATGTAGAACAGGTAATGACGATGTGTCGCGAACAAGAATGACAACTCTTGCTATCTTACTTTTTGAGTTATTTCCCCTTGATAGTTTTAGGTGTGATTTTTTGGCAGATTCGTGTCCGCTCTATAACTAGAATACCCTTTGGAATATTCTCATGATACTTCACAGATATGTAGAACAGGTCATGATGGTGTGTCCCGAACAAGAATGGCATCTCTTGCTTACTTACTTTTTGAGTTATTTCCCCTTGATCATTTTATGTGTGATTTCGTGTCCCCTCTATAACTTGAATACCTTTTGGAATATTTTCGTGATACTTCACAGATCTGATATGTAAAACAGGTCATGATGATGTGTCGCGAACAAGAATGACAACTCCTGCTTTCATACTTTTTGAGTTAGTTCCCCTTGATGATTTTAGGTGTGATTTCGTGTTCGCTCTATAACTGGAATACCTTTTGGAATATTTTCATGATACTTCACAGATATATAGAACAGGTCATGATGTTGTGTCCCGAACAAGAATGACAACTCTTGCTTTCTTACTTTTTTAGTTATTTCCCTTTGATGATTTTAGGTGTCCGCTCCATAGCTTGAATACCTTTTGAAATATTTTCATGATACTTCACAGATATGCAGAACAGGTCATGACAATTTGTCTCATACATGAATGAGAACTCTTGCTTTTATACTCTCTGAGTTATTTCCCTTTGGTAGTTTGAGCTGCTGTTTGAGTCTCTGCTCTATATCTGTATAACCCTGGCCAGCTCCAGAACTTGAATAACCGTGTACCTTTTAGAATATTGATGATCATGCTGTGATATCTTATCTGTGTTCCTATCTTTCTCTGACCCCTCCACATTCCGGCTCGGTGCCCCCCCCCCCCCCCAAAAAAAAAAAAAAAAAAAAAAAAAAAAACAATTCCAGATTTGGATTCTTTGTCCAAATTCACTTACTAGAGAGCTCAAAATTAGGTTTGTAGGGCTTGTACTTTAGAAGTTATTCACACATTTTGAAAGTTGAATGTATCGTATGCTATTACCTCTTTTTAGCAGTCAAGCATACTGTTTTAGTCTGAGTGTTAGATAATCATGCATCTGTTAACAGGTTAATGTCAATCAGAAGCATAAAAGAATGACAATAATATTACTAATATGTGTTTTGAAGTGCACCCTTTTTACCAAGGCCCATGGGGGTCTTCTGTCTGGGGATACGCCATCTCCTCTGATGGCTATTTTTTTAACGAAACTTAATGGTAATGTGTATATAGTCTGGGGAATGTATAGGACCAAGAATGGTAACTGGTTTACTATGTTTACATTATCACCCTTGTTTGGCATTGGCATTTCTCAGCTTCTGAGCTGCTTTATTTTGGAAGCAGATTTTTAGCTCACGTGAGCCAGAGGCACCGGGAGAGCTTATAGGATAGACAGACTCCATCGTCTGTCGTCAATACATCAAAAATTTCAAATGACTTCTCCAGAACCAATAGGCCGATGGCTTTGAAACTTGTTATGTAGCATTGGGTATGTGAATACCACCAAGATTGTTCAAATTATTACCTTGGGTTGACCATTACCTTTTTTATGGTATGGTCAAATTTGCTTCCTTGTGCTTTTATATGGCAAAGTCCTAGAACATAAGATATCTTGAAAGCTGTTGAAGATTTTGGGCTAAAAATTGGTATCTACAGTCATCTTAATGAGTACATGAAGATTTATGAGTACAAGAGGTCAAGGTCATTCTTTGACCAAGAACTCTGATATTTTGTCAATTTCAAACAATCTCCTGAAAAGCCTCTGGGCCAATTGAAACCAAATTTTATATAGAGCCTCCAGGGGTTCAGGGAAACGAAAATTATTCATATTGTTCAAGTTGCATGACCAACATGGCCGCCATGCCCATATATGGCAAAAAACCTTAAAAAATCCTCTGTTTTGAAGATTTTGGCCTAAAAAGTGGTTTTCTTAATGAGAACATGAAGATTTATGAGTACAAGAGGTCATGGTCATTGTTTGACTTTTGACCCCAAGACTCATATTTTGCCAATTTCAGACATAAGAAAAGCCATTTTATATACGCCCGTTTTGAAAAAACGGACGTATTATGTCATGGCGCTGTCCTTCCGTCCATCCGTCTGTCCGTCCGTCCGTCTGTCTGTCCGTCCATCTGTAAACATTCTTGTGCGCGCCATAACTCAGTAACCCTTTGGGATATCTTCATGAAATTTTGTAGGCATATGTATTAGGTAGGGGGAACGTGTCGCATACATGAATGGTCGCTCCCCCTTCCTGGTTTTCAAAGTTATGCCCCTTTGATTGTTTTTTTACCCTACAAGTCTTGTGCGCCCTGGTTTTCAAAGTTATGCCCCTTTGATTGTTTTTTTACCCTACAAGTCTTGTGCGCGCCAGAACTAGATAACTGTTTGGGATATTTTCATGAAACTTCATAGCAATGTGTATGAAGTCCCAACGATGTGTCCCGTACAACAATGGTTGCTCTCTTTTTCTTCGTTTCTGAGTTACATCCCTTTTATTAAGTTTTTTCGGCTACTTTTGTGTATACTAGTGTTGTGCATACATTAACTCGGTAACTGTTTGGAATATCATGATGAAACTTTATAGCAATGTGCATGATCACAAAATAATATATCACATATAAGAATGGTTGCTCCCCCTTTCTTAATTTTGGAGTAAACTCCCTTTCCTCCTTCCGTAAACATTCTTGTGTGTGCCATAATTCAGTAACCATTTGGGATATCTTCATGAAATTTTGTAGGCATATGTAGTAATTAAGGGGAATGTATCTCATACAAGAATGGTTGCTCCCCCTTCCTTAGTTTCCAAGTTATGCCCCTTTGATTGTTTTTTTTTCCCTGCAAGTCTTGTGTGCGCCATAACTAGATAACTGTTTGGGATATCTTCATGAAACTTCATAGCAATGTGTATGAAGTCCCAACGATGTGTCGCGTACAACAATGGTTGCTCTCCCTTTCTTCGTTTCTGAGTTACATCCCTTTTATTCTTTTTGGCTATTTTTGTGTATACTTACCTTGTGCATACATTAACTCAGTAACTGTATGGAATATCATGATGAAACTTTATAGCAATGTGCATGATCACAAGATGATGTGTTACATATAAGAATGGTTGCTCCCCCTTTCTTAATTTTGGAGTAACCTCCCTCTGATCATTATTTTTATGCATTTCCATTCACTCCATATCTCCTTAACCCTTTGAAATATTAGAATGAAACTTTGTAGGAATGTGTGTAATAATTGGGCAATGTATCCTGAACAAGAACCACAAGTCTGGCTTGCTTACTGGATTATCTGCCCATGCATAAATTTCCTATTTACTCTGTAACTCCTTAAGCATTCAGAATATTTTAACACTACTTTATGGAGATGTGTATTGTCAAGAGAATGTATTAGAACGAAGAATGGTATATCTAGTATATTTAGTTTATGAATTATCTCCCTTGTTTGACTTTGGCATTACTCAACTTAGGAGCCTTTTCACCTTGGAAGCTGATTTTTGGTATACTACAGTCGAACTTCACTGGCTCGAACTCGGAAGGCTCGAACGCCATGCTTCGGCAAAACTCCCATTCATTGTCGCACCTGCTTTAGCAAGGTGCGATATAGGAGTTCACTTTTCCGTCCGTCCGTCAGTCCGTCCGTTCATCCGTCAGTCTGTCCACAATTACGTCGACCCTAACGTTCGGGTCCATTATTCTGAATCTATGATACCTACATTCATCAAACCTGGTATAAAGTTTCTTCTTAGAATGGTCTCGAGGAACCTTGAACTTATTTTGACCTTTGACCTATTTTTTCATGCTCTAATGACTTCGTAAAATTCTGTGCCATCCGTCCATCCACAATTACGTCGACCCTAGCGTTCGGGTCCATTATTCTCAATCTATGATACCTACGTTCATCAAACCTGGTATAAACTTTCTTCTTAGAATGGTCTTGAGGAACCTTGCACTTATTTTGACCTTTGACCTATTTTTCATGCTCTGATGACTTCATAAAATTCTATGCCAAAAATTACGTCAACCCTAGTGTTTAAGTCCATTTCTCTCCATCTATGATACCTGCAATCTTCAAACCTGGTATAAAGTTTTTTCTTCAGATGGTCTAGAGGAGTGTTGCCTTTATTTTGACCTTTGACATGTATTTTATGCTCTGCTGACTTAGTAAAATTTTACGACAAAAATTACGTCAACCCTAGCATACTGGCCTGTTTCTCTCGATCTATGATACCTACAGTCATCAAACCTGGTATAAAGTTTCTATTTAGGTTGGTCTAGAGGATCGTTGCACTTATTTTGACCCATATTTCATGCTCTGCTGACTTAGTAAAATTTTACTTACAAAATTAAATTGACCTTATCATTGAAGTCCATTTCTCTTTGACAATCTATGAGAGCTAGAATCATCAAACCTGGTATAAAGTTTCATCTTTGAATGAACTCGTGGATTAATGCACTTGTTTCAGCCCTTGATATATATTTCACATGCTACTGATTTTGTAAAATTTCACACCCAAAATTGTGTCGACCTTAGGGTTTGAGTCCATCTCTCTTTAAATACAATGGGTGTAATCATCAAACCTGGCTTGAAGATTGTCCTGGGATGCTGCTATTATTTGTACCCTTGACCTTTATAGTATGCTCTATTGACCTTATAAATTTTATGCCAACCTGGCATTCATGATTATATGGACAAGAACATTCAAGTCTGTTTCTCACTAACTATACCACCTACAATCATCAGACATGGCATAAAATGTTTTCTTAAGCCGGTGTCCTCGATTGTTTGACTGCTTTATACCTTTACCCTATATTTTTAACTCTGTTGACTGCATGTAGAGCTTTCTACAAAACTGCATCTTTTGTAGTTTGTAAGTCGAATTTGCTCAAATTTCTACGTAAATTCATCAGACCTAGTATACACTTTCCTCTAACCATGGTATCTACTACTAGGAAAGCATAAGGCAGGTGCGTAATAGCATTCCGCAGAATTCTTGTTTTAACTTAACTTGCCACCTTTGGCTCAAACAAAGATGGCTCGAACGCTTGAACCCAAACCCTGGTCCATAGGGTACATTTTCTATGTAAAAACCCACCGAAGGCTCGCACTAATTTCCTTGTAAATAATTTCCATTATATATAAGTACTCAGACGTTTGATCATTATCATAAGACGCTTTGATATTGACAAAGCGTCTGCCGAAACCACAGGTATACTTGATTGGCGCGAGCTCAATTAAAGCTGCCCTTTGATCAATCGATTAATGCTAAGTGGTTCTCAATTTAAGCTGATTGTATAGCTTGTTCTTATCTATTTAAACGCGTATAATCACCCTGGGCTAATAAGGCGGCATATGAAAATTAAAGATGGTAAAATATTTTTCTTCAATTAAAATTTCACACCAAAATTGAGTAAAATGTGCCAATCTGGTGAAGGACCCGGCCATGTTTATTACCCGGTTGATCTTTTCATCTTGTAAATAAAAATATAAAACAAAGTTTTCATTTTTGTTTTATTTTATCTCCCAGAAAGTGCGAAAGGGTCAACGAGTGGCTTAAATTATGTCCGATCAATAAACAGGAAGTCACCGTTGCTATGATAGAAAAGCATAGTACATACAGCTGGACCTTGTGTGTTCTTCAATGGCTCGATCTACTGATCGCTCGAACTTTTTTTGGTGGTACCGGTGAGTTCGAGCCATCGAAGTTCGACTGTAATAGTATTTGTTGTGTTAAATATTTAAATAATGTTGCCATCATTAAGTAAAGTGTGGTTTCCCCTGTTTGTCTGCCTGTCTGTCCTTTTGTAAACAATCTTGTTCATTCTATAATTCCTTTATGACATTAAAACGGGCGTATTATGCGCCGCTTGCGAAGCCCTTGTTCTAATTGCTCAGGTGAGCGATTCAGAGCCTCATGGCTCTCTTGTTTGGTATACCAATAGTATTTAATGTGTTAATGTTGTAGTAATTAATTACAGAGCTGTTGCCTTTGTATGTCTGCCTGTCCATCCTTCTGTAAAACAATCTTATTCATTCTGAAACTCCTTCTTGGCACTGAAACGGACGTATTATGTGCCACTTGCGAAGCTTTTGTCATCATTCTGTGATACTCAGAGAATTCAGTATCCCTGCCTTATCTTTAATAATACTTTATCGGAGACCCTAAATCATCTAATTTGCCAAGAATTTGCCAAGAATGTAGTAATAAATAGATAGCTAACCATTTTTAGCTCACCTGAGCCGAAGGCTCAAAGGTGAGCTTTTAGTATGGCAATGCTCCGTCATCAGCCATCCACCATTTTCAAAGGTCTTCTTCTCCAAATCTGCTGGGCCGGTCGAAGCCAAATTCCATATAGAACCAAAGTTTGTTTGGGGTATCTGGGTCACATGACCAAGATGGCTGCCATGTCCATATATGGTAAAAACCTTCAAAAATTTTATTTTCGCGAACCGAGAGGCCTATGACCTTGAAACTTGGTATGTAGCATCGGGCATGGTGTCCCATCATAGTTTATACAAATGATGACCTTGCGTTGACCTTGACCTAATTTATGACATGGTCAACTTTGGTATGTTAGGCTTTTATATGGGAAAACGCCATCACAGTCGGTATCTCAGAAACTATTTAAGTCTAAGGTACAATACTTGGTATACATGTTGAACTAAATGAACAAATGAAGATATTATGTCACTAAAGGTCAAGGTCATTCTGTCCGTCCATCCCTCATCAAGATTTTCAAATCTCTTCTCATCTGAAACCACTGGGCCGATTGAAACCAAATTTCATATGGAGTCTCAGTTGCATGGGGGAACGAAAGTTTATACCAGGGGTATGGGTCACATGACCAAGATGGTCGCCATGCCCATATATGGTAAAAACCCTTCAGAAATCTTCTTCTCCAGAATCAAAAGGCATATGACCTTGAAACTTGGTATTTATCATCTGGCATTCGGGCCCATTATAGTTTATACAAATGATGACCTTGCATTGACCTTGACCTAATTTATGAAATGGTCAACTTTGGTATGTTAGGCTTTTATATGGGAAAATGCTGCAACAGTGGACTTCTCAGAAACTGTTTAAGTCTAAGGTTCAATACTTGGTATACATGGTCAACTAAATGAACAAATGAAGATATTTTGTCAGTAAAGGTCAAGGTCATTCTGTCCGTCCATCCATTGTCAAAATTTTCAAACATCTTCTTCTCTGAAACCACTGGGCCGATTGAAGCCAAATTTCATATGAAGTCTCAGTGGGATGTGGGAATGAAAGTTTATACCAGGGGTCTGGGTCACATGACCAAGATGGCCGCCATGCCCATATATGGTGAAAACCTTCAAAATGTTTTTTTCTCCAGAACCAAAAGGCCTATGACCTTGAAACTTGGTATGAAAGTATCATTGGGCATTCGGGCGCATCATAGTTTATACAAATGATGACCTTGCATTGACCTTGACCTCATTTATGAATTAGTCAACTTTGGTATGTTAGGCTTTTATTTGGGAAACACTGAAACAGTGGATTTCACAGAAACTGTTTAAGTCTAAGGTACAATACTTTGTATACATGGTCAACTAAATGAATAGATGAAGGTATTATGTGACTTAAGGTCAAGGTCGTTCCATCGGTCCATCCATCATCAAGATTTTCAAACATCTTCTTCTCTGAAACCACTGGGCCAGTTGAAGCCAAATTTCATATGGAGTCTCAGTGGGATGGGGGAACGAAAGTTTGTCCCTGGGGTCGGGGTCACATGACCAAGATAGCCACTTTTCCCATATATGGTAAAAACCCTTCAAAAATGTTCTTATCCAGAACCAAAAGTCCTATGACCTTGAAACATATTATGTAGCATTAGGCATTCAGGATCATCATAGTCTGTACAAATGATGACCTTGTGTTGACCTTGACCTAATTTATGACATGGTCAACTTTGGTATGCTATGCTTTTATATAGGAAAACACTTAAACAGTGGATATCTCAGAACCTTTTTAAGTCTAAGGTACAATACATGGTATATGTGGTCAACTGAAAGAAGATGAAGATATTATGTCCCTAAAGGTCAAGGTTATTCAGTCCATCCATCTGTTGTCAAGATTTTCAAATATCTCATCTGAAACCACTGGGCTGATGGAAGCCAAATTTCATATGGAGTCTCATTGGGATTGGGGAACGAAGTTTGTTCCCGGGGTATGGGTCACATGACCAAAATGGCCACAAAAACCCTTCAAAAATCATCTCCAGAACCAAAAGGCCTATGACCTTGAAACTTGGTATCATATCAAGTATGTAGCGTTGGGCACTAGAGCCAAGCATAGTTTGTACAAATGATGATCTTGCGTTGACCTTGACCTAATTTATGACACTGTCAAATTTGGTATGTCAGGCTTTTATATGGGAAAATGCTTAAACAGTGGATTTTTCAGAAACCATTTAAGTCAAGGTACAATATTTGGTTTATATGGTTGACTAAATGACCAGAAGATATTATGTCGCTAAAGATCAAGGTCATTCTTTGACCGTTATACAAGGTGACTGAGATTCTCTCACACGTCAACATTTTCAAACACCTGCTCAGTGGCCATTGGGGTCGATTGAAGCCATATTTCATATTGAGCTTCACCGGGTTAAAGGAACCAAAGTTTGATCAGATGGTCTTGGTCACATGACCAAGATGGCCACCATGCCCATATATGGTTAAAACTCTTCAAAAGTCTTTTTCTCAAGAACCGAAAGGCCTATGACCTTAAAACTGGGTATGTAGCATTCGGCAGTTGGCCCATCATAGTTTATACAAATGAATACTGTGTTTCACATGTAGCTTTAATACTGGGTCAAAGGAATCCAAGTTTGTTCAGATGGTCATGGTCATACGAACAAGGTAACAGCCACACCCATATTTGATAAAAACCCTTCAGAAATCTTTGCCCAGAACCAAATGCTCAGTGACCTAGTGGCTATGTATATAACATTGGGACTCAACATTAGTCCAAGGGGTGGCAGATCTGCCCCTGCCCTGGGGCTATATACATGTATAAAAGCACTAAAATATATACCAAGACCAAGTGTCAGGTGAGCTACAGGACCACTGATTTAAGGCGTTGCGGAGGGAAGAGCGGACGGAAAGACGGACGGAAGGACAACTTCAAAACGCCTAGATGGTTTGACGGATTTTCTTGAAATTAAGTATGTGAACAGATATTATATCTGGTGTGAAGATGTCCATTAGGGTTTTGATTTTAAATTCTACCCTTTTTTGCCTGAGTTATGCCCCTTTTTGAATTTTTTTGTCCTATTTTATAGGGTTTTTGCATTAAATTTGCTCCAATTTGTTTCACATTTTGTCCATGGATGCAGCATAAGAAAATTGTGAAAATGTATTTTTCAATTTTTCCTGAAAGGTTTTTATTGCGGAGTTATGCCCCTTTGTATTTTCAGTGAAATAAGTTTGTTGTCGCAACTCCTCCTAGATGTTTTGACGGATTTTCTTGAAATTCAGTATGTGAACAGATATTGGTATGAAGATGTGAATTAGGGTTTTGATTTTAAATTCTGCCCCTTTTTGCCTGGGGTATACTGTTTTGACGTCCTTCCTTCCGTCCTTCCGCAACGCCTTAAATTTGCTCCGATTTGTTTCAAATTTTGTCCATGGATGCAGCATAAGAAAATAGTGATTACGTATTTTTCAATTTTTCCTGGAAAGTTTTTATTGCGGAGTTATGCCCCCTTTGTGTTTTTCGTGAAATAAGTTTATCACAACTCCTCCTAGATGATTTGACGGATTTTCTTGAAATTAAGTATGTGAACAGATATTGGTATGAAGATGTGCATTAGGGTTTTGATTTGAAATTCTGCCCTTTTTTGTCTGTGTTATGCCCCTTTTTGATATTTTTTGCCCTATTTTATAAGGTTTTTGCATTAAATTTGCTCCAATTTGTTTCAAATTTTGTCCATGGATGCAGCATAAGAAAATAGTGGATACGTATTTTTCAATTTTTCCTGGAAGGCTTTTATTGTGGAGTTATGCCCCTTTGTATTTTTCGTGAAATAAATTTATCTCAACTCCTCCTAGATGGTTTGACGGATTTTCTTGAAATTAAGTATGTGAACAGATATTGGTATGAAAATATGCATTAGGGTTTTGATTTTAAATTCTGTCCCTTTTTGCCCGAGTTATGCCCCTTTTTGATATTTAGGCTTTTATATGGGAAAATGCTTAAACAGTGGATTTCTAAGAAACTATTTAAGTCTAAGGCACAATACTTGGTATACATGGTCGCTAAATGAAGAAATGAAGCTCTGGAAAACAGGGAAAACAGGGAAAATGATGAAAAAAATTCCCTGCAGGGAAAAGTCAGGGAATTTGAAAATTTGATGAAAATCAGGGAAAAATCAGGGAATTTTAAAAATTCTATTTTGATAACATGATTGAAACTTTTCAAGCAGGTATCAAATTTACTGGTGGTTTCTTTCTGCAATATAATAAGTGTAAGTCTCCTTCTGACAACTGTATGATATACATGTACAATTTAATTAGCCTAAGGGGTATAGTGAGAAGTATTGAATAAGCATTTTCCTTCCATAGGTTTCAGACTTTATAATGAGCATTTATCTGAAAGCAATGATTTGTAAAAATCTTAATACAATAAAAGAGATTTTTCTGTAGTTGAGAATTGAAAAACAATCTAAATTGAAATATGAATGTCCAGTTTGTGTGGTTATGGTCATGTGTGTTACATAATTCAGTATTGCATGCTTCTCTGAATTAGCATTGTATGCTTACCTACTTATTTTCTTGAAATTATAAAGCTATTTTTGAGCTAACAAAAAGTAGTTTTAGGAAAAAAAAACCTGAAAGTATTCTATGGGCAGCAAGTTTTCAGCTACATTTATATGCATGTGTTAATTTACTTTATGGTTCAAATAAAGTATTAAATAATGTGTGTGGTAGACTGTCAAATAGCCAAATGTTGACATCAAATGATCCTTGATGCTAAGTTACTGACACTGTAATTTGATGAAAAATTAAGTATAGTTCTATAAAGTGTTAAGTATTGTTTGTGCCTCTAAGTTCAGTTCTAAGTAATCTATGCACCAACAATGTGTAAGTTATAGAACATTTTACGCCACTGGTTTAATGTTGTGTAAGGAGACATTTTGTATTGTCTGAAGTCCTAGGGTCATCTTGTTAATAGTTTAATAGGTTGCAAATGGTCTTTTTATTGTCTTCAGGACTCAGCTTAGGGCTCCCAAAAGGGAGAAGCTTGCTGAATATCTTCGAGAAATTTGGACCAAACTTTTTGTCTTCCCTTCTTTTCCATACATATTAGCTTGTAAATTCTCTGAATTGAAACTCAGAAGGAGGAGCATTTCTTTTTGGCTCATTTAACCTCAGGCTGAGCCTTGGTCTGTGTTTGCACAACACTGCTGTTAGCTTGGAAATGGCAAAAATGTTTACACAGTCTGCCATGTACGAAAAAAAAAAATATAAATGAATAAAATGAAAATAAAATAAATCAAAATAAATGATTAAAAAACATGAAAACAGTAATGTTTGTGACATTCATTTGGAAGTGAAGGTATGAGGGAAGGTTGGAGGCCGCATAGATATTTATTGATTTTCGTCACCATGTAAGTAAATTGAAAATTATTAACATTATGAAGGCATTATATACTCAAGGACTTTAAAAACGCCTCACCCCAAAATGAGATGTATTTTAGTAATTCCACATTTCAAGCTATTAAATATGACTAGGTTTTATTAGAAATTGTAATACTAATTAAATAAAAGAACTTGCAGGGATTTATGTCATGCGTGACGACCTTTGCACTAAACCGGTCAGCGTCACTTCCCCTTTCTTTTACTCAAAACGTATTTAAGTTCTCTAAAATTTACATTTTAACTATACGCGGTTCTAGAGTAAACCACTATGAGCCGTAAAATACTGTTTGAGCCAATTTATTGTTGTCGGTTTCGAAGTTAAGTGCCAAGTTTAAAATGCCATTTTTGCATTCCAAGAGCGTTTGTTTACCTCGCTTCACTTCAGCAATTGTTGAAATATAGCGAAAGACGGGAACCACGCTATACTCTGATAAGCATTTGGACGGTGCATTATAACCGTTTGGTGAAAATCCCACGTTTTAAAACATCCTTTTATCTTTGTCGCGTGTATTTACACATTTTAAATTCTAAAATTGTACAGATGAATATCTCATGCATTTGATATATGTATGCGATTTTATTTATCATTAGTTTTATTTTAGATGACAATAAAACAAATGCAGCATTTAAATTTATTTCTGGTGAGGCGTTTTTAAAGTCCTCGAGTATATATCATAGTTTGAGGGTTTTTTTTTTTGTTATAAAAAATGGAGATTCTTTCTGTCATAATGACTTCAAAATCTAGGCTTTTGTGACAGTATCAGGAAATTTTATCATGGAAAATCAAGCCAGATCAGGGAAAATTCAGGGAATTTGATTTCCAAAATTTTGTGGCCACCCTGAGATATTATGTCGTTAAAGGTCAAGGTCATTCAGTACGTCCATCCGTCGTCAAGATACTCAAATATCTTCTCCTCTGAAACCACTGGGCCGATCAAAACCAAATTTTATATGGAGCCTCCTTGGGTTGGGGGAACAAAAGTTTGTTTGGGGGTATCTGGGTCACATGACCAAGAGGGCCGCCATGCCCATATATGGCAAAAACCCTTCAAAAATCTTCTCCAGAACCAAAAGGCCTATGACCTTGAAACTTGGCATGTAGCTTTGGGCATGAGGGCCCATCATAGTTTATACAAATGATGACCTTGCGATGACCTTGATCTAATTTATGACATGGAAATCTTTGGTATGTAGGCTTTTATTAGCTCACCTGAGCCATGGGCTCAGGTTAAGCTATTGTGATCACCCAGTGTCCGTTGTGCATCGTCAACATTTTGCTTTAAATGACATCTTCTCTGAAACCACTAGGCTAAGAGCTTTGATATTTGGTATGAAGCATTGTCTAGTGGACGGCTACCAAGTTTCTTCAAATGATGGCCCCAGGGTCCATAATGGCCCTGGGGCAGGGGGTCTTGGGTTCGAAACTAAAATACTTGAAAATCTACACTGACTACTCCACCAGAACTGCTGGGCTCTGATGCTTGAAATGTGGTATGTAGCATTGCCTAGTGGTCCTCTACCAAGTTTGTTCAAATGGTGGCCCCAGGGTCAAAAATGGCCCCGGTGCAGGGAGTCACAGGTTTGAACCATAGAAAAATATTCAAAAATCTTCTTCTTCAGAACCGCAAGGCTCTGGTGATTGAAATTTTGTATGTAGCATTGCCTAATAGTCCTTTACCAAGTTTGTTCAAATGATGGCCCCAGGATCCAAAATGGCTACGGAGCAGGGAGTCTAAGGTTTGAACCATACAAATGCAAAGAAAATATTCAAAAATCTTCTTCTTCAGAACTACAAGGCTTAGATGCTTGAGATTTGGTATGTAGCATTACCTAGTGGTCCTCTACCAAGTTTATTCAAATGGTGGCCCGAGGGTCCAAAATGGCCCTGGGGCAGGGGGTCTTGGGTTCGAAACCAAAATATACTTAAAAATCTTCTTCACCAGAATTGCTTGGCTCAGATGCTTGAAATTTGGTTATGTAGCATTGCCTAGTGGTCCTCTACCAAGTTTGTTCAAATGGTGGCCCCAGGGTTCAAAATGGCCCTGGGGCAGGGAGTCCCAGGTTCGAACCATAGAAATACATAGAAAAATATTAAAAACATCTTCTTCTTCAGAACCGCAAGGCTCTGATGCTTGAAATTTGGTATTAAGCATTGCCTAATAGTCCTTTATGAAGTTTGTTTAAATGATGGCCCCAGGGTCCAAAATGGCCCTGGGCCAGAGACTCCAAGGTTTGAACCATAGAAATGCAAAGAAAATATTAAAAAATCTTCTTCTTCAGAACTGCATGGCTTAGATGCTTGAAATTTGGTATGATGCATTGCCTAATAGTCCTTTACCAAGTTTATTCAAATGGTTGCCCACGGATCCAAAATGGCCCCATGGCAGGGAGTTCAAGGTTAGAACCATAGAAATACGAGGGTTGATCCAGAAGTAATGTCACTGTAGCTATAAAATCGCCAAGAATAGGAAGAAAGCAACAAAATTTCATATCCAAGAACCTTAATCTATTTGTAGCAAGGTCTGAAAATGTCATAAAAATATACTGCATAGTTATCGAGATATCGAGATAGACAGAAGGCATGGTAACGACACGCGCCGCAAGTTAATGACGTTGGTGACGTTCAAGACGAAGTTTCGATATTCTGTCATGTCCAAAGTAGCTTCTTTGCTGTTCCAGCATAGCACTAATGTCTGTTCATCTATGTTTATCTCATCTTTGAATATTATTTGAGCAGTCCCGCAGCTAATGTTCAAGAATGTACACACTATTCGAATTGCAGAACATCGATCTTCATATATGGGGTCTAAATAAGAGCGACGTTATTGCCTGACATTGCAGATAAAGGTCTTTCGGTTTTCAGATGATCATCTAGCGAATCATCTGTATCACTATAAAGCTGGTTGCACATTTACACAAATTTAATAATCACTGATATATCGCCGCATGTTTAATTTAATCGCTCTTGGGTCTCTAATGGTGATGTTTTTAATTTGTGGCAAACCCGTATAAATATGCGCTGAGGCGATTGTCAGAAATCAACATTTTTTCCACTCGGTAGTAACAGATATTAGCACTTACTAGCGAACTTCAAACTGCAATGACGTTATCAAAGTTTCAACCTTGCGTTAGTTCGATTTTGATATGTAATTACCTTTGAAAATAATGTTCATGTAATCAACGTTATTTTAACGTGCGGCGCGATGGCGTCGGTGGCGCACTTTGAACGTCTGTATAACTGGAACCGAAAAAGATTCCAACTTCATATCTATTTTATTAATCGGAATTGAATTACAGTGTAGTTTGATATAATTTTTATAATAATGCTACATTGAATAAGCGCGCAATGGATACAGTGACATTACTTCTGGATCAACCCTTGTACATAGATAAATATTCAAAAGTTTTCTTCAGAATCATTTGGCTCAGAGGCTTGAAATTTGGTATGTAGCATTGGGTAGTGTCCTCTACCAAGTTTGTTCCGATGATGACCCCAGGATCCAAAATGGCCATGCCCCAGGGGTCCTGGATTTGGACCTTAGAAATACATAGAAAAACATCCAAAAATCTTCTTCTTCTTCAGAACCACTTGGCTCAGATGCTTGAAATTTGGTATGATGCATTACCTGGTGGACTCCTACAAAGTTTGTGTAAATGGTGGCCCTGGGATCCAAAATGGCCCTGGGGCGGGGAATCCTGGGTTAGATTAAAATGTACTGAAAAATCTTCTACTCCCAGAACCCCTGAGTGCAGATGCTTGAAATTTGGTATGAGGCATATCCTAGTGGTCCTCTACCAAGTTTGTTCAAATGATGGTGCCAGGGTCAAAAATGGCCCCACTCCAGGGGGTCCTGGGTTTGAACCATTGCAATATATAGAAAAATATTCAAAAATCTTCTTCTTCAGAACCATTTGGAAATGGTTGCAAACTATCAGGTTTGCTCAAATGATGACCCTAGTTTGACCTTTGACCTTTTTGCTCAGGTGAGCGAATCAGGGCCACTTGGCCCTCTTGTTCTCAAAAGGGTTTTCCAGCTTTGTTGTGCCCCTTTGTAGTCTTGGAAAACAGAGTTTGTTGTCGCTACTTCTCCTAAACCGTTTGACTGATATTAAATATGTGAACAGATATTGGTATATAGATGTGCACTTGTAGTTGTCATAACATGTATGCTGTGTAAATGTAAAACTTAAATGACAAAGCTGCATGCCTGTTAAACACGGGGGGTATTTAGTAAGCCACGCTTACTGCCACCTCTAGTTTTTGTACATTTTACATTGTTTAATTTAGCAGAGATGTCAGCTTTTGGCCTCCAAATAATTCTAAGTCAGTCAACTTATGTTTTCTGATTCCTAAGTTTTGCCCTTTATTTCAAAGTAGTCTGACCTGCAATAATACAGATTTTCTTTAAGTATTGTCTTTAGATTGATTTCTGTGAAATAAGGATCTCCGTCTATATGTCTGAATATTGAAATTTGCAGTCATCGTATGATTTAACTGAAACACTGACTACAGGCAAAGTGGGAAACAAAGTTTATATAATTGGTCCAGGTCATGTGACAAAGATGAGCTGAAAGATTACATATTGGTCAGTTAACCTGAGCATATACTGGCAGGTGAGTGATCGTTTCCCTTGGACGACTTGGTAAAGGGCTTCTTGTTAATAATTACTGAGTAAGGGATATTACTCTGCTTTGGCAATCTTCTATGATGAAGTTACATAAGTGATTGTACTGTGACGTGATGACGTCATAGCAGCGACGTTATGTCTTGTTACTTGAATGTTAGTTTCTCTGGATGTGCAATTGTTATAATAAACATCATGTAATTCAGTATAAAGTGTTTAGTTGATATTAACAATGGTAGCAGAGCGAGGTTACTTTGTAAATCATGTGGATCATACAGACACCTTTTGGCCGAATGTCCAGATAGTTGGGAAAACATGTGCAGAGTGAAAGTTTATGAGACAAGCAATGAAACTGACTATGCTGAAGATCATCATTTGGTGTTGTTTACCAAACATGAGAAAAGTGACACTGTGAAACAAGGGATTGATGACAGAAGCTATGCAGTATTAGACAGTGCCTGTAGCAGTTCAGTTTGTGGAGAAAAATGGTTACATTGCTATATAGATGCTTTGAGTAAGAGTGACAGGAGGAAGGTCAAGCAAAGAGTTAGCAGGAAAACTTACAAGTTTGGAGGAGGCAGCAGGGTGAAATCCAAAGGGGAATACTGGCTTCCAGCAGTGATAGCTGGTAAGGAAGTAACAATTAAAAATGACGCGGTCAAGTCAGACATTCCATTGCTATTGTCACAAAAGGCTATGAAAACAGCAGGGGTAAAGATAGATATGTGAACGGACACAGCAAATATTTTTGGAAAAGACATAGCCCTAAATGTAACATCCTCAGGACATTACTGTGTTCCTATAGGTAGGACAGAAGCAGTATCAGCAAAAATGTTTCCTTACACTGAACATGAAGAAATGGCTGACACTAATGAATATAAAACAGAGTTACACCCAGAAGAACAGTGTATGCCTCTAAAGTTGAAAAGGCAGGAATCACATAAACAAGGTACAGTAGTATTTAAGGATAAGGATTCATCAGAGAAAACAGAAAGTACAAATTGCCAGGTGGATAAAACAGTTTACATGCAAACAGAATTGAATTGGTACACCAATGAAGCATTTGATGAACAAACTTCAAAAAGTGGGAACAAAGCATTTCACCTTAAGAGAGTAAAGAAACAGCATCTAGCAGCATCTAATGAACTTTATACCAATATGAAGGAAAGACCCCCAATGAGACAGAACAGTTGGAACGCAGACTCATCACATTTGAGTAATTCATTTTCTGAGCGGTCGTCTACACACAAAGAAATAATCCTTTTTTTTTCGACGGAAAAAATGGCGGGAAATTTTGAACAGAATCAGTCCCAAAATAATGCTCGTTTGATAAGATATGCAGTCATAGTTTTCCAACGAACCAGATCAGATTGAAATTTGATGTTTCTTTGTTGAAATCAGACGCATATCGGTACCTCAATGCAGTTTGCACACCCAAAACAACGATCACAGTTTGACAACCGTTTTTCAGAAAAGTAAAACCCTACGACAGTACCCCAAAGTTATTTTGCAAAGAAAATTGTCTTACAAACCAAATTAGATGCCATTATAACTGAACCGTAGGTCATACATTTGACCGTCTTTTAGCGGGGTATATCTTCGAGAGAAAGTCTATTTTTGTTGAAAATCGATAATGAAGTTGGTCATTTTTACGTATACATGGCACGTGCGTTTGTCAACACACAGACATTTTTCAGCTGGATCGACTTGAGGAGACCAACTGTTTCTTCATTTATGGTATAGTAAAGCTTGTAATCATTTAGCATACAATGAATTTATTAAGATTTTGCGTTAGTCTGTCTGCCTGCGATTTTTTGGGCTTCTGAATTTAGGCTACACGCCGAGAACGAGAGAAAGCAAAACAAACACACTGGTCAACCAAAAAGTTCGACAACGAAAAACATTGAGTGACTGACCGGCTATTTAATTGATAGTGGAACAAGCAAGAGCATGCGGAATGATAATAAATATCTTAAATGAATATTGTCTCGCCTGCGAAGCAGAGGCGAGACTATATGTATTGCTTTTCCGGTGTCGTCGTTGTCGTCGTCGTCGGCGGCGTAAACTTTGTCGACTTTTCGCATTCAGGTCATTTTCTCAGAAACTATAGGGGCTAGAGCCATGAAACTTGGTACATGCATACATCTCGAAGAGTAGATCTCAAAGCCATTATCAATATTAAGTCTTGACCTACATTTTACGGTTGACTGACTTTGCAACTTTTTGTGGAGTTTTCGCGTTTAGGTCATTTTCTCAGAAAGTATAATGGCTAGAGCCATGTAACTTGGTTCGAGCTTACACCTGGAAGAGTAGATTTCAAAGCCATCATCAATATTGAGTCTTGACCTACATTTTACGGTTGACTGACTTTGCAATTTTTTGTCGAGTTTTCGCGTTTAGGTCATTTTCTCAGAAAGTATAATGGCTAGAGCCATGAAACTTGGTTCATGCATACTTCTGGAAGAGTAGATTTCAAAGCCATCATCAATATTGAGTCTTGACCTACCATTTACGGTTGACTGACTTTGCAATTTTTGTCGAGTTTTCGCGTTTAGGCCATTTTCTAAGAAACTATAAGGGCTACTGCCATGAAACTTGGTTCATGCATACTTCTGGAAGAATAGATCTCAAAGCCATCACCAATATTGAGTCTTGACCTACATTTTACGGATGACTGACTTTGCAATTTTTTGTTGAGTTTTCGCATCTAGGTCTGTTTCTCAGCAACTATAAGGGCTAGAGCTATGAAACTTGGGTCATGCATACATCTGGAAGAGAAGAGCTTAAAGTCATAATCAATAGTGAGTCTTGACCAACATTTTACAGTTGACTGACTTTGCAATTTTTTGTCAAGTTTTGGCATTAAGGTCTGTTTCTCAGAAACTATAAGGGCTAGAGCCAAGAAACTTGGTTCATTCAAACATCTTTGCTGATTTAGCTCTGTTTTGTGACAAAGCGCCAGCAGGCGAGACACCGCATTCCGCGGAATTCTTGTTTTAAGTGAAACCTAGGACATGCTTTAATCGAATTACGGACAACTCGCCCCAAGACAACTCGCCCCACAAAAATCTTGCCCCAAGACAAGTCGCCCCACCTAGGCTTGTTACTAGAGAGAAAAGCTTGATGACAGACATTAAATGACGAGTCATGACTGTAAAGGGATGCAGTTTAGTGCAGTTGAATGAGAGGTAGCCCCTTCCTGTCTATCCCCCCCCCCCCCACACACACACACACCATCCTATTAAAAAAGCGTTTTCACAGAGGGTTTTATTGGCCAAATATTAAGGACTTTATTATGCTAGCAAGCTTTTTTATATCATTATAAGTGCTTAAAATAATGAATGGGGCATACCCTGCTAACTGCTGGACCCTGCACTTTATGTGGAATGTTGCATAATGCTGTTTGTCCTTCTACATGTCAAGACTATGTTAGAATGAAAACAATTACACAATTCCACCATAAATGTTGCACCAGCATCAATGGGCTTCATATTAACACCTTTTGTGCCCTCTCATTAGAAGCACTTCAGTAAGAGCATAGATGGTTCTATTAATGGATCACAACAAATGTTTTTATGGCTGAATAAGACAGAATTCCTAGAATTGCTATCATGCCCCAGCTGAGTCTTTGTAAAATCATTATCATAAAACCATCACTTGTGGAAATGTCTCCAGATTTTTTTTCTTATTATGTACATATGTTATAATTTATTTTGGATATTTATTTATATATACTTATAGGGAAAACACTGAAGGGCAATGTCAGACTGCATGTGAATATTATAATTTAATCAGAGCTTTATACATTTAGAATACCTATATAGTAGGAATTTGTTCATTTGAAATGTGTGTTAAATTTTAACTTTTTATCAAAAGCAACTGTGATGAGACACCACAACATACATGATAAAGAATAACTCCACTTTGGCTCACTAAATACCTATTAAATTTCTTCTTTAATCATGTTTATATCTTACCATTATTCAACTTAAAGAATAGATTACCAAGTCCTGAGCCTTTGCCACATTTTAATCAAGTTTTCTGGTTTGCTGGGCAGCTGTGCTTTTTATTTGTTTTGTTTTTGTGAGTGTGACTCAAAATCATATTAGAGAACTAAAATTTTTGAGAAATTCTCCATTCTCAATGAAAAGTTAAGGTACCATTCATTATGAATTATATAATTTTTGCATGAGATTTGCCCCTACTGATAGATTTCCATGAGATTTTTGGCCACAGTTAGAGCAAATCCCTCAAAAGATCATTGAGTATATAAACAAACTGTGGCATTTTAATTTATGAACCAAGGCAAGACCAAGGGCATTGCAGAGCTGACAGCCCCCACCCCACCTGATGAGCTAGTATTTGACAAACCTGGCATTTCATAATAAACATGTATGTTGTAACCCCTCATTAGAACTCCTCATTAAGGCAGTTCTACAGAGGGCCAAAACACATGTTATAAAAAATGCATACTGCAATTTTAATGCTTAAAAGCTCATTTAACAGTATATATGCTGCTTCTCAATGTTGGCTGAAATTATATGGAGTGTAAAGGAGTGTATAGTGTATGTATGGCCAAGTATTTTTCTAAGCTTAAAGTTAAAACAAAATCTTCATTACTGCAATTGTCCTACCACTTTCACCATCTGACTGTGTGTCGAAATTGCTGGGAAAATCATATAAGACTGACCCTGATTGGACTGTAGTACTGGACTGGAAGTAGTCTAACACAGTTCTACACTGCACTTTTTATTTAAGGATTTAGTCATTGAAGTTCTGCAAGTATTTGTTATGGTTAAACATCTATTATATTTTGCTTAGTTTTTCATGTACAAGAAAGGTTAAAAGTTGTGTGTGTGTAGGGGTGGAGTGGAGGGGGGAGTGAGGAAGGGTGGTGGAAGGGGGGGGTGGGGGGGGGGTAGAGGGGCCTTTAGTTGGGTAGGGTGATCGTGTGAGTTGCAGGAGAGGCTTTGAAATATTGGCACGTGCAGGATTAATTGGATGGCAAAATTACTTTTTTTATAGCAGTACCTCTGATTTTGACCACAATGTACCGGTCTGAATAACTTATAAGCAAGTAAATGCGAAGGCTGAAACAGTTGACACGGTTATGTAATTGCGTCACAACTGTCATAAATCGATCGATTTGTTTACAGTATGGTGTAGGCTACTGATTTGATTTGATTTACTGATCAGAATTCTTTTCCCTATCATTCTGAAGAAAGTACAGAAAAAAATATTGTTGTATGTTGAATTACAAGGTGCGTTCCTCTTCGTGTGTCGGATTTCAGGATTCAAGAACGTTTCCGTAATGTTTGAATTTATTACAGATTGTTTTGCTGTCTATCGATCAGGTAAAAAATCCGCCATTGTTTGAGAAAATGAATAGGGTACCTAAACATTATTTTGCAAAGGAAATTGTCCCACACACCGAATTACTTAATTTTTATAATGGAGAAAGGGCAGACACCATGGTTTTTCATGGCATATGTCCGCCGACGGGAGAAAGTCGATATATTTTGAAAATTGCTGTTGAAGTTGGCAGATAAGAGTCGTCTTTACATGATCACGTAAAACATTCGATTGCCGAATATCTCGGTGTTTAGCTCTGCTCTTAAAGGCATGGAGAATTAAATTAAGATGTAAGGAATAAAACCATATTTTATTTTCGGCTATGTGTAGTTTGATTCGCCGACAAAGCATCACTGGAATTGCGACACGTTCGTCGATTGAATCTGAGTCTCAGAAATTTAGAATGTTTTTTTCGTTGCTATCTGTATAAAAATATCACTCCGCCATGGATATGCGTTCCCACTGGAAAGAACAACAGGATCTAATGCAAGCCATAGAAGTAAGTGTGTTGGCAGTAAGTGGTGAGTGCAAACTAGAGCAGCTTAGATTAGAGAGACAGGAGATAGCATTAAAAATTGGGGTTTGTGATGACACAGATGACAGTTGTAGCAGAAGATGCAGTCAGCATAAAACTACAAAGGAGGAAACTACAGAGACCCCTACAAACAATGACACAACTGCTATACACTATACAGCAGCAGCTGGAGAAGCAACAGAAAAACAACAAAGATGGCATAAGGAAGAGGAGGAACAGTCTGGGAGACAACAAGAGAGTCTAGAGGACAGAAAAGGCAGACAGACACCAAGGCAAGAAAAAGTGAGGAGGAAGAGGAACAAAGAAGAGAGGAAGAGAAAATCAGAAGGAATCAAGAGGTTGATACTGGGCAGCAGAACAGTTCTATTCAATTGATTCAAGAGCATGCAACTTAAACTGAAAATGGTTTTGGAAGGAAGACTTAGGATACAAGACTAGACGAAAGCTTATTGTAAACATCTAGAATTGTCATACATTTGAGTGAAAAAAAAGATTAAGTTGAAAATCATAAAGCAACAATTGAAATGAAATATGATTTGTGTTGCTATAAGGTTTCATGATTTAACACTTTTGAAATTCAACAGCAATTACTTAAAGATGTTGATACAGGAGTGCTGGTTGAGCTCTTTATACTAATTTTTATTTTTAACTTCTATCCAAATCGTTTTCATTCATTTTTATCCTTCGACTGAAAGGTTCGGGGGATATAGCGATGAGCCTGGCTTCCGTCTATCTGTCCGTCCGTCTGTCCATCCATCCGTCCTTCTGTCCATCCGTAAACATTTTCTTGTCCGCTCCATATCTTGAATACCGTTTGGAATAATTTCATGATACTTCACAGTTATGTAGAACAGGTCATGGCGATGTGTCGCATGCAAGAATGGTAACTCTGGCTTTTGCAATTTTTGAGTTATCTCCCCTTTGGTGAATTTTTTGCAGATTCATGTCCGCTCTGTAACTTGATTACCCTTCGGTATATTTTCATGATACTTCACAGATATGTAGAGCAGGTCATGACGATTTGTCGCGAACAAGAATGACAACTCTTGCTTTCTTACTTTTTGAGTTATTTCCCCTTGATGGTTTTAGGTGTGATTTCGTGTCCGCTCCATAACTTGAATACGCTTTGAAATATTTTCATGAAACTTCACAGATATGTAGAACAGGTCATGGCGATGTGTCGCGAACAAGAATGACAACTCTTGCTTTCTTACTTTTTGGCTTATTTCCCCTTGATGGTTTTAGGTGTGATTTAGTGTCCGCTCCATAACTTGCATACCCTTTGGAATATTTTCATGATACTTCATAGTTATGTGGAACAGGTCATGCTGATTTGTCGTGAACAAGAATGACAACTCTTGCTTTTTACCTTTCTATATATATCCCCGTGATGGTTTTAGGTGTGATTTAGTGTAAGCTCCATAACTTGAATACCCTTTGAAATATTTTTATGATACTTCACAGATATGGAGATCAGATCATGACAATTTGTCTCATACAAGAATGACAACTGTTGCTTTCATACTTTTCCGCGTCCCCCCCCCCCCCCCCCCCCCCCAAAAAAAAAAAAATTTTTTTTTTTTACAGATTTGGATTCTTTGTCCAAATTCACTTACTAGAGAGCTCAAAAGTAGATTTGTAGGGCATGTACTTTAGAAGTTATTCACACATTTTGAAATGTTGACTGTATCATATGCAATACATTGTCTGCATGATTGCTATTTGAAATTTTACCTCTTTTTAGCAATTTGGCATACTGTTTTGGTCTGAGTGTTAGATAATCATGCATCTGTTAAGCAGATAATGTCAGTAAGGAGCACAAAAGAATGACAGTATACTATTTATACGTTTTGAAGTGCACCCTGTTTACCAAGGCACAGGGGGCCTTCGGTCGGGGGATTTGCCATCTCCTCTGATGGCTATTTTTCAAATTAATACAGTCTTTATTTTCTTTAAATTTGCCTAAAATGAAAAGAAGAACAGAAAATATAATTAATGTTAATAATTACTGAGTAAGGGATATTACTCTGCTGTAGCAATCTTCTATGATGAAGTTACATAAGTGATTGTACTGTGACGTGATGACGTCATAGCAGCGACGTTATGTCTTGTTACTTGAATGTTAGTTTCTCTGGATGTGCAATTGTTATAATAAACATCATGTAATTCAGTATAAAGTGTTTAGTTGATATTAACACTTCTTTCAGGCCAAGTCACATGACCAAGACTGCCATGATGCCTATATATGGCATAAATCTTAAAAACTTAAAACTGCTTACCCAGAACCATTAAGCCGATTGCCTTGGAACTTGGTATGTAGCATCTGGGACTCTTTATTGTTGATATTGTGCTTTGTGATATGCAAATGCAGCCGACTTCAACCCCTAAGAATTCTAGAGGTAAAGACATTTAATGACTTTGACCAAAGGTCACGTGTCCATTGTATTTCAAAATTTTTCAAAGGACTTCTTCTCGAAAACTACTGGGCTACTTTGAATTAAATTTTCTATGCAGCTTTCAGACAAAGAGGGAAAGAAAGTATACATATTCGGTCCAGGTCACATAACCAAGATAGCCACCATGCCCATATATTGTAAAAACCTTAAAAATCTTCACCTGGACCACATGGCCGATTGCTTTGAACCTTGGTATGAAGCATCTGGGACTGTAGTACTACAAAATTTATATAAATGATGATCCTGGATTGACCTTGACCTATTAAGTCCTTAACTGTTAAAAATATTTTAAGGAAATGAATGACGATCCTGGATTGACCTTGACCTATTTACTCCTGAACCGTTAAAAATATTTTAATGAAACTTAATGGTAATGTGTATATAGTCTAGGGAATGTATTAGGGCCAAGAATGGTAACTCTAGTTTACTATGTTTACATTATCGCCCTTGTTTGGCTTTGGCATTTCTCACCTTCTGAGCTGCTTTACCTTGGAAGCAGATTTTTAGCTCACGTGAGCCAGAGGCTCCAAGAGAGCTAATAGGATAGGCAGACTCTATCATCTGTTGTCCGTCTGTCAACAATTTCAAATGACTTCTCCAGAACCAACAGGCTGATGGCCTTGAAACTTGTTACATAGCATTGAGTATGTGTATACTACCAAGATTGTTCAAATTATGACCTTGGGTTGACCTTTACCTTTTTTATGGTAAGGTTAAATTTGCTTCCTTGTGCTTTTATATGGCAAAATGCTAGAACATAAGATATCTTGAAAGCTGTTGAAGATTTTTGGCTAAAAATTGATATCTACAGTCATCTTAATGAGTACATGAAGATTTATAAGTACAAGAGGTCAAGGTCATTCTTTGACCTTTGACCAAGAACTCTCATATTTTGACAATTTCAAACAATCTCCTCAAAAGCCACTGGGCCAATTGAAACCAAATTTCATATAGAGCCTCCAGGGGGTTCAGTGAACAAAAATTTATTCATACCATTCAGGTTGCATGACCAACATGGCCGCCATGGCCATATATGGTAAAAACCTTAAAAAATCTTCTTTTCCAGAGCCAATTGATTTCAAGGAAGGTTTTGAAGATTTTGGCCTAAAAAGTGGTTGTCTGAATGAGTACATGAAGATTTATGAGTACAAGAGGTCATGGTCATTGACTTTTGATCCAAGACTCATATTTTAACAATTTCAGACATAAGAAAAAGCCATTTTGCCAATTGCTCAGGTGAGCGATTCAGGGCCTCATGGCTCTCTTGTTTGGTATACTAATAGTATTTAATGTGTTAAATGTTAAAGTTGTAGTAATTAATTACAGACATGTTGCCCCTGTTTGTCTGCCTGGGCGTATTATGTGCCACTTGACCAGCTCTTGTCATCATTCTGTGATACCCAGATAATTCAGTATCCCTGCTTTATCTTTAATAATACTTTATCCTAGTCCCTAAATCATCTAATTTGCCAAGAATGTAGCATTCGTAATAAATAGATAGCTAACCATTTTTCCTTTTAAATCAGTGAAATCTCAAAGGTGAACTTAACTTAACAACAAACCTGCCATTATTTTCTACAGCTGAAGATGCAGGATCACCTTCAATTGAAAACACTACAACAGAAGGCTCCTCCTTGGACATCTCAAAAGCTATAGCATCAGATACAACTCTACAGTCTTACCATTGCACAGGTATGTGCATCAACAAATGTCATCTAATAGAAAGGGCTCTTGTTTTATCCATTTATGAATCATTTTTGGTCATTTTACATTGTTTAATTTAGCAGAGATGTCAGCTTTTGGCCTCCAAATAATTCTAAGCGAGTCAACTTACATTCTTTTATTCATAAGTTTAGCCCTATATTTCAAAGTAGTCTGACCTGCAACACTACAAATTTTCGGGTCCTACTAAAGACAGAAAAGGACTTTTGCCACCGAAAAGAACTTTCGGGCACCGAAAAGGACTTTTTAAATACAATTTTAAGCTATAAAAACGTTCATAAAAATATTTAGAGTAAAATATTTATTTCTAAACATAATTTCCCAGAACATTAAGTGAAAAAAGGCCCTTTTCGGTGCCCGAAATTCAGCATTTGCGATGTCCTTTTCGGTACATGGCAAGAAGTGGAGTCCTTTTCGGTGCTGTAATATTTTTGTGAAATTTTAGGATGAATATATTACAATTCACAAAATTATTATTCAAGCGCTCATTAATATCATGATGATATTGCAATTTCTAAAACATATGTTTTATATGGCCTTTATAGGCAAATAAAAGTCCTTTTCGGTGCCCGAAAGTTCTTTTCGGTCCTTTTCGGTGGCAAAAGTTCTTTTCTGTCTTTAGTAGGACCGCAAATTTTCTTTAGGGGTTGTTGTTAGATTGGTTTCTCTGAAATGAGGATCTCCGTTTATATTAGCCTGAATATCGTAATAAATTTTTGCACTAACTGTATAATTTAACTGAAACTGAGATTTAACAATACTGACTACAGGCAGTTGTGAAAATCAAAACATTTGAATAAAAGTATTTGGTAGAAATATGTCATGTACGAAAAATGATTTGAATATGAACAACATTAGTTTTTTGTTGTCAAGTTTTTGAGAGATAAGATCAAAGGCAGTACCCGTTGGACTATTTAAATCTGTCATGTGTATGTAGAAAACTAAATAAATGATTCATATTACACGATTAGAAGACAAGTATTCCTATTTAGTAGAATTGAGTGAAATCTCAGAGGCGTGCTTGAATAAAGACCAAGTATCATCCTTTGTGACTGAAGTGGCAGGACCATCTTCATACCAAAGTGCTGTAGCAATGGAAGTCTCATCAACATGCATCCCAAATGAAATGGAAGCAGAAACAAGTCTAGACACTTCTGTTTGCGAAGCTATGTGCATGAAGAAATATCATGCAGCAGAAATTTCTGCTTTTTCTCATTCACTTAATCATTTTGTGCTTGATTATTCAATATAGCCAATATGTCAGATTTCGACCTCAATTATTCTTTATAAGGTGATCCTGTATTTTTAAAATGTAATTTATAATATTGCTTTGCCTTTTATCTGACGGCTGTGAGAAAAAATATGATAGTATTAGGTGGCACTTTTATGTGGTTACTAGACGTTGCGCCCCTGAACCATTCCCCCATAGTCTTTTTGCCCCTGGTCGTTTCACTTCTAGAATCAAGCCTGGTTGTTTCGTCTCCAAACCCTGATCATTTCGCCTCCAATTATTTAAAACCTATTTCTAACATTATTAGTACGGGCTTACTGAAACCCTTCGTGTGGGTCCGGGTGCATGTGTGCGTGTGCACCTTTGTAAAATGTTCACCTGTTGCTTTTAGCTCATTTTCTCTCAATTACTTGCTCCATAGATACCTCTGAGAGAGATCTCCTGTAGCAGCGATGCATATCGGGCCATCATGGTGGGTTGACCATATAGAAAAAAATATTCACCAGGTGTGTTTGGCTCAGTTTCTAAGTAACTGCAAGGCTAGAGTCTTCAAACTTGCTCCATAGATACATCTGGGGAATATCAACTGAAAACAGTGATGAATATTGACTTATATTTTAAGGTTGATTAAACATAGAAAAAAGAATTTATCTGCTGTGTTTAGCTCAGTTGTGAAGTAGCCACAAGGGCTAGAGTCTTCTAACTTGCTCCATAGATACACCTGGGGAAGATTTTCTGAAAGCAGTGTTGCACATTGGTTTAAACAATATTTTGTTTGCTAGAAAATACATATATATATATGTAAATACAATACAAAATGGTACAGGATCTGACAGTAAGCAAAATGCTTATAAGCCATCTTTTGAAATTGTTGCACATTGGCCTATAACCTCTATTTCACGGTTGATTGAACATAGATAAAAATACTCTCTTGTGCTTAATTCAGTTTCCAAGTAACCACCAGAGCTCGAGTCTTCAAACTCTCCATAGATACATCTGGGGAAGATCTACTGAAAGGAGTGATGCATATCAGGCCATGACCAATTTTTTGGGGTAGAGTGAACAAGTAAAAAGTATTCACCTGTTGCATTTAGCTCAGTTTCCAAGTAACCACAATGGGCTAGAGTCTTCATACATGCTCATAGATGCTTCCAGGGAAGATCTGCTGAAAGCAGCAATGTATATTATGCCAGCGGGGCCGCGTAGCACAATCGGTAGGGCACCTGACTTATAAGCCAGAGGTCCTGGGTTCGAAACCCGGTGTGGCCACTTACTTTCATTTCTCCCTTCGCTGATTTAAGAAGGGCAGTTGTCAGTTACTGGTGAAAGTAAGTGCACTTAGTACTGGTTAGGATTAAGCCTGCCCAGGAATAGTGTGGTTTGGCTAACTGACCGTCCCGACATGACCATAGTTTACCATTGACGTTAAATAATAACACAACAACAACAACAAAGCATATTGTGCCAAGAGCTACATTCCACAGTTGATTGAACCTCAGAAAAAAACACCTACTTATTAGGATAAAAGTAGGGCAAGGGCCTACTGTGCTTGCAGTAGATGCGGGTGGGGGTTGTTTGGACATTTTTCTCTTGTCTATCATTTCTCTTTTCTTTCTCTCCCTCTCAGGGTGAAGGCCTGATAGAGACTGAAATACTGTTTCAAAGGGCATTTAAACCCAAAACAACCAACCAACCAATCCAAAAGTGATTAGAAATCATTAAATACCAGAAAAGTTATGAAGTATATCATTTTTACCCAGAATATTTGGATTATGGCTGTCATTTTGTGTAAAGTACTAATCTTACACTCGCTCACTCACTTGATACTATGAAAAGTATGTTAATAGAAAAGTTGTTTAGCCAAAAGGCCTCTTTGCCATTTTTGTTAGAACTGTAGATTTTGGAGGTACAATTTACTACAGAAGAGAATAGGTAGAAGAATTTCAGTATTTTGGTCAGGGAAGCATGAAATTTGGTCAGTGAAGAGTCGGGGAATTTTGTTCCGGACTCAAAGTGACTACCATGTCAGATTATTCCACCTTCAACCAATACTATTGTGATATTACTGGTGTGCTCTTTGTTAGTGCTACCTTGTAATAATTGGCTTTTCAACATTTACAGGTATTCCCGCATCCCCCAGTAATTTGGTAGCAGAAACAGACTTTGATAATATTTTACTTTCCTGGGAAACACCCGAAAGCGATGGAGGGTACCAGATTGAAAGTTACTCAATTTTGATGAAGGAAGCGAATGATAAATGGAATGAACTAGCAACTTGTAAGGGGCACAAGAAGAAATACAAGGTGGAACACCTATCACCAAATATGCCTTACTTCTTTGCGGTGACAGCTGGCAACAGAATCGGATATGGTCCACCTTTGGAGATGGACAATGCTATTGTTCTGAAAGAAAGATCAGGTAAATGCCTTATATTTTGTCTTTGTAAAATGCTTTGGGAAAGCATTTAGTTTAGATAGGCTTTGTAAAATGCCTTTTAGTAGCATTTAGTTTGGAAGTTGCTTAAGGTGAATGGGTATACTTGCGTGCAGTCCTTTACACCTGACAATGAAAAATGACAAAAAATCCTCTCCACAGATTTTGTTAAAACTATGTTGTCATAGTACCTTTCAAGTCTAAAAAGACAAGAGGGCCAAGAGGCCCTGAATCGCTCACTTGAGCAAAAATGACAAATGTCAAACTAGTGTTATCATTTGAACAAACCTGATAGTTTGAAACTGTAAAAATATGAGAGACATTGGTTAAAGGTCAAATAATCATCTTAACCTCTATTACTCAAAAATGTTCATGTACTCATTTAGTTGTCAGATTGAATTCATCAACTTTTGTATCAAAATCCTCTATAATTTCCTTTAACTCTTATGTTTAAGCATTTTCCCATATAAAAACACCAGAAACCAAATTTGAACTTGCTGTAAAAAAAAAGTCAGGGTCAGCCCATGATCATCATTTAAAAATCTTGGTAGAACTCCAGTACTCAATGCTAAATACCAAGTTTCAAGGCAGTTGTTTATTTGGTTCTAGAGAAGAGGATTTTTGTTGAGCCCGCTTGCGGTGAGCGAAACATAGTTGTTACAAAGTCAGTTCGGTGTATGTCCGTGCGTGCGTTAGTGCGTGCATGCGTGCATCCGTCCCGATTTGTCTGGGCCATAACTTCTACATTTATGGATAGATTTCAAAATAATTTGGCACAGTTGTTCTCCTTGATGAGTAGAAGTGCCATTTGAAACATTTGTTCATGTAGGTCCAAGGTCAAGGTCACACTTTAAGGTCAAATGATAAAATGGCCATAAATTGAGCTTGTCCGAGCCATAACTTCTACATTTACCGATGGATTTCAAAATAATTTGGCACAATTGTTCTCCTTGATGAGTAGAAGTGCCATTTGAAAAATTTGTATGGGACATAATGTGAAATTTTTGGACAGTTATTCTGCAAATGTGTGTAAGACTTCTCTTTATGCCTTAAAATATGTATTTTCACATGTGTTAACATAATACTACTACTCAGAGATATTCCAATGCTAATTTCACTAAAATTGTATCCTCAAAACATAGAGGGTATCAAATATTTTAGCAAAAAATGCTTATTTATTACTGTTAACTTTAAAAATAGCACAGGAAACTGAGTTAAAACTTCATAAGTTGACACTTTAGCTTGCCCCTAAAATAATAAAAATCAAAACACCGCCCAATGAATAGAATTAGTTTTTGAATAGTGGTTCTTAACCTTCAAATTATATGTGTCCTGTACGTAAGATTTTAAACAGATAACTTCTCAAAACTCAGTTTCAACATTTTCTCATTTTCAAAACATGATGATTTTAGACAACTGTCCAGATAGTGAGACAAAACAGGCAGAATTACCATCCTTTCTGCTTTTGTTGCAAGCCAGTGGCCTATATGGGATGTAAAAAAATTCAAAGGCTGAAAGATAAAAATTGTTTCTAACACAGAAATACAGTATCCCTCTGAGGACTTTATAATTTTGCTTTTTTGAACTTGAACATGTAGCAGACATCCTTAGATGTTTAGAAGACAAGCCTCTGTACTTGCATTGAAAATTACATGTAAACAATACAATATGTCATAATTTTACGTATGGGACAGGATATATTTTAACATTAAAGTTTCTTTTACTAGCTAAAACCATGTGATTCTCAACTGGACATTATATACATAACATGCAATAACAGATACAAGTAAAGATACAAGATTTTCCTTAACAAACTTCTGAAAAATTTACCACAGAACCAAACAATCTGTGTCCCATACGTAATATACTTTAGCTTTCAACTCTTAAGGTTACAGTGAATGTTTATAGTACCAAACAAGTAACATATCAAAATCTGTGTTACTATAAAGAAAGTATATTTAAGTTAAAACATGTTAGTAAGCCTTAATTTTTCAAAATTGCATCTTTGATAAATCTTATGTACAGGACAAAGCATAATTTTTGAAAATAAATATTTTGAAATGAAAAACAAAAACTAGAGATAGTAGACATATCTTGTATTTATTTTATGGTCTATTTTGTATTTCATGAGCAAATTAAACAACTTGTGATGATATATGGGTTAACTCTTTTCAGAATTTTGGTTGACCAACAGATTATTAAGTTTATAATTTTGTTGGCTTTCATATGTCAATACATGCATGTTTTATGCCAGATCAAAAGTAAAATATTGTTTGGGAAGCCACAGTAAGTGGTTACCTACAAAATAAAATGCTTTCCACTGGAGTAGATGACCTGACTAAAACATGTAGTAACTTTTTGAGTTGGAAACAAAAATCTTACGCATGGGACAGAAATGTTTTGTCCATAGTATTTTTTATCCCCCGACCGAAAGGTTCGGGGGATATAGCGATGAGCCTGGCGTCTGTCTGTCCGTCCGTCCGTCCGTCCTTCTGTCCTTCCGTCCGTCCGTCCGTCCGTAAACACTTTCTTGTCCGCTCTATATCTTGAATACCCTTTGGAATATTTTCATGATACTTCACAGTTATGTAGAACAGGTCATGACGATGTGTCGCGTACAAGAATGGTAACTCTTGCTATTGTACTTTTTGAATTATCTCCCCTTTGGTGATTTTTTGGCAGATTTGTGTCCGCTCTGTAACTTGAATACCCTTTGGAATATTTTCATGATACTTCACAGAAATGTAGAACAGGTCATGACGATGTGTCGCGAACAAGAATGACAACTCTTGCTTTCTTACTTTTTGAGTTATTTCCCCTTGATAGTTTTAGGTGTGATTTTGTGGCAGATTCGTGTCCGCTCTATAACTTGGATACCCTGTGGAATATTTTCATGATACTTCACAGGTATGTAGAACAGGTCATGAGGATGTGTCGCGAACAAGAATGACAACTCCTGCTTTCTTACTTTTTGAGTTATTACCCCTTGATGGTTTTAGGTGTGATTTCATGTCCGCTCTATAACTTGAATACCTTTTGAAATATTTTCATGATACTTCACAGATATGTAGAACAGGTCATGATGATGTGTCCCGAACAAGAATGACAACTCTTGCTTTCTTACTTTTTGAGTTATTTCCCTTTGATGATTTTAGGTGTCCGCTCCATAGCTTGAATACCTTTTGAAATATTTTCATGATACTTCACAGATATGCAGAACAGGTCATGACAGTTTGTCTCATACATGAATGATAACTCTTGCTTTTATACTTTATGAGTTATTTCCCTTTGGTAGTTTGAGCTGCTGTTTGAGTCTTTGCTCCATATCTGTATAACCCTGGCCAGCTCCAGAATTTGAATAACTGTGTATCTTTTAGAATATTGATGATCATGCTGTGATATCTTATCAGTGTTCCTAACTCTCTCTGACCCCTCTACATTCCCGTGCCCCCTCCAGCACCCCCCCCCCCCCAAAAAAAAAAAAAAAATCCAGATTTGGATTCTTTGTCCAAATTCACTTACTAGAGAGCTCAAAATTAGGGTTGTAGGCCTTGTACTTTAGAACTTATTCACACATTTTGAAAATTGAATGTATCCTGTGCTATAAATTTGTGTATATGGTGGCAGTTTGAGATATTACCTCTTTTTAGCAGTCAAGCATACTGTTTTAGTCTGAGTGTTAGAAAATCATGCATCTGTTAACAGTTAATGTCAATTAGAAGCATAAAAGATCGACAATATATTACTAATATGTGTTTTGAAGTGCACCCTTTTTACCAAGGCCCATGATGGCTATTTTTATCAGTCCCAGTGACAATGATGTAGAAGCTTTTATTTTTTCTCTACCACTCTATATTTTTTCTCTACCACTCTATATAAGCCACAGAATCTAAATGCCAATTTCTTGATGTTAAATTATTTAAATGAAATATTAATGTTTCAGCTTGATTTTGATACCTTGCCTCAGAATGATCCTTTCTTAATCTGAAAATTTGTCCACTAGAAAAGTCTCTTTAGCATGTAACCAGGATATAAAATGCTGCTTGTTTAAAAAAATAAATCACCATTTAGCTTTGCTGTTGAAGTCATGAAATGCTTGTGAATGGTCTGTACGTATGGGACAAAATAAATCTAGCATAGGTAGTTTTCAATCATTGCCCAATTATTGACCATGTATGGCAGTTTATCTATAATATAACTGGATGACCTTGAAGTCAAGGTCATTGACTTATAATTTTGTCTTAAAGACTTTGATTAAAGTTTTATATTTATTAAGATATAGTTTCACAGTGCCAGGATGGACTCGGTTGATACTAATACTTTGACTGATGTTAGAAAATGTTAAGGGTTCTGATACATCCTGCTCCCCCCCCCCCCCCCCCCTCTTCCCCCGGCTCCTTTTTAGCTCACCTGAGCCTATAGGCTCATAGGTGAGCTTATAGTATAGCCAGGCACCCGCCGTCCGTCCGTCGTCCGTCAACATTTTCAAACATCTTCTCCTTGGAAACCACTGGGCCGATTGAAGCCATATTTCATGTGGAGCCTACCTAGGTCGGGGGAACGAAAGTTTGTTCCGGGTATCTTGGTCACATGACCAAGATGGCCGCCACGCCCATATATGGTAAAAAACCCTTCAAAAATCTTCTTCTCCAGAACCAAAAGGCCTATGACCTTGAAACTTGGTATGTAGCATTGGGCATGCGGGCCCATCATGGTTTGTACAAATCATGGCCTTGCGATGACCTTGACCTAATTTACGGCATGGTCAACTTTGGTACGTTAGGCTTTTATATGGAAAAACGCTTAAACAGTGGATTTCTCGGAAACTATATAAGTCTAAGGTTTAATACTTGGTATACATGGTCGACTAAATGACCAGATGAAGTTATATGTCACTAAAGGTCAAGGTCATTCCGTGGACCATCCGTCTTCAAGATTTTCAAACATCTCCTCTGAAACCACTGGGCCGATTGGAGCCAAATTTCATATGGAGTCTCAGTGGGATGGGGGAACGAAAGTTTGTTCGGGGTATCTGGGTCACATGACCAAGATGGCCGCCACACCCATATATGGTAAAAACACTCCAAAAATTTTCTTCTCCAGAACCAAAAGGCCTATGACCTTGAAACTTGGTATGTAGCATCGGGCATGCGGGCCCATCATAGTGTATACAAATCATGACCTTGCGATGACCTTGACCTAATTTATGGCATGGTCAACCTTGGTACGTTAGGCTTTTATATGGAAAAACGCTTAAACAGTGGATTTCTTGGAAACAATTTAAGTCTAAGGTTTAATACTTGGTATACATGGTCGACTAAATGACCAGATGAAGATATTATGTCACTGAAGGTCAAGGTCATTCCGTCGGACCATCCGTCTTCAAGATTTTCAAACATCTTCTCCTCTGACACCACTGGGCCGATTGAAGCCAAATTTCATATGGAGCCTCCATGGGTTGGGGGAACGAAAGTTTGTTCGGGGTATCTGGGTCACATGACCAAGATGGCCTCCACGCCCATATATGGTAAAAACACTCCAAAAATTTTCTTCTCCAGAACCAAAAGGCCTATGACCTTGAAACTTGGTATGTAGCATTGGGCATGCGGGCCCATCATAGTTTATACAAATCATGACCTTGCGTTGACCTTGACCTAATTTATGGCATGGTCAACTTTGGTATGTTAGGCTTTTATAAGGGAAAATGCTTAAGCAGTGGATTTCTCAGAAACTATTTAAGTCTAAGGTACAATATGTTGTATACATGGTCGACTAATTACCAGATGAAGATATTATGTCACTAAAGGTCAAGGTCATTCCGTCGGACCATCCGTCTTCAAGATTTTCAAACATCTTCTCCTCTGAAACCACTGGGGAGATTGAAGCCAAATTTCATATGGAGTCTCAGTGGGATGGGGGGACGAAAGTTTATACCCGGGGTCTTGGTCACATGACCAAGATGGCCGCCATGCCCATATATGGTAAAAAACAATCGAAAATCTTCTTCTCCAGAATCAAAAGGCTAATGACCTGGAAACTTGGAATGTAGCATTGGGCATGCGGGCCCATCACAATTTGTACAAATGATGACCTTGCGTTGACCTTGACCTAATTTACGACATGGTCAACTTTGGTATGTTAGGCTTTTATATGGGAAAACGCTTATATAGCGGATTTCTCAGAAACTATTTAAGTCTAAGGTACAATATTTGGTATATATGGTCAACTTAATGACCAGATGAACATATTATGTCACTGAAGGTCAAGGTCATTTTGTCGATCTGTCCGTCATCAAGATTTTCAGACATCTTTTCCTCTGAAACCACAGGGGAGATTGAAGCCAAATTTCATATGGTGTCTCAGTGGGATGGGAGAACGAAAGTTAATACCTGGGGTCTGGGTCACATGACCAAGATAGCCGCCATGCCCATATATGGTTAAGACCCTTCGAAAATCTTCTCCAGAACCAAAAGGCCTATGACCTTGAAACTTGGTATGTAGCATCGGGCATGCGGGCCCATCATAATTTATACAATGATGACCTTGCGTTGACCTTGACCTAATTTACAACATGGTCAACTTTGGTACATTAGGCTTTTATATGGGAAAACGCTTATACAGTGGATTTCTCAGAAACTATTTAAGTCTTAGGTACAATATGTGGTATATATGGTCAACTAAATGACCAGATGAAGATATTGTGTCACTGAAGGTCAAGGTCATTTTGTCGTTCTGTCCGTCATCAAGATTTTCAAAACATCTTCTCCTCTGAAACCACTGGTCTGATTGAATCAAAATTTCATATGGAGTCTAAGTGTGATCGGGGAGTAAAAGTTTGTTCTCGGGGGTCTTGACCAAGATGGCCGCCATGCCCGTATATGGTAAAAACCCTTCAAAATCTTCTTCTCCAGAACCAAAAGGTGTATGACCTTGAAACTTGGTATGTAGCTTTGGGCACTCAGGCCCATCATAGTTTATACAAATGATCGTGCATTGACCTTGACCTAATTTATGACACTGTCAATTTTGGTACGTTATGTAGGCTTTTATATGGGAAAATGCTTAAACAGTGGATTTTTCAGAAACTATTTAAGTATGAGGTACAATATTTGGTATATATGGTTAACTGAATGGCCATATGAAGATATTTTGTCGTTAAAGGTCAAGGTCATTCTTTGACTTTTGTACAAGGTCATTGAGATTCTGTCACCCATCAACATTTTCAAACATCTTCTCAGCGGCCACTGGGGTCAATTGAAGCCATATTTCATATGGAGCTTCACCGGCATAGAGGAACCATAGTTTGTTCAGATGGTCTTGGTCACTTGACCGAGATGGCCACCATGCCCATATATGGTAAAAACTCTTCAAACGTCTTTTTCTTGAGAACCGAAAGGCCTATAACCTTGAAACTTGGTACCAGTATGTAGCATTGGGCACTCAGGCCCATCATAGTTTATACAAATGATTACTGTATTTCATATGGAGCTTTAATACTGGGTCAAAGGAATCAAAGTTTGTTCAGATGGTCATGGCCACATGAACATGGTGGCCACCACACCCATATATGATAAAAACCCTTCAGAAATCTTTGTCCAGAACCAAAGGCCCAGTGACCTTGTGGCTTGGTATATTGAATTGGGACTCAACATTAATCCCCAAGGGAGGGGGTTATCTGCCCCTGCCCTGGTGCTATATACATGTATAAATACCAGGACCAAGTGTCAGGTGAGCTACAGGACCATTGGTCCACTGGTTTTATTTTCATTTTAAAACTTATTTCTTAGATAGTTTTTGTTTATGATTGTGTTGTCATTATGGACATGCTTGTCTGAAGTTTAGTTTTATGCATATCAGTCCACAGCACCAAAGCGACTGTGCGATGAGCAAGCACCAAAACAGGCGGGCTATGCTGTCAGGCGACACCTCTTGTTTCACCTGTTGACCTATATTTCACGCTCAGCTGACTTCGTAAAATATGGCAGGTCAGGTGACCTTGGTAACTTCCGAAAATGGCGGCGCACACATCGGTGTTATTGAGTAAAAATTTCATGCAAATTGATCAGAGTGTGGAAATTATTGCTTCTGAGATACCCCTTGTGGAAATTATTGCTTCTGAGATACCCCTATCTCCAGTTTAGGGCTATGTGAATTATTTTTTCTAGCAGATGAAGGGTTAATACATTGATAGAGGGTACTGACAGGAAGTGCCGAGCACAAGAACCATAACTCTACCTCAAGTAATAATGGAGTTACTTCCCTTCTTAAATATTCTCACTAATATGCTTGTCCAGAGCTTATCTCTAAAAGTATTGAAGAGAACTAAATGAAATTTCACACATTGATAGAGGGCAAGAACTATAACCCTATCACAAGTAATTACAGACTTAGCTCCATTCCTAGTTTTGTCAGTAGTTTGCTTGTCTGGAGCATGTCTGTAAGTATTAAAGTGAAATAAATGAAACTTAAACATTGATCGAAGGCACTGACAGGAAGTGCAGAGCACAAGAGCCATATCTATACCACAAGTAATCATGGAGTTACTGCCCTTCTTAATTTTTTGTCACACTTGCTTTAGCAAGCTCTGATATAGGAGTTCAGTTTTCCATCTGTCCATCATTCCATTTGTCTGTCCTTCAGTCAACACTTGCATGGACCCTATTGTTTCCATTTCTCTTAAACTATGCTACCCACGATTATCAAATCTTACACAAAGTTTCTTCTCAGGATGGTTCAGAGGTTATTGCACCTTTTTAGCTCGCCTGAACGAAAGTGTAGGAAGAGCTGTTGTTGTTACCCTGGCGTCAGCGTCCGCATCAGCGTCAGCGTCAGCGTCCGGATTGGAGCTATGCTGTCAGGCGAAGCTCTTGTTTTACTTTTGGCCTATATTGTATGCCTAGCTGACTTCATAAAATTTAGGGTTCTGAAACACATCAACCCTAGTGTTTAAATCTGTTTCTTTCAAATTATGCTATCTACAATCAACAAATCTGACACAATGTTTCTTCTTAGGATGGTCATAGGGCTTTGTAAAAGTTTATGTTCAAAATCACAGCGACTCTATTTTTGAGGTCATTTTCTCTCAAACTATGATACCTACATCAGATAATTAGGTTAGAAATGTTGTGTTTCTTTTTTGGTTCAGAATATATCATGCTACCCCTGTTTATGTCAAATAGCGAGAGACATACAAAGTTTTTTGCCTTGCCGATTCAGTGCTGTTTATATGTTGTCACCCATGAGTGGAAGTATAAAGACTGCCATTAAAGAATTTGAGTCTTTGACCAAAAGATTACCATTTCAATGCTCTGCCGACTGAGCTCGTAATCACACCTGTCTAAAGTTAATGGGCATACTTCTGTTCTTTCCACCATTTTACCAAGGGAAACAAATTTTATAAGACTTCCTGTTTTTGGTTCACTGTTGCGGAATATTCTAATTCAATAGAGGAAATTCCTGAGATAAAGAGCCTTGCAAAATAAGAAGCTTTACAGTTTGTTCATATGGTAACTGGATATGCTTCGATGTTCTTCTGCCATTGATTCAAAGGGGAACCTTTTGATGACTTCCTGTCTATTTAAATGACAGAGGTGTTATCCTGAACGTATACCCATACACATTAACATGCGTTTTTCACGATGTTGCTGATTAAGGCCCCAGGAACAAAATATAGGAATCAGTTTTCCTAACTCAGGACAATAATTTTCAACATGGTGCTATTAGAAAAAAATGATGTTTTTGTGAAAGATAGAAATCATCTTTTATGTTTATTTATTTATTAATTGATGTATTTATTTATTTTCATTTGATGGATATTGTTAAGAAATACATATTTCTGTTTTGGTCTCTGGAGGGAAAATTCAAATTTGTTTTGTATCTTTTTCAGAACAAAAAGTGATACTGCAGCTGTTGATCTAAGACAATGGATTGTGAACATTGCTACTGGATAGGAAATGGCACCTGTACCTGCAGGCTGAACAAAAGCAGGATTGTCAGATTGCAGGAGATGACACAAAAACACATTACCAAACTAGTTGACAATGTGACGCTACTGCTCTTTGCTGAAGAGTATGAAGGGTTTCTGTTCATATAGGGCTATCACTATTTTTCATTTACTTTAAAAGCAACTTTCAGCTGCCCACTGATGGAAGATATTTCCCCGGTGCTATTGATGTCACACCTTACAGTACTTCAATATACATGAAAGTACATAATTTGTAGTTTTAAGCAGCCCTAGCTCTAAAAGTGTGCATTCTGCATATCTTATCAAATAAAAATCTTAAAGAGTTCAAGAAAGTTGACAAAAGACTACTCTGGCACCAAGAGAAATGGTATTAATGCATGAAGAATGCAAAACCATGTCTGAAAAGGCATAGTTAAAACTATTAAAATCAAATCAAATTAATTGGACTCTTAAAGATTCAAAATTTAATATCCTTATAAAATCCAATGTTATGCTTAATCCGGTTTGAATCAGGCGTTCCGTGCAAACCAGAGAAAACATAGACAAAGGGTCTACAGGGCAAATATTGTTTCAGAAAAGTTTCATGTATCCGCATAACCATATCTGTTAAACAGGCTAGCTAGCATAGTTGTAAAGCTAAATCAAAACTAGCTGGACACCAAGGATTACCTGATACAGAGAAATCGGAGGTTCTAGAAAGTTGGAGTTAAACAAACGGAGGCGCATTGGCGTAGAGTCTGTATTTGTTTTGTTATATTTCTATTGGCCACAAGCTTTTATATGTGTTACTTGCACAAATATTAAACTAACATGACAAAAAACATGGGTGATAATTGAAATATCTATATAATATCTCAGAATTAGTCTTAGTTGGAAATTTCAAAATTTCGAACATGTTCAAAGTCTTACTGAACTCAGACAGCCACATTTTGAATAGCTATCAAAGCTGGCAAACTTAACTTAATACTCCTTTCGAAAAATATGGTGTCTTTGAGAGTGTCAAACACATTTCCAGCTGCTATTAATATGATAGAAATATTTCACAAAGACGAAAACAGGCAGTATCGAGTTATCTCAGAGGTATTATATTGTTTACTCGGAGCTTTATCATGTTAAAGCAAGATACATGATGGGGGATTGTGTTGGATATTGGGCATGCATTGGTACTTAATTCTTGGGTTTAACCCATTCTTCAGGTAGCCAAACCCAGGGCATGAAAAACACAAAAGATGCTTGTTGAAATTTAATTTTACTGAAGTAAAATATGAGCTTGGGAATGCTCATAAATTACAATGTTTATCAGGCTTATCAAGATCAGGTGTCCCAAGAATCTTGGGAATCAATTGAAAACAAAGTTTTCTGAAAGGTAAACATTTGATCAAAACTACATTCTGCAGTATATCGAACAAAGTTTTGCAATTGCCATAAGGTAATTAAAAGCCACTTTTACACAACTTTCTTTTTACAAAAATGACATCCCTCAACGGCCACGGACACTTGGATACCAAAAGTATTTTCTAAAATAATGTAATTTTAAACATAGACAGATCACCATGAACATTGTCAGTGAATTGAAATGCCATTTTAGTGAGTTGGATTGAAATACATAAGGGCTATGTCTGACTATCACAAATGTGTGTGATGCAAAAACCGTAAGTCCCCAGACTGATCACGCTGTTCAGTGCCATTAATCTCGAAATATCAAGGCAGATCACCCACATGTAATCACAAACATAATTACTAGACATAAGGCATTTGTACGCTACAATAATATGCGATAGGTAATACAAATGACCAATCATGCTTAACAGCAAAGTGCTCTGGGTAGTAATAAGTGAATAAACGAAATATGTAATGAGTTTATGCATTTAGAAAATAGTTATATCCTTTCCAGGAAGACTGTAAGGACTGTAAGTGTAAGGTTACATGTATGAAATTTATAGTAATACATGGAGCAGAAAAAAAAAACAGTATTGAAACTGGTGTTCACATCTTACTTGTTAGACATCTTTTGTAAATTAACTTGTACATGCATCCAAAAAGCCAAAGTAACTTTCCAGCATATCTATATGAATCAATTTCGCCTTTTTATGTCCCCCCACCAAAGGGAGCGTTGGCGTCGGCGTCCCTGTGACAGATTTCTTGTATGCGCGAGATCTCTTGAACCAATGGATGGAATTTCACCAAACTTGCGTGGATACTTTATTGGGACAAGTTTAAGAGCTGATTAGATTTTGGTGACCTTGACCTCATATTGCATGGATACATTATTGGGACAAGTTAAAGAGGTGATTAGGTTTTGGTGACCTTGACCTTATTTTCAAGGTGACTGGAGGACTTAGATGAAAATTTCTTGTACAAGTGATATCTCTTGAACCAATGGATGGAATTTCACCAAACTTGCATGGATACATTATTGGGACAAGTTTAAGAGCTGATTAGATTTTGGTGACCTTGACCTCATTTTCAAGGTCACTGGAGGACATAGAGGACAATTACTTGTATGCGCGGTATCTATTGAACCGAATTTCACCAAACTTGCATGGATACATTATTGGGACAAGTTAAAGAGGTGATTAGGTTTTGGTGACCTTGACCTTATTTTCAAGGTGACTGGAGGACTTAGATGAAAATTTCTTGTACAAGTGATATCTCTTGAACCAATGGATGGAATTTCACCAAACTTGCATGGATACATTATTGGGACAAGTTTAAGAGCTGATTAGATTTTAGTGACCTTGACCTCATTTTCAAGGTCACTGGAGGACATAGATGACAATTTCTTGTACCCACTATATCTCCTGAACCAATGAATGGAATTTGTTCAAACTTGCATGGATACATTATTGGGACAAGTTTATGAGCTGATCAGATGTTGGTGACCTTGACTTCTTTTTCAAGGTCACTGGAGGGCTTAGATGACGATTTCTTGTACCCACTAAATCTCCTGAACCATTTGATGGCATTTTACCAAATTTGAATGGATAGCTCATTGGTACAAGTTTAAGAACTGGCTAGATTTTGATGACCTTGACCTCATTTTCAAGATCACTGGAGGACTTAGATGACCATTTCTTGTACCAGGGATATCTCTTGAACCAATGGATGGAATTTCACCAAACTTGCATGGATACATCATTTGGACAAGTGTAAGAGGTGATTGGATTTTGGTGACCTTGACCTCATTTTCAAGGTCAAAGTCATCTATGTAGGATATCTTTAGAACCAGTGGATGGATTTTCTCCAAACTTGCCTAGATATTTTACTTGTTCAGGCTTTTTTATTCATTAGAGGGGATGGGACATGGGCTGGTGGGGGGACATCAGTTTTTCTCTGAAAAACATTTCTAGTTTTTTTGTTGTTTTTTTTAAATCATGGGGATTTTATACGCTTTCTTGTCATGAGGTTTAAACAAGTTGCCGATAAAAAATCAAATTTATCGGCGATAAGGCTTTAAGAATTGACCAAAATTAACTATTGTTTTTAGCTCGCCTGAACGAAAGTTCAGCAAGAGCTATTGTTGTCACCCTGGCGTCCGCGTCAGCGTCTGCGTCGGCGTCCGGATTGGATGTCTTGGTTAAAGTTTTTTAAAGACCTATATCTCCTTAACCCATGGATGGATTCTTTGGATACTTGCACTGTAGTTAGATATAGGTCCAAAGTTTAATAGGATACCATCCCCACCCCTCTTCATGACCTTGATGTCAAGGTCATGGACTTAGAAAATTGGGAGTTTTTTGAACTGGATATTTTGGTTAAAGTTTTATAAAGCCCAATATCTCCTTAACCTATGGATGGATTCCTTTGATAATTGCACTGTAGTTAGATATTGGTCAAAAGTTTTCCAAGGTACCACCCCCACCCCCCCTCAGTGACCTTGATGTCATGGTCATGTCCTTAGAAAATTGTCTTTCTATTGATTGGATGTTTTGGTTAAAGTTTTTTAAAAACACATATCTCCTGAACCCATAGATGAATTCTTTTTATATTTGGACTGTAGTTAGATATTAGTCCAAAGTTTTACAGAGTACTGCCCCAACCCCACTCAGTGACCTTGATGTCAAGGTCAGGGACTTAGGAAATTTGGTCTTTATTAAAGTTTTCTAATTGCATACTGATTCATAATGCTTTGCAGAGATTTAGTTTACACTTGAACTGATGTTAGACGCTTTTTTGAGTTTTTACAAAACACTATATGCTTGCCCCACTACCCCACTGGATAACCTTGGAGTCAAGGTCATTGACTTCCAATTTTGGTTAAAGTTTTATATTTATGAAGACATAATTTCACAGTCCCACAATGGACTGAGTTGATACGTATACTTAGACTGATTTAGATAGTGGTTCAAGGTTTGATATATCCTAGCTCCCCCCCCCCCCCCCTTAGTTCTTTGACCTCAAGCTCATGGACCTTGAAATTTCATGTGGATTTTTTTAAATTTTAATTTTATTTCAAGACTTATTTCTGAGATAGCTTATGTTTATAAATGTGTTTTTATTATGGACATGCTTGCCTGAAGTTTTATGCATAGCAGTCCACTTCACCATAGCGACTTTGTGATGGGCAAGCACCTATTCCGGCGAGCTATGCTGTCAGGCGACAGCTCTTGTTAATGGAGACAATTGCTGTGTAAAGCAACTTGAAGTTACTGTGAATAATTAACCGGTTACAGAAAGACAAAATGGTTTGCAGGCCATTTTACTGACAACAGCAGTCTTTAAAGATTTTTAGCTCACCAGAGCCGAAGCTCCGGGGGAGCTTATAGGATAGGCAGTTGTCCGTCGTCGTCGGCGTCTGTCGTATGTCGTATGTCGTCGTCGTCGTCCGTCAACACTTTTAAACAACATCTCCTCTGAAGCCACTGGGCCGATTGGGCCAAAATTTCATCTGTAGCATCCTTGGGCTGGGGGATTGAAAGTTTATGTTTTTTATGAAAATCTGCCCCTTAGTTTGGTTGCTATGGCAACTTAGAGTTCCCATAGACTTATAATGGGGAAAATTGAAAATTGGCATTTTCTGCCAAGCCATTGTAGAAATATTGACAAAACTTTTATAGAAATGTTCCTTGAGAAGTCTTCTATCAGCTATATGTTTTTTGGCCCACTGCCCCTTTTATTGGTTGCCATGGAAACCAAAATGCAATCAAAAAGTAAAAAAATACTTTAAAATTATCTCCTCTGAAACCACTGGGTTGATAAGGCCCAGCTGTCATCTGTAGTATCCTCAGGCTGGGGGATTGAAAGTTTGTGTTTTTTATGAAAATCTGCCCTTTAGTTTGGTTGCTATGGCAACTTAGAGTTCCCATAGACTTATAATGGGGAAAATTGAAAAATAGCATTTACTGCCAAGCCATTGCAGATATGCTTACAAGACTTTTATAGAAATGTTCCTTGTGAAGTCTTCTGTTAGCCTTGATGCTTTGGGGCCCACTGCTCCTTTTATTGGTTGCCATGGAAACCAAAATGCAAAAATAATGGAAAAAATAATTACCAAATTATCTCCTCAGAAGCCACTGGACCGATAAGGCCCAGATTTCATCTGTAGTATCCTTAGGCTGGGGGATTAAAAGTTTTTTGTTTTTTTTTGAAAATCTGCCCTTTAGTTTGGTTGCTATGGCAACTTAGAGTTGCATTGACTTATAATGGGGAAAATTGAAAAATGGCATTTACTCCCAAGCCATTGCAGATATGTTGACAAAACTTTTATACAAACGTTTCTTGAGAAGTCTTCTATCAGCTATATGTGTTTTGGTCCACTTCCCTTTTTATTATTGGTTGTCATGGAAGCCATAAAGCAAAAGAAGGAAAAAAATTCCTTAAAAAATGATCCCTTCTGAAGCCACTAGGCCGATTGGGCTCAGATTTTATCTTTAGTATCCTTGGGCTGGGGAAGTGAAAATATGTGTTTTTCTTTTATGAGAATCAGCTCTTTTGTTTGGTTGCTATGGCAAATTAGGGTTGCATTGACTTACAATGGGGAAAATTAAAAAAAAAAATGGCATTTACTGCAATCAGAATATGGAAAACAGTCATATATTTTGTTATCAACTCAACAGACTGTGAGACTGAGACTTTGTAGTAGTATATTTTGTATTAGCCTGTACAAATGTGACAGCAGTTTTGAAAGCAATTTTGAGCTAGAGATCTGGTGAGCTTTGTGGCCCGTGGGCCTCTTGTTATCCAAAACTCTGGTTTACTGAGAATTTGTGAGAAAATAGAAAACTGTTTGGTTTTCATGCAAGCAAAGACAGCTCGGTGGTAGAACCAGTTGCATGAATCATCTTCCCTGAAATCTGTTTTGACAAGTTCTTGAAGTTAACTGCAATGTTTTATTTTTTCATATACATATTGGAATGAAAATATCCACTAATAAAATCTGTAAAGTTACTTAAAGTTTTAATTATACTGGACAAAAAAGTTACGGATCAAATTATAACGTGCGATTTGTGAAGCACTGCTTAAGTTAACCTTTCTATCTCAGAAGATATTCCTTCTCCTTGGTTCCTGTGTTTAAATGCTGAACTCATTGCTCGCAGCTCAGTCAAGACATTTGTAGAAGTCAGACTACCATCAAAATTAAAGCAGTGATATCATTTATAGGGATGTGACCTTGCCAGGAAAGAGATTTTTTAAATTTTTTCTGCCAGGTGATGTTCAAAGTGATAAGATTTTTAGCAATTTTGTAAAGCAAAGGAGAGCTTATGCTATACCCCCAGCGTCGTAGTCTGAGTATGCATTCGTGTTCGTGTCGGGGTCTGCATCCGCTTCCTCGTTCGCGTCCATGTCCATGACCAGTTTAACCTTTGTTAACCATTTGCATTTAGGTCTTTCTCGCAAAGTATAAGGGCTAGAGTAATGAAACTTGGTACACGCTTACATCAGAACATGATCACCTGAATGTATACACCATGTATGACCCTGACCTACTGGTCATGGTCTACTTACTTTGAAAAAATTTAGGTTAATGTTGTTTAACCTATGTTAACCATTTGCGTTTAGGTCTTTTTCTCACAAAGTATAAGGGCTAGAGTAATGAAACTTGGTACAAACTTACATCAGCACATGATCACCTAAATTTATGCACCATGTATGACCTTGACCTACTGGTCATGGTCTCCTGACTTTCAAAAAAATAGGTTAATGTTTGTTAAGCATTTGTGTTCAAGTCAGTTTCAAAGTAGTTATAAGGGGTGGAGAGTTATGATATTTAGTCATAACTTGCATCTGGACGAGGGCATGTGAGTGTAACCTACCATGTAGGACAGTGATCTACATTTTTACGCTTCACTGACTTTATGATATTTCTCAGTCCCTATATGGGTTACAGTTATGATACTTTGCACACACTTACACATGGACAAGATCATTTCAGCAGCATCCTCTATGTATAGTTGAGAGTATATTTTATGCTTCATTTGCTTATGATACGCTTCACTGACTTTGTGATATTTCTCAGTTCCTGTATGGGTTCGGGCCATGATACTTGGCACACACCTACATATGGACAGGACCATTTGAACACCATAACCCCTTTATGGATTCAACCCATATTTTTACTTCACTGACATTATGATACGCTTCACTGACTTTGTGATATTTCTCAGTCCTTATATTGGTTAGAACCATTATACTTGGCACACATATATGGACGAGAACATTTTAACATCCGCGTATGGATTTGACATGTATTTTATGCTTCACTGATTTAATCATATTTCTCAGACCCTATATGGATGGCAATCATAAATTTGACACTCACATACATTTGGACAAGAGCCTTTCAATACCACCAGCGCTGTGAGAGACAGGCTCCTGTAGGGCGCGCTTTGTTATGCCCCCGCCATTAAAAATGGGGGGCATATAGTATCACCCCTGTCCGTATGTATGTCCTGTCCTATACGTAGGTACGAGAAATGGTTTCTGTTCGATATCTTTTGAAAACAGTGGTGTATTGAATTCATTTTTTATACACAGGTATATAATAAAAAAATACAGGTCAGGTTCAATGTTGGGTAAATCCGTCTATTTTGTGGGAGTTATGGCCCTTTTTCGACTTCATTTTATATGAAAATATGGTTTCCATTCGATATCTTTTGAAAACATCGGTGTATTGAATTCGTATTTTATACAGAGGTATATAATTATAAAACACAGGTCAAGTTTGATGTTGGGTAAAATCCGTCGATTATTGTGGGAGTTATGGGCCTTTTTTTACTTCATTTTGTATGAAAAAATGTTTTCCCTTCATTAACTTTTGAAAACATTAGTGTAATGGATTCCTATTTTATACACAGGTATGAATCATACAATACAGGTCAAGTTCGATTAAGGGTAAATTCCGTCAATTATTACGGGAATTATGGCCCTTTTTCGACTTTATTTTGTACAAAAAAATGGTTTCTGTTCATTATTTACTGAAAGGATCATATTTTATACATGGATATATAATTATCCCCTCGCACCACGAAGTGGCGAGGGGATATAGATTTTGTCCCGTACGTACATACGTACGTATGTTCACCTTTTGTCATCGCTTTAGCGCCTACTTTTCTCAGCGGATTTTGAAATTACTTCACACAAATGTAGGGCATGACAATATCTCGAGCAAGTTCGACTTTCAGGGTGCTGCGACGAAGGTCAAGGTCACTGTGGCTATTTTTAGAAAAACTTTGTCAGCCCTCCAGCGCCTACAATATATCCAATATACACATGTTTTCTTTGTGAAAACAAAACAAACCAATAACATGTCTTTACAATGTGAAACAATCTCTGATCCATTCCTCACAAGGAGGTTTATATATGGAATTCCTCATTTCCTGTCTATGTTTCTATCCAATGATATGTGTTTGCTGTGTGAAGCAACGTCTCTGACTCATACAATATCACAAAGAGCTTATTTGCATCCTGTTTATGTTTATCTTTGCTGTGTGATTCAACTCTGTTCCATTAACCATCGCAAGAAGTTTTATTGGAATCCTGTCTTTAAATTGTTTATATCCAACAGCATGTCTTTGCTGCGTGAAGCAACTTGCTCTGGTCCATACATTTGATTTTCGTGAAAGGTTTGCGGGAGCTGAATATTTAGCTAATTTGGTGACCCACTTGTTTAGTTGCTTTTTAGGTTGATTCTCTTCTATTTGGTGCCTTGGATGGTCGGCTGGAACATTCCTTTCGCCATTTATATCCATAAAGTTAGTAAACTGAAACTATGTAGTATGACCCATCTTTCTACTGATGATTGTTTTCATTGCTTTTTAGCTCACCTGAGCCGAAGGCTCACAGGTGAGCTTATAGTATAGGCAGGCATCCGTCGTACGTCGTCCGTCCGTCAACATTTTCAAACGACATCTCCTCTGAAACTACAAGGCCCATTGTGACTAAATTCCATATATAGCATCTATAGGCAGGGGGAACCAATAATACTGTTTTTTATCCAAATTGCTTCGGAACTTTGGTTGCTATGGCAACTTAAAGTTTCCATTGACTTATATGGGAAAAATTGAAAATTTGCATTTATTGCCATGTCTCTGCAGATATTTTCACAAAACTTTTACAGAAATGTTCCTTGAGTAGTCCTCCATCAACCACATGAAATTTTTGTCGATTGCACAATTTGGCTGGTTGCCATGGCAACCAAATGGTTAAAAATAGAAAAAATATTCAAAAATCATCTGCTCAGAAACTGTGCAACCAATAAAGCTCAAACTTCACAGAAAGGATCTTGGCACTGCCCTCTATAAAAATACTGTTTTTCTTGGCAATTGCTCTAGCAGTTTGGTTGCTATGGGAACTTAAAGTTGCCATTGACTTATAATGGCAAAATAGAAAATTTGCATTTATTGCTATGCCACTGCAGATATTTTGACAAAACTTTTATAGAAATGTACCTGGAGTAGTCTTTAACCAGCCTTGTTAAATTTATACAAATTGGGCATTTTTCTGGTTGCCATTGCAACCGAATAATTAAAAATGGAAAAATATTAAAAAATCATCTCTGCATAAACTGTGTGGCCAATAAAGCTCAAACTTTACAGAAAGAATCTTAGTACTAGCCTCTATAGAATTACTGTTTTTCATGGCAATTACTCCAGCAGTTTGGTTGCTATGGCAACTAAGAGGTTCCATTGACTTACAATGGGGAAAATGGAAATTGGCAATTTTTGCTGTCTCATGGCTTTTATTTAGATTTTCTTTCTACAGAAATGTTTCTTGAATAGTCCTCTATATTTCATATGAATTTTTCTCCAAATCGCTGAATTTGATTGGTTGCCATGGCAAAATATAGGGTAAATTTTCGAAAGAAAAAATGAAAAAATCTTCTGCTCAGAAGCCATATGGGGGACGAAGCTGATATTGTGCAAACATGTTGATGACAGAAGCCTCTACATGAATTTTGTTTTTTCTTCCAACCCAATAAGAACTTTGGTTGCTATGTCAACTTATAGTTTCCATTGACTTATAATAGGGAAAGTGAAGCCATGAGAAGGATGAAGCTGATACTTTGCATACATATTAATAACATTAGCCTCTACCTAAAGTATATTTCATATTATCATTGCCCATGTGAACTGGTTGCTATGGCAACTTAAAGTTTCCATAGACTTACAATGGGGAAAGTGGACATTTGGTATTTATTTCTGTGTTACGGCAGATATTTTGACAAAAGCTTTACAGAAATGTTCCTAGAGTAGTCCTCTATCAGCTATAAGAATTTTGCCAAAAGACCTGATTTTGATTGGTTGCCGTTGCAATTGAAGGGCCAAATTTTCAGTCTTTTCATTTTCTTTTTTGCCAAAGATCTTCTCAGAAGCCATTAAGGGGGGATAAAGCTTATTTTTTGCATAAATGTTTGTGATATTATCCTCTACATAAATGGTGTGTTTTATTGCTGTTGTGCATGTTGTTTTGTTGCTGTGGCAACTTAGTTTTTCCAACATAACCTCACTGCTCAGGTGAGCGATATAGGGCCATTGGCCCTCTGGTTATTTTGTCTCCAATAGCAATTTGGTTCACTTTTCTCATTAACTATAATTATGTATCATATAAAGCTATGACTGCCTGCCTCACACGAATGGACATTGAATCCAATAGTAGTTTGGACATAAAATGCTAATAAAGTTTACATGTTTATACACTCCATGTTTCTCTCATTATATTTGATATAAAAAAAACAAACAAAAAAAACAAAAACAAAACATGACCACCTGAAATAACAATGATTTGACATTGTATGCAACAGCTGAATGGACATGCAGAAAGGTCTTTTTCTTGGTATATCTGACAAATTTTTGGAACAGCCTCATTTATATTGGCAATGTACCCGTAAACGAGTTCATCCTCGAAAAATAGAAGAACTTTCATTGCTGACACTGCTTACACCAACAAAAGTATAATCATCATTTATACAAGGATCATACACAAATCTTTCGGTGGCAAACACTTGACTCCAACTGTCATCTGTCACCAGCCTACAACAAATGAAATAATACTCAGTCTTCATCATCATACCGGCAAATCATGGAGACTGCTTCCATACAATGAACTGTACAAATAGTTTTGTCAGATGATACCAGTTGTGCTGTAAGACACCGTAAATATTCAACTTGATTATAAAAATATATATGATCATATTATAGTTTGTGCTCGTACTTTTAACATGTTCCAAACTGAAACGTGCCCTCAGGGTATAAAAAGTAATTTTTCTCCTTAAAATATAAATAATTGTTGCCCTTTGTGTCCCTAATAATGTTCCTCATCGCTCATTTATTAAAGAAATTTTACATGTAATACCATAGTTTCTTCTAAGGCTGATAAGCACAGACCTCAAACGGAGGTTCAAAAACTGGGTGTAGCTTTTCAATTTTGCTATGAAGTAAAGTATGTATAGGAACATTTCTGTCAATAAGACATTTTCTTGGAAGATTTTCATAATGATATCATCTAACTCTGGCACTGTTGTGCCCTTTGACCCCTTTTCTTTTAGTCTCTGGTTAAATGCCTGTGTATATTTCACGTTTTATTTCATTTCCTTCTTGACAACAGAAAGTCCTAAAGCAAGACATTTCTCCTTAAACTGTTTGCTGGACTCGCTGTCTGTAAGCTAAACAGCCAAATCGTCAAATGCTTTTCTCTTTCTGTAAATTGTTGCTCATAGATTTTCATTACCATTCTGTCTGGTTCAAAATTTAGTGTTTCTTCTAGAAACAGAAGGAAGTCATGAAACTATATTTGACAACTGCTATGGGTGATTTTCAAAAAAATGAAGTTTTTTTTTCAATTCAAGCTCAGCTGATAAGCTTTATACATATTAAGTTTTGTTTGTGCCTAAAATGTGTGTTATATTGATGTAAATCTTGATGCAAAGTTTCATCAAAATTGATACATTAGGTCCGAAGTTATGATACAAAATATACCCAAATTTGTCCCAAGTGCAATGGTTTTTGCGTGACATTTGAAATGTTTCCTCATTTTCAAATGCTTTCCAAAAAGGCTATGTTCCATTATATCAAAAACAAATGCATGGATGTCAAATACCATTTAAAGTAACTCAGAGTTTACAATATAATTTGCATGTATTTTGTTGTTTACCTGTTCAAAGACAATAAATTATGATAATACCCCTAATAAAAAAAATACAGTGAAAATAACTTCTTTAGACTTTGCACAAATAATATTTCTCACATTATTAGCACTAGATGTATTGCATGTTGTTAATGACAAAGTGTAATGTTGTTGCGTAAATTACCAGCTGTTTAATAGTTTTAACTCTTTGTAACAATTCAGAAAATAGCTCCTTTAATGTGTTACCCAGATTTGTCCCAAGTGCAACATTCTGTAGTTTTTGATCCACCATACAACCATTTCCTGTATAAAATGTTGTTTTGATTATCTTGAGAAGCAGCAAGTTGGGACAAAAACATCTAAAGCAATCCTTATTATGCAATGATGTGTGGGTTTCCAACAGGCTGCCAAAACTGTTGTCCCAAGTGCAACACATTTTTCCATGTTTAATTAGTGCAATATGATTGCCTAACAATACACTTTACCTCCAATTTCATCATTTATCAGTATTGCTAAAGCATATATATAGACAATTAATGCCTTTCAAATATTGTGATAAGCCATTTTTCTGTAAATATTTGAAAATGTATGTGTTTTTTTGCCAGCTGGAATGTTCAGAAGAGCTATTTTACAGAATACAAACTTTTTAAGGCCGTTTTTCTTTCCTTATTTATTACGTATTGAGAGCAGATGTGAAATCTTTCAAAGGTTTTAAGTTAAACTATTTACTCTCGACATAAGCAGTCATTTTTCAACCAACCTTCAGGCGTTGCACTTGGGACACAAAAATCTAAAATTGATTAGTATTACTGCAAGAACCATCTTTTTTTCCAGGAATTGAATTAATATAAAGTAAACATGGTTAGATTTATAAAACTGACTATAAAAATCAACAAGAAACAGTTATCTAACATAACATTTTTTCTAACATGTACATGTATATCTTATTAAGGTGCTAAAATGTATACAACTATCATTTTGTTTTGAAATTACATTTGTCTGCTTAGATTCTAATGTTTAACATAACTGACTGGTTATAAATTATCTCAGTATATGAAATTGGTGCAGAACTTTCAATGATAGAAGAGAAAACACCTGGCTGATTTTGTCCCAAGTGCAACGTTTCACTGTACATTTGTACATCCGATTAACCTTCATTAGAAACCTCTTTTCTTTAATTCAAAATGATCAAAACTGTATTATCTTGATTTACTATAATGAAACACTGGCTTATATTAAGTAGAATGTCCTGTAGCATAAATATTTTTATCCATACTGTAAAATGCATACTGTTTGTTGAAAAAAAATCTTTTATTTTTGTTATTTTTATGTTCAGAGCTCATAGTTTTGCATGTTGATTAGTTAGTTGAAATATAATAGCACAACAAGTGCTGAAATAAGCAATATCCTGACTTAGAAGAAACTAACTGTTTTTGTCCCAAGTGCAACACAGTTTTCAAACCACTTTTATAGACCCACTACTACATGAAATAATGCTATGACTGAAAAGAAATTTATAGAGTGTTTCAAGAATGCCTTGAATTTTGATAAGAAATAATTCATGAATAAATATTTGAGTAATTTAAGTGAATTTAAAAACTTTTGTAGGTAAAGAAAGCAATTTCAGTGTCAAATTATCAAAAAAATGGCAAAAAAAAAAAATTTTTATTCACAGAAAGTATTCAAATCAATGGCACAGAATCATGTCTCAATATATGTCTTGTCAAACTATACCAGAATATTAACTTAGAAATGGCCAAAACAAGTATGGCCCTTCTCAAATGGGATCTATACCATGTTTTGAAAATACAACAAATATTCTTTGAAACATAGAAATTACAAAAATTTGGATGCTTTCATACAGTATTAAATGTTAATTTCTGACACTTTGACATCCTAGGAAGAAAGTGACATGGAAATTATTCAACTCATAGGTTATCTAATTTTTGACCTCTATGTCACACTTTGACTTCATTTTTTTGAAAATCACCCCTATGAGTTTCTTCTTCAGATATGGAAACTGCTGTGAGGCGCAGAGGTAATAATTGATACTTGTGCTCAAATAAAGAGTCTTTAAAATGAAATTTGCACACAGCTAACAAAAAATTGTTGTGAAAACGTTTAAGCTACGTTTATCAAGGTTTTGGAAACGATAGACTTAAAGGTTTTGGAAACGATAGACTTTAACGTTCGGCTATTTTCTTTTTTGGAAAATTTTCTTAGTGTTTCTTAAACGTTATCCCAATACGTTGCAAAAACCCTTCCTGATAACTTCATGTAATCTTTAAATAGCCTTTTTGCAAATTTAAATAGGCACCCCATTTCTGTTTAGCTACCTGTTATTTTGTGGTCAAGTCATTTATCAGTGCAAAAACTTTGCACAGTGTCCTCACATTTTGAACTGGTAACCAAGCATTAGCAGAACGCAGTGCCATGTAACTCACGATTTATGCTTCTCCGAAGTGAAAGGGTATATTTCAATGGCAAAAATCAGTTTCCAAACTGATATAATAATGGTTTTAAGGTAGTCAAGCCACTTAACATAGTCTAAGTACTTGTATAAAAGTGTGAACTAGTAGAACTATAATTATTTGCGTGCGTATAACAGAGTAAAGAAGCAAACAACAACGATAAGAATCACTATTTATAACTGACATATACTTTTTGTGAATATCATCATAAGAAATAATTAGACATGCAGGACTAGAAAGCCCATCCATTGGATTATTGTAGAAAACGTAAAAATAGACCTATACTTAAATTTGAATCTAAAACTCACTAGTTCAACAAACAAAATATAATTGGCGGGTTGGGCTGGGTTTTTAGCTCACCTGAGCACGAAGTGCTCAAGGTGAGGTATTGTGATCGGTCTTTGTCCGTCGTCCGGCGTCAGGTCGTGCGTCCGGCGTCAACTTTTGCTTTAAATGACTTCTTCTCCAAAACTGCTGGACGGATTTTGAAATAATTTCACAGAAATGTTCCTTGGGGGACTCTCTACCAAAATTGCTCAAATGGTTCCGCTCCGCTGAACAATATGGCCGCCAGAGCTAAAAACAGAAAAACCTTTAAACGACTTCTCCTCCAAAACTGCTGGGCCGATTTTGAAATAATTTCACAGAAATGTTCCTTATGAGACCCTCTACCAAAATTGCTCAAACAGTTCCACTCCGCTGAACAATATGGCCGCCATAGCTAAAAATAGAAAAACCTTTAAACGACTTCTCCTCCAAAACTGCTAGGCCGATATTGAAATAATTTCACAGAAATGTTCCTTAGGAGACCCTCTACCAAAATTGCTCAAACGGTTCCGCTCCGCTGAACAATATGGCCACCATAGCTAAAAATAGAAAAACCTTTAAACGACTTCTCCTCCAAAACTGCTGGGCCGATTTTGAAATAATTTCACAGAAATGTTCCTCAGGAGACCCTCTACTAAAATTGCTCAAACGGTTCTGCTCCGCTGAACAATATGGCCGCCAGAGCTAAAAATAGAAAAACCTTTAAACAACTTCTCCAAAACTGCTGGGCCGATTTTGAAATTATTTCACAGAAATGTTCCTTAGGAGACCCTCTACCAAAGTTGCCCAAACGGTTCTGCTCCGCTGAACAATATGGCCACCAGAGCTAAAAATAGAAAAAAGCTTTAAACATCAACGTCTCTGAACCCAATGGCTCGATTTCAAATAAAATCCACAGAAATGTTTTACTCATGACTCTGAACAAAAATTGCTAAAACGGTTCCACTCCGCTGAACAAAATGGCCGTCAGAGCTAAAAATAGAAATAAATCTTAGAACAACACAGAGGGCACAGTTATGATCTGATCATCATGAAACTTTGTCAGAATGTTTATCTAAATGAAATCTAGACCATCTGTGAAACTGGGTCATGTGGGGTCAAAAACTAGGTCACTGGGTCAAATCTTAGAAAAACCTTGTGCACACTCTAGAGGGCACAGTTATGATCCAATCTTCATGAAACTTTGTCAGAATGTTTATTTATATAAAATCTAGGCCAAAATTGAAACTGGGTCTTGTGGGGTCAAAAACTAGGTCACTAGGTCAAATCTTAGAAAAACCTTGTGTACACTCTAGAGGGCACAGTTATGATCCAATCTACATGAAACATTGTCAGAATGTTTATTTTCATGAAATCTATACCAGATTTGAAACTGGGCCATGTCCGGTCAAAAACTAGGTCACTAGGTCAGTTCTTAGAAAAACAGGGTGAAAGCTTTAGCAGACGCAGTTTTTTTTCTAATCTTCATGAGACTTTGTCAGAATGTTTGTTTCCAACAAATCTGGACCAAGGGTGCAACTTGGTCATGTTGGGTCATAAAGTAGGTCACTAGGTTAAACCTTAGAAAAACATTGTGTACACTCTTGAGGGCACAGTTTTGATAACTTTGTCAGAATGTTCATATCCAAAAAATCTAGACCAGGTTTGAAACTGGGTCATGTGGGGTCAAAATCTAGGTCATTAGGTTAAATCTTATAAAAACCTTAGGTACACAATAAAGGGTTCATTTTCCATTTAACCTTTGTGAAACTCTGTCTGTCGGTCATATGGATGTCTCTGAGGTTAAGTTCACAGGATACTCAGGTGAGCGATCCAGGGCCATCATGGCCCTCTTGTTTTATGAAACTTATGATCGACTGATAATGTCGAAAAGGTATCTCGGCTGACGGATAATTTTTTTCTAACCTGCCAGAATCATCAGATCCAGATTGCATATTGGTGACTTGTGGGCTCTGTATATGATGACTCAGGCAGGTTAGAGGACACGAAGTAATGCTGGCTTGCAGGTAAGAAAACCTGCATCCAAATTTACTCTTCTCTTTGTCCGCATCAATTTGCAAATCAGGCCTAAAGCCTCTTGATACCTGTATTTTCCTTCAAATTTTAATGGCTAGAATTTGTTACGTCCACCTCTTCCATCCACTATGCTTCCCATCCTTTTCCCTGTTATCTTGCTAGCTCTTTTTTGTGAAGATTTCTTTTGTGATAGTAACTGTTGTGTCTACGTATGTGTAGTGTTTTAAACCGAGTGAATCGTCTCCTTCGTTGTTGATTTCATCATAGTCTATATCCGTTGGGTGAGCTCCTATACTGCACACTTACACTTCTATGCTGTTTCAGTGCGTGCTTCGGTAGGGTACCTGACTCATAAGTCAGAGGACCTGGGTTCGATACACGGTCTGGCCACATACTTTTGTTTCTCCTTCCGCTGACTCAAGCAGTGCGGTTGTCAGTTACTGGCGAAAGTATGTGCACTTAGTACTGGTTAAGCGCTTAGGAGGTCTAAGCCTGCACAGGAAGAATGTGGTTAGGTTAACCGACTGTCCCGACATGACCATAACTGTTTACCGTGGACGTAAAGCAACATATCAATCAATCACTCAATCTTAGATGTCCATCATACTTGACCTAATTTCCGTTGATCAACGACTGAATGAACCACTCTGTTGAAACTAACGGCACACTGTGATTGGCAGCTTGGCGTACAACTGTCTCAGTATAGTTAGAGCTGTCACTTTCACGTCTAGTTCAAAGTACTGAAGTTTAGGAAGCACTGTACACATTGAAAGTCGTAGCATTTCATTCCAACATTCATAGAAAATCAAACAACTCCTTCCATCCTCCTTATGCATTTTTAGCTCGCCTGAACGAAAGTTCAGGAAGAGCTATTGTTGTCACCACGGCGTCGGCGTCAGCGTCAGCGTCCGCGTCCGCGTCGGCGTTCGAATTGGATGTTTTGGTTAAAGTTTTTTAAAGACCTATATCTCTTTAACCCATGGATGGATTCTTTTGATACTTGCACTGTAGTTAGATATTGGTCCAAAGTTTAACAGGGTACGACCCCCACCCCACTTAGTGACCTTGATGTCAAGGTCATGGACTTAGAAAATTGGGATTTTTTGGACTGGATGTTTTGGTTAAAGTTTTATAAAGCCCAATATCTCCTTAACCCATGGATGGATTCCTTTGATACTTGCACTGAAGTTAGATATTGGTCTAAAGTTTTCGAAGGTACTACCCCCACCCCCCTCAGTGACCTTGATGTTAAGGTCATGGACTTAGAAAATTGTCTTTTTATTGATTGGATGTTTTGGTTAAAGTTTTTAAAGACACATATCTCATGAACCCATTGATGAATTCTTTTTATATGTACCCTGTAGTTAGAGCTACAGAATACTACCCCAACCCCGCTCAGTGACCTTGATGTCAAGGTCAGGGACTTAGGAAATTTTGGTCTTTATTAAAGTTTTGTAATTGCATACTGATTCATAATGCTTTGCAGAGAATTAGTATATACTTGAACTGATGTTAGACACTTTTTTGAGTTTTTACAAAACACCTTATACCTACCCCACTGGATGACCTTGAAGTCAAGGTCATCGACTTAGAATTTTATCTTAAAGATTTTGGTTAAAGTTTTATATTTATGACGACATAATTTCACAGTGCCTTGATGATGGACTCAGTTGATACTAATACTTGAACTGATGTTAGATAATGGTTGATGGTACAGCTTAGCCTCCACCCCCTACCCCCCCCCCCCCCCTCCCCCACCCCACTCCCCACCCCTCAGTTTTTTTTTACCTTAAGCTCATGGACTTGGAAATTTTATTTCATTTTTTATTTTAATTTTATTTTAAGACTTATTTCTGAGACAGCTTTTGTTTATAAATGTGTTTTTATTTTGGACATGCTTGCCTGAAGTTTTATGCATAACAGTCCACACCACCATAGCCGCTATATGATGGGCAAGCACCAATTCAGGCGAGCTATGCTGTCAGGCGACAGCTCTTGTTATGAAAAGCAATGAGTGCCTATCAATTTCAATCTGTCAGGTAAATTGCTACATATCACTGGTCCAGAATAGATCAAGCTTTGTTTGATGATTTGTTTTTATTGTCTAGGCATTGTACGTGCAGATCTAAGGGACTGAAGATTATCATTTATTGGTCTTAGTGAAACATTTGATTGATGTTTTGAGATGTTAATGAGTTGGAATTTTAAACATGCATTTACCTTTCCTAACAAATATACGTCCATGAATAGTTTAAAATTTTAAACTCTTCCATACTGTCAACAATATTTTCAAATTTTGCAAGCTTTTTAGCTCACCTGAGCTGAAGGCCCACAGGTGAGCTTATAGTATAGGCAGGCATCCGTCGTACGTCCGTCCGTCAGCATTTTCAAACGACGTCTCCTCTGAATCTACATGGCCCATTGTAACCAAATTTCATATATAGCATCTATAGGCAGGGGGAACCAATAATACTGTTTTTTATCCAAATCGTTTCATAACTTTGGTTGCTATGGCAACTTAAAGTTTCCATTGACTTGTATGGGAAAACTTGAAAATTTGCATTCATTGCCATGTCACTGCAGATATTGTGACAAAACTTTTACAGAAATTACTGTTTTTCATAGCAATTGCTCCAGCAGTTTGGTTGCAATGGCAACTAAGAGTTTCCATTGACTTATAATGGGGAAAATGGAAATTGGCAATTTTTGCTGTCTAACTGCAGTTATTTAGATTTTTTTTCTACAGAAATGTTTCTTGAGTAGTCCTCTACGATTCATATGAATTTTCTCTAAATTGCTGAATTTGATTGGTTGCCATGGCAAAATATAGGGTAAATTTTCGGAAAAATAATCTTCTGCTCAGAAGCCATATGGGGGATGAAGCTGATATTGTGCAAACGTGTTGATGACAGTAGCCTCTACATAAATTTTATTCTCTTTCTTCAAATCCCATAAGAACTTTGGTTGCTATGGCAACTTATAGTTTCCATTGACTTATAATGGGAAAAGTGAAGCCATGAGGGGGATGAAGCTGATACTTCGCATACATATTGATAACATTAGCCTCTACCTAAAGTATGTTTTATATTATCATTGCCCATGTGAATTCGTTGTTATGGCAACTTAAAGTTTCCATAGACTTATAATGGGGAAGTGGACATTCGCTATTTGTTTCTGTGTTACTGCAGATATTTTGACAGAACTTTACAGAAATGTTCCTGGAGTAGTTTTCTACCAGCCATATGAATTTTTCCCAAATACCTGATTTTGATTGGTTGCCATTGCAGCTGATTCTGCTGAAAGGCCAAATTTTCCATTTTTTTTTTTTTTTTTTTTTTGCCAAACATCTTCTTCTGAGAAGCCATTAAGGGGGGATAAAGCTTTTTTTTCATAAATGTATGTGATATTATCCTCTACGTAAATGGCGTTTTTTATTGCTGTTGTGCATGGTGTTTTGTTGCTGTAACCTCAGTGCTCAGGTGAGCGATATAGGGCCATTGGCCCTCTGGTTTTTGTAACATATTAATTCTGTCCAGATTTCTTTGAGGTGTGCCTCAACAAACTGTATTGAAATAATCAATATGAGGCTGAATATATGACTTTTAAAACTGTATTCTGTTGTCTGTGGAAATTCATATTTTTATTTTGGATAAGAGCCAAATATTAAAAGATTTTCATTAGCTATAGCATTCATATGATTTGTCCATGTTAGGTTATTATCTACATTATATGCCAAAGATTTTTTTTCATTACACCAAATACAATATAGCCCTTAAAGTTCAACTGCAGTACATCTGCATTTAAATATGAACGATTCTGGTGAGTGGTAGTTAGCATTACTTTTGTTTTAGAAGTATTTATTAGCATTCCATTTAATTTACACCATTCTGTAAATGCTTGTAGTGCTATTTACAACTGTTTTTCTATACAGTTTTCAGATTTGTCAAAATAATAAAAAGTAGTATAAGATTAAGTAGCTACATAAATATGTAAGATAAAATATATATATATAAAAACATTAATATCTGCCCCATTACCTCAGTCTTGACTCCAAAATCTTTGATGGGCATTCCACGACCAGTTTTCCTCACTGTCGCCAATTGTTGTGAAAGAGTTGAAGAGAAAAGGGGACAGAAGAAAGGGAGATGGTATGAAAGAAATAACTGGAAACGCCTCACCAGGAGATGCAGAGCTGTTTGTTAATTCTTGGTCTGTAGCCATTTCCTGTTTGAGTTCATGCCCAGAGTCTGAAGCGGCATGGCTCTTTGGAATGTAACTATTCTGCGTATGATAGGGGATTTTTCTTAATATCTTAATGTTAATTCTGGAAGAGTATTATCCCTTTCCTTGCGCAGCTTTTTTGTCATTGCTTCAAGCTTTATTTGCCTATGTCAGTTTTGGGGCAGTTTCTAGGGTTGTTTTCTTTTCCTCTTGGCACACGAGGGCTGCCACCCTATTGCGTTCCGCCCTGACCTCCGTCCTTTTCTCCTTTCCTGCCTTCTGGCACACACGGCAAAAGAGACCGTGCTCAGTACGATGTGTGTAGTTGTAGGGTTGGTGTTAAATGAAGATCTACAGTGTCCTGCATTATTGATGTTCGCTCGTGCATAGCCTGATGGCTTAGTCAAAATCAGGGTGGAAATTTTTGGTGCGCTTTTGGAACAAAAATCGCAAGCCAGTCTTTTTCATGGATTTTCTTTCGTCGGAGTGTCCACCTTTTATGCCCCAACTTCAAAGAAGTTGAGGGGGATTCGCTTTTGGCTAGTCCGTCCGTTCATCCGTCCATAATATTTTAAGTATACTCTGTAACTTAGGAACTGTAAACATTGAGGTTTTGATATTTTATAGGTGCATAGATAATAAAAAATCAGACGATCTGTATTTTAGCTCACCTGAGGCAGAGGCTCCGGGGGAGCTTATAGGATAGACAGGCTCTGTCGTCCGTCCGTCCACAATTTCAAATGACCTTTCCTCTAGAACCGCTATGCCGATTATAACCAAATTTCATATGTAGCCTTTTGGGATCTTAGGAATGAAAACTTGTTCAAACGGTCCTGGTCACATGACCAACATGGCCGTCATGCCAATACAGGTAAAAACTTTAAAAAAAAACCTTCGTCTCCAGAACCAATAGGGCGATGGCCCTGGAACTTGGTATGTAGCACTAGGTACGCCAGTACTACCAAGATTGTTCAAATTATGACCCTGAGTTGACCTTGACCTTTTCACGGTAATGTTGAATTTGCTTCCTTTTGCATTTATATAGCAAATACTAGAACATAAGATATCTTGGAAACTGTTGAAGATTTGGGGGCTAAAAATTGGTATCTACCGTCATCTTAATAAGTACATGAAGATTTATGAGTAAAGCAGGGCAACGCCATTCTTTGATACAGGACTCTCATATTTTGATAATTTCAAACAATCTACTCAAAAGCCACTGGGCACATTGAAACCAAATTTCATACAGAGCCTCCAGGGGATGAGGGAACGACAATTTATTCATACGGTCCAGGACACATGACATGGCTGCCATGCCCATATATGGTAATAACCTAAAAATGTCTCCTCCAGAACCAATTGACTGATGGCCTTGAAACTTTATATGTAGCATTGGGTACTTGAGTACTGTCGAGATTCTTCAGATTATGAGCTTGGGTCGACCTTGACCTTTTTTTAAGCCAAGGTCAAATATGGGAAATTGTTAAACCATAAGATTTTGTGAAAAGTTTTAAAGATTTAGGCATAAAAACTGGTATTTGCAGTCTATTTAATGAGTGCATGAAGATTTGTGAGTACAAGAGGTCAAAGTCAGTCTTTGACCTTTGACCCGGAACCTTCATATTTTGACAATTTCAAATCGTCTTCTCCAAAACCACTGGGCCAAGTGTAACCAAATTTCATATAAAGCCTCCAAGGGTTTAGGGAATGAAAATTTATTCAAACGATCCAGGTCACATGACCAACATGGCCGCCTAGCCCATATATAGTAAAGACCTTTAAAAATCTCTCCTCCAGAACCAATTGACCGATGGCCTTGAAAGTTGGTATGTAGCATCGGGTACTTAAATACTATCGAGATTGTTCAAATTGTTTACCTTGTGTTGACCTTGACCATGTTACGGTAAGGTCAAATATGACAAACACGCTAGAACATAAGATTTCATGGAAGGTTTTGAAGATTTAGGGTCAACAAGACCTGTCAGCGGGAAAGGATATCTCGCCTGACAGCGCATTGCCCATCACCTAAAAAACTTTAACGTAAAAGTTTAACACTTTGCTAACGCAGACGCCGCCACCGCCGCCTACGCCGGGGGTAGTGCAATAGCTTTTCCTGTACATTCGTACAGGCTAACAAAATTGGTATTTGCAATCATCATAATGAGTACGTGAAGATTCGTGAGTACAAGAGGGCAAGGTCGTTCTTTGACCTTTGACTCTGAATTTTCATAGTTTGACAGATTCAAACTTCTTCTAAAAAGCCACTGAGCCAATTGTAACCAAATATCATATAGAGTTTTCAGGGGTTAAGGGAATGAAAATTTCTTCATTTGGTATGGGTCACATAATCAACATGGCCGCCATGCCCATATATGGTTAAAACCTAAAAAAACGTCTTCAGCAGATCCAATTGGCTGATTGCCTTGAAGCTTGGTATGTAGCATTGGTTAGTCCATTACTATCAAGATTGAACAAATTATGACCTTGGGTTGACCTTGACCTTTTTACACCAAGGTCAAATGTGGGAAAATGCTGGAACATAAAATTTCATTGGAAAATTTGAAGGTTTTGGGCTAAAATGAATGACCTAAAAGGTCAAGGTCATTCTTTGACCTTGACCCAGATCTCTCATTATTTTGACAGTTTCAAACATTTCCTCAAAATTCAAAGGGCCAATTGTACACACATTTCATATACATCCTCCGGGGGTTGATTGAATGAAAATTTGTTCAAACGGTCCAGGTCACGTGACCAACAAGGCCGCCATACCCATTTAAACCTTTAATATTTTTCTTCTCCAGAACCAATACACCTTTAAATTTGGTCAGAAGCATGGAGTACTAGAGTACTACCTAGACTGTTCAAATGATGAGCTTGGGTTTACCTTGACCTTTTTTGCAGCATGGTCAAATATGGGAAAATGCTAGATTATAATATTTTATGGAAAGTTTCGAGGAAAGTTTCGAGAAATAAGCCTTAAATGGTATATAAGGTTGTTTTAATGAGTACACAAAGAGCTATGAGTACAAGAGGTCAGAGTCATTCTTTGACTTTTGACCCAAGACTCTTGACAATTTCAGACACACGAAAACGCCACTTTGCCGATTGCTCAGGTGAGCGATTCATGGTCTCATGGCCTTCTTGTTTCTTTTCCGTCAGTAATGTACTTTCAGAGTTATGCTCCTTTTTAGAAATATCAAATGTATATTTGTAAGCAAAATTTTGGAAAAAGTATTTGAGGAAGGTTGTTCATATTTGATATACTGGAAGGGCCTTAAGTGAAGATCTATCCTAAAACAAAATTTGGAAAAATTTTATTTGCATTAAAGTCAGTAGAATATGTTCTATGAAGGGATTATCCTTTAAAAGTAAGGAACACACCAAAAAAATGAAAACGAACGGTTGTTCCAGTTTTCTGGGCTCGACAAGCTTGTTTCAGCCATTTAGGCCTCATCAATATCAGCGACCCTCAATTATTTTCAAAGTTATACAATGAAATCAATTATTCTGAAAGACTAGCAAAAATATATATACTATAGTGAAGGGCAGATTGACTTTAAACAGTGACCACACAATCCCTATCACCGGCTAATTATATTTTTGAAAGTTTTATCCTTTGGAAGCAAGGAATACACCAAAGTACTGAAAACTAACAAATGTTCAAATGTTCTGTACCAAACAAGCTTGTTTCATCCAATTAGGCCTCATCAGTGACCCTCAACTATTTTTAAAGCTCATCAGCTGAATCAATTATTCCAAAGGACTAGAAAATAAAATCTACACTATAGTGAAGGGTAGGAACACTTTTTACAGTGACCACACAGTCTCAATCACCAGCTGTAGTGAAACTTAATATGCCATAGCTACAATTATATGTTTTTAGTAATACAGAGCCCACCAAAACTATTAAATGACAACTTCATGTCAAGTTTGTTTAAATCCCTTTGGATTTTCTCCCTTCCTGATCGCTTATTAAAACAGTAGTGGTCAGTTTTAAGCTAACCTGAGCCAGAGGCTCCGGGGAGCTTAAAATATAGGCAGCTCCGTCGTCCACAATTTCAAACGACTTCTTCTCTGAAACCACTGGTCGATTGTAACAACTTTCATATAATGCCTCTAGGGGTCATGGGAACGAAAAATGTTTTTTTTTTGTCACATGACCAACATGGCCGTCGAGCCATATATGGTAGAACGCTTCTCCAGAACCAATTGGTCAAAGGCGTTGAAACTTTGTATGTAGCATATGGTACACGAGTACTACCAAGATTCTTCAAATTATGAACTTGGGTTGACCTCAACCTTTTCTTACTGCAAGGTCAAATTAGCTTGCTAGTACTTTATATGGGAAAATGCTAGAACTTAACACTTCATGGAAATTGTTGCAGATTTTGGGCTAAAATTGGTATATTTAGTCGTCTAAATGAGTACATGATGGTTAAGAATTACAAGCGGTCAAGGTCAGTCTTTGATATTTGACCAAAGTCTCTCATATTTCAACACTTTCAAACATCACCACAAAAGCCAATAGGCAAATTGTAATCGAATTTTATATAGAGCCTCAAGGGTCTTAGGACAAGGCCCGAAATTGCTCACTTGAGCAATTGGCAAAGTTGCTTTTTCTTATGACTGAAATTGTCAAAATATGAGTCTTGGGTCAAAAGTCAAAGAATGTCAATGACTCCTTGTAAGGTCAAGGTAAACCCAAGGCCATCATTTTAACAGTCTTGGTAGTACTCTAGTACTCCATACTACTTACCAAGTTTCATGGCCATAGGTGTATTGGTTCTTGAGACAAAAATATAAAAGGTTTATACCATAAATTGGTATGTTGGTCATGTGACCTGGAACGTTTGAACAAATTTTAGGCTCCATATGAATTGTGATTACAGTTGGCCCTTTGGCTTGTAAGGAAATGTTTGAAAATGTCAATATATGAGATCTGGGTCAGAGATCAAAGAATGACCTTGACCTCTTTGCTCATAATTCTTCACTACCTCATTAAAGACGACTGTATATACCAATTTGTAAGCCAGAATCTTCAAAACTTCCCATGAAATTTTATTTCTGGCATTTGCCCATATTTGGCTTTGCCGGAGAAAGGTCAACCCAAGGTCATAATTTGAACAAATTTGATAGTACTCGAGTACCCAGTGCTACATATAAAGTTTCAAGGCCATCAATCAATTGGGTCTGGAGGAGATCTTTAAAGGTTTTACCATATATGGCCATAGAGGCCAGGTTGGTCATTTGACCTGGATGTTTGAACAAATTTTCATTCCCTCAACCCCTGGAGGCTCTATATGAAATTTGGTTTCAATTAGCCCTTCGGCTTTTTAGTAGATTGTTTGGTATTGTCAAAATGAGGCAGTTCTGGGTCAAAAGTCTAGAATGACTTTGACCTCTTGTACTCATAAATCTTCGTGTACTCATTCAGATGTATGTATACACCAATTTTTAAGCATAAATCTTCAAAAAATTTCATGATATTTTATGTTCTAGCATTTTGCCATATTTGACCTTAACCCAAGGTAATCAATCTTGATAGTACTTGAGTACCCAATGATATACACCAAGTTTTAAGGCCATCGGTCAATTGTTTCTGGGGAAGAAGTTTTTTTAAAGCTTTTACCATATATAGGCATGGCGGCCATGCTGGTCGTGAAACCTTGACAGTTTGAACAAATTTTCATTCCCTCACTTCCTGGAGGCTCTGTATAAAATTAGTTACATTTGGCCTAGTGTTTTTAGGAGATTGCTTGAAATTACCAAAATATGAGAGTTCTGGATCAAAGATCATTGAATGACTTTGACCTCTTGTTCTCACAAATCTTCATGTCCTCATTAAGATGACTTTATATACCAATTTTTAGCCTTAATCTGCAAAACTTACCATGAAATCTTATGCTCTAGCATTTTCCTGTATTTGATCTTGCCGTAAAAAAGGTCAAGTGCACCCAAGGTCATAATTTGAACAATCTTGAGAGTACTTGAGAACCCAATGCTTCATATCAAGTTTCAAGGCCATTGGTCAATTGGTTCTGGAGGAGATTTTAACGTTTTTCATCATATATATATGGGAGATGCGGCTATGTTAACTATGTGACGTAGACCGTATGGATAAATTTTCATTCCTTCAACCCCTGGAGGCCCATATGAAATCTGGTTTCAATTGGCCCAATGGCTTTTGAGCAGATTGTTTGAAATTGTCAAAATATGAGTTCTGGGTCAAAGGTCAAAGGATTACCTTGACCGCTTGTACTCATAAATCTTCATGTACTCATAAAAAACTACAGATACCAATTTTAGCCCAAAATCTTCAACAGTTTCTTAGATATGTTCTAGCATTTTGCCATGTAAAAGGACAAGGAAGCAAATTTGACTTTACCGTAAAAAAGGTCAAGGTCTTCCCAAGGTCATAATTTGAACAATCTAGGTAGTACTCGCGTACCCAATGCTAAATACTAAGTTTCAAGGCCGTCGGCCTATTGGTTCTAGAAGAGATTTTTTTAGGGTTTTACCATATACGGGCATGGCGGCCATGTTGGTCATGTTACCAAGACCGTTTGAACAACTTTTCGTTTCTAAGACCCCAGGAAACTACCTATGAAATTTGGTTGCCATCGGTCCAGTGGTTTCAGAGAGGAAGTTGTTTCAAATTGTTGACGGATGGACGACGATGACGGACGACGGAGCCTCCTATCCTATAAGCTCCCCTTGAGCCTTCGGCTCAGATGAGCTAAAAATTGTTCAAACAGCCCGGGTCACATGACCGACATGCCCATATAATACTATGGTAAATACCTTTACAATGCTTCTTCTCCAGAACCATATGACCATATGCTTCACAGCATTTTGTGTAGCAAATTGAAACTTATGGGTGTTGGCTCTACCAAATGGTTTGAATCTTATTTGTCTAATAGAAGTCAGCTGGTTAATGTGGGTAAAACAAACTCAGACATAGCTAATGTAACTTGTGGTGTACCTCAAGGGAATATTTCGGGTCCATTACTCTTCTTGTGTTATGTGAATGACATGGTGATTAGTATCGATCCTGACTGCAAACTTTTGCTGTATGCTGACGACAGTACAATTCTATTTTCTCACAAAGATCCAGATCAAACTGCAAATAAACTCGGAAAAGTTCTTGAATCATGCTCAGAATGGCTTGTTGATAACAAATTGTCTCTTCACCTGGGAAAAACAGAATGTATACTGTTTGGATCCAAAAGGAAACTTAGGAAAGTGAAGGATTTCCATATTGTCTGCAATGACCACACGATTGATTCTACAACTTCTGTAAAATACCTTGGTCTTAACATAGATAATCTACTATCTGGTGAAATCATTGTGAACAGCATTATTTCAGAAGTTAACGCTCGTCTTAAATTTTTGTATAGACAAAGTAATAGTCTGTCAGCAAAAACTAGGAAAAACTTATGTTCGGCTTTGATATTGTGCCACTTTGATTATTCATGTTCATCTTGGTATGCTGGCCTCAACAAAGGTTTGAAAAAGAAACTGCAAATAGCTCAGAATAAAGTCATCAGATTCATTAATCGCCTAGGACCTAGAACAAGGATCACATCGGATATTCTTATGAACCTGAATTTACTCAATGTTGAAACTAGGGTAAAACAACTAAGATTAAATCATGTGCATAAGATCTTCAACAACTTGTGTCCTTCATACCTTCAAGAAAATTTTGTACCTTTGAGAGACGTACATCACCATAATACTAGGTCTAGTGGGTACAACTTCTTAGTTCCAAATTGTAAAGGCGTCGAGGACTCAACTTTTTATTATACTGGTATCAAAGATTGGAATTCTCTTCCTGAGTGGTTGAAAAAATTGGAAAGCCCACAGAAATTTAAAATAGCCCTCAAGAAATATCTGATTGAGTATTGTTGTGCAACTGAGCAAGAGCTGACCTTATATTATTGAGCATATAACATTCCTCTTTTGTCTGTGATAGCATTTTTGGTACACCATATAAGTTCTCGGGCCTTTTAAAACATTAATGGACCGTGACATGACAAAACCAACAAAGTGGCATGCGCATCAAGCGAAGAATCAGATCAGCCTGGGCATCTGCCCACACTGCTCAGAGTCTTGGTTGTGTGCTGAAAGGGTAGCTTTGGACCTAAGCTGGCTCCATGCGGACAACGAAGACTCGGTGTCTGGTCAGTCTGGGCGGATGCCCAGGCTGATATGAGTCTTTGCTGGATGCAAATACTACTTTGTTGCTTTTGTCATGTCTCGACTAATTATGCATCACAATATTAGTTATGTTAATGAAATCATCATAGTCATCCATTTTCCGCATAGAATCAAGGTTTTCAGTCCTTAATCTTTCGTTTTTCGAAGCTCAAAATAATCCGTCATTTTATTGATAGTGGAAAATAATTTTTGCACGTGAAATTCATTCCGAAGATTATCTATGAAAATAAGCATCCAACGGCCTTAATTCTCGGTTTATCGGCGACGTGAAATTGGGCCTAAGTGTGATCGGGGAATAAAAGTTTGTTCTCGGGATCTTGACCAAGGTGGCCGCCATGCCCATATATGGTAAAAACCCTTCAAAATCTTCTCCAGAACCAAAAGGCGTATGACCTTGAAACTTGGTATGTAGCTTTGGGCACTCAAGCCCATTATAGTTTATACAAATGATCGTGCGTTGACCTTGACCTAATTTATGACACTGTCAACTTTGGTACATTATGTAGGCTTTTATAGGGGAAAATGCTTAAACAGTGGATGTTTCAGAAACTATTTAAGTCTAAGGTACAATATTTGGTATATATATGGTTGACTAAATGACCAGATGAAGATATTTTGTCGTTAAAGGTCAAGGTCATTCTTTGACTTTTGTACAAGGTCATTGAGATTCTGTCACCCGTCAACATTTTCAAACATCTTCTCAGAGGCCACTGGGGTCAATTGAAGCCATATTTCACATGGAGCTGCATCGGCTTAAAGGAACCATAGTTTGTTCAGATGGTCTTAGTCACTTGACCAAGATGGCCACCATGCCCATATATGGTAAAAACTCTTCAAACGTCTTTTTCTCGAGAACCGAAAGGCCTATAACCTTGAAACTTGGTACCGGTATGTAGCATTGGGCACTCAGGCCCATCATAGTTTATACAAATGATTACTGTATTTCATATGGAGCTTTTATACTGGGTCAAAGGAATCAAAGTTTGTTCAGATGGTCATGGTCACATGAACATGGTGGCCACCACGCCTATATATGATAAAAACCCTTCAGAAATCTTTGTCCAGAAACAAAGGCCCAGTGACATTGTGGCTTGGTATATAGAATTGGGACTCAACATTAATCCCCAAGGGAGGGGGGTTATCTGCCCCTGCCCTAGTGCTATATACATGTATAAAAGCATTAAAATATATACCAGGACCAAGTGTCAGGTGAGCTACAGGACCATTGGTCCTCTGGTTTATTTTTCTATTCAGCATCTTTTATCAAATCAGTTAAATAACGGCTTCTCTTCGTATTTCGTCTGAGCTTCAAAAATATAAAATATGCTAGAAAAGCAATATTCAATCGAACTACCATTTACAGATATAAAAAGGATTTTATTTCAATTTAAATTCAGATTGTCATGCACATACTTTTTAAGGTCTGTATCACCTTTTTTAACATTTAAGTGTACATAATGCATGTATTTCTTTTTCTATCAAGGCACTTACTAAAGCTGGAAGTTTTGACCGTATTAGGACAATAATAAAAGGGGCATAAATACGACTGTGTTCTCTGTCATAATTGGAATTGATAATTCATGTTGATTATTTCTTTTAATAATTTTCTGATATTTTAAGATTCCGAAGAAAGAAAAACTAGTTGAAAAATAAGAAGTCTTTCTTTCTGTCGATACTGCACTCGGTCAGTAACTGACCATGATTGCAGGCGCGGGGTGTGGCGCATAAGTTTAAAAAAAAAATAAAAAAAAGATAGTATTTACACACTAAACATTCACACCGGACAGCTGAAAATGGAAACCAAGTAGAAAACTATGAATATTTATTTCTTACAACTTACAGAAATATAATATAAATAATAATTGTATTTTGTAGCACTACGCTTGATAGTTCCAGCGTTGGTTGACAGTTGTTTTTGTTTTGGTAGATGTCAGTCATTTGCCCTTTAATTCTCCATTGTTATTATTTTTGTATTTTCCTGACTTTTTATAGAAAAGTCCTTTTTATAGAAAAGTCAAGTCTGTTTTCCCTCCATTTCTTGCTCTGCAGACGACAGAGTGAAAGACAAGCTAATCACATGATCACCAAATATAGTTCACGTCATGTACTGCATGATCGCTCTCAGTGAGTAGAGTAACTCCCCTTGAAGCGGCTTTAAGCCCTATCATTTGCAAGATCATCACCCACTTTATCTTCCTGTTCAGCTCCAATTTTCGTTCTATTGATATTCTTTGAATGCTCCCTTTTCTGAATTTATTTGGTTTTGGGTTTATGCAGTTATGTGTACTTACATTCTTCATTGTATTTTGAAATTTTATTCCAGTCGCTGATGATTCAAATGATTCATCTGATCCCAGCTGCATGACGATAGGTCTTGTACCATGCTCATTATAACGTCTAAGTATCAATTGTATATGTTAGCAAAATGCATGATGAAACGTGTCCTTGGACATTCTCACCCTTCCTCTAATCCAAGACGAATATGTTGCGAAGGATCAAACAACAGTTCTACCACGTACCACTTGGTCTGTACACATTAGATACTATAGTTAAGTTTTAAGACCGTCAGACTGCTCTATTTTTGTTGGAATAAAATAATAATTGCATGTATAACTTTGATAGTTGCATAGAGGTTTGTAAACCTTCAGCCACATACATTACAGTCTTTTTCCTCATATATGTTTTAGCATTGTTATATGTGTTTATATGAAGCAAGCAAAATGATTTTACTTGATATGTTTTGCTGTTCTTCGTCGTTTATTTTGTGGTCAGTATGCATGATGCACATTTTCAATACCTACACTTAAATTGAGCTTTATTCAATGCCAAGTGGTGTGTGATCTGCAAATATATTGAGTTGAATAATGACACATATGGGTTATAGTATGCTTCCTTCAAAACTTTGCATATAAACTGCATATATGTTTAAACATGTCTGTATGAATTATAACATGCATGCAGAGTTGCAAGGCAAGTCTCATTTCGTTTTGACCAACGCACGTATCTGAATTAACATGTCCTTACCTGAACTTGATTTTCGCCGTCTTGAACTAACAGATTCCGGTGTAATTTCTTCATCAGTATTTAGAATATAATCATTTGTAGTTCCTCCCAATACCAAAGGCTTCGAGTTTTTTACATTTCAGGTGTCGTCTCACAGCAATTTTAGTTCTAGCTCAATTTGTTTCTAAATGGTTTTAGATAGGGCTTTGCTTAGATGGTAGTACAAGTAGAATGTGTCCATATAATTTATGTTTTGGTTCTATATCGTTTATCAAAAAATGTTCTTATAGAAAGGTATAACCTCAGTTTATAAAAGACATTTATTTTGTGGGGTAGACAATTCAGCATTAATTAGCGCTGTCACAGACAACATATCCGAAGCTATTTGTTTGAAAGAAAATCAAATTATTGTTCTCTTGCTGAATCCAGGGAAAGGTGGTACCGACCCTGCCCCTAGTTTAGGTACAATATGTACAAACTAAATTTATTTTGTAACCATATACCTTTGTCATTATTGTGGTATCCTTTTTCATCATTGTGTTGTCTTTTTATGTACTTGTAAATTCCGATGACCTGATTTTGTTCTGTTAAGATAGTTTGTTATGTTATTGGTGAAACAAATATGGCCGCTGAGACATACTTATCTATTGATATGATTGAACTGAAAATTGTTGCAAAATATTTTCACTTGATTGCTCATGATATTGAACAGAAAAAAGATGTTTCAATTCAATTCCCAAGATCAGTGTCTTTAGCTGATTGCCAAGATTTCCTAGATATCATTTTACAAGCAAAACCAGTTTTACCAAAGTTACTCTCAGTTCTTCATGCATCAGCAGTTTTTATATTAGCAGATTATTTTTGTGTCGATTTAATATTTGAAGAATTATATGCTAGTTTTACACATTCACTGACATTTTCACCATTGTTTATGAAGTTATTTGTGGAGTATTTTTCTCATACACAACCGCAAACTGTTGATTTTTATCATGCTTTTACTGAGTCATTCAGAATACCTAAGTCAAAATTAACATTACATAATGCGTCTTGCACAGGAATGAAAGGCCTGACAAAAATTGCTAGAGAGCACCATAGAAGGGCAATGTATATCAATAGCCTACGTGTCGCCCGTTGTTACATATGTGAAAGAAATATAACTTATACCATACGATTCAGTGACAATGAAGATATGGTGTATGATCAAAACAAGGTAACAAAAATGCCATGTGCAACTCCTACACACCCCTGGTGTACATTTAACATTATGCAGACGCAATGGATTTCATTGCTGCAAAAGATGCCACACTATGTTGCATAATGGACAATCATCTTTCGTTGACATCAACTATGCTCGACAAAGACTGAAACTTAGGAGCAGGTATGGCATTTCAGTTAGAAGAATACTTCCAGCATTAGACTTTGACCAAATCGTGTCTATGCATTTTAATTGTTAGTCCCATAAAACATATATGCCTACGAACTGAACTTGCCAAATATGATGAACATGTTCAAACAGCCGTGAGGCCAATTGATGTAAAAAATCTGCTGATATTTGTTAATTATTCTCTTAATATTTAAAAGGGTTAATTTGCATATTGTTTTGTTGTATTCATTTGCAATCATGATGGCTGCATTAACAAGACCTGATGCTAAGCAAGAATCAAATTGTGGACAGGTGAGAAATATAATTAATGATGGTGCTGAAGCCTTAGCAAGGGGTTCAGATTGTACTAGTCTCGTCCTCCGCAGAGCCTCGACTTGAAAAATAAAAAAAAAGTGTCTGAGATTTCCATGTCTCGGCCTCAAACCCATGATTTATTCTGTTAATCTTTTGTGCAAAAGGTATTTGTGATTTATAACCTCTTTCGATCAATCATATTTGTTTTAATAATCATATTGAATAGCATGTATTAAAATTATACTACTATGTCAAGATTTTTGTTATGAATCTGTCCTCCTTTTAAGAATACCGAAAACCTGAAATGTGGCAACTGAAACATTGCTAAATAAATATGTTTTCACAGTGCCTTGGCTATAAGAAAAGTGGAGCATCTTAAGTTCAAGTACACTTTAGATTTTGGCCCTAAAAGATTGTATATATATATATATTTGTGACGATTAAACGAAAAAATAGCATGTGAAGTCTTTATCGATTTTAGCTATATATATATATATATATATATATATATATATATATATATATATATATATATAAAATAGAAAGAAGAAATCTGCCTGAAAGTTCTGTCGCTTTATTTTCTTAACCGGTTTCACTACTGCATGTAGATCATCAGAAAAAGTGAAAAAAACATTAACACAATCACAATGTTAAAATAACATGGAGATAAATTATATATATGGTCTAAATGAGTACATGAGGATTTATGAGTACAGGAGGTCATGGTATGTCTTTGACTTTTGACCCAAGACTCATATTTTGACAATTTCAGACATAAGAAAATGCCACTTTGCCAGTTGCTCAGGTGAGCGATTCAGGGCTTCATGGCCCTCTTGATTCTATTTTAAAACGATTTTTATGTCGACCTTTTACCATACTACTGTAGGATGAAAAAAGTAACTATCAAGTTTTTTTCACCCGACATAGGGAGGAGGGGGGAGGGGGGACTATAGAAATGACCCTCATCCGTCCGTGTGTGCATCTGTCCTTCTGTTCATCTGTCCATTCATCCAAAATCTTGTCCCTGCAACTTCTCCTACTTCATTCATTGGATTAATTTGAAATTCTACATATTGTATTCTTATGATATGAAGATGTGATTGTGGTTTTCGATTATTTTTTTCGGCCATTTTTGATGGAGTTACAGCCCTTGCTGATTCAGACCTTGGCCCCGCAACTCCTGCCATATCTTATATCAGATTGATTTGAAATTGGGCAGTAGGTTTCATCATGATCTGAAGGTGTGCATGTGATTTTGGAATTTTAGTTGTACATTTACTTACAAAGTTTGCCCCTTCATCATTTTTGTCATTTTATCCCCCGACCGAAAGGTTCGGGAGATATAGCGATGAGCCTGGCGTCCGTCCGTCTGTAAACATTTTCTTGTCCGCTCTATATCTTGAATACCCTTTGGAATATTTTCATGATACTTCACAGTTATGTAGAACAGGTCATGATGATGTGTCGCGTACAAGAATGGTAACTCTTGCTATTGTACTTTTTGAATTATCTCCCCTTTGGTGATTTTTTGGCAGATTCGTGTCCGCTCTGTAACTTGAATACCTTTTGGAATATTTTCATGATACTTCACAGATATGTAGAACAGGTCATGACGGTGTGTCGCGAACAAGAATGACAACTCTTGCTTTCTTACTTTTTGAGTTATTTCCCCTTGATCATTTTAGGTATGATTTCGTGCCTGCTCTATAACTTGAATACCTTTTGGAATATTTTCATGATACTTCACAGATATGTAGAACAGGTCATGACGATGTGTCGCGAACAAGATTGACAACTCCTGCTTTCTTACTTTGTGAGTTATTTCCCTTTGATGGTTTTAGGTGTGATTTCGTGTCCGCTCTATAACTTGAATACCTTTTGGAATATTTTCATGATACTTCACAGATATGTAGAACAGGTCATGATGATGTGTTTAAAGAAGAATGACAATTCTTGCTTTCTTACTTTTGGAGTTGTCTCCCTTTGATGATTTTAGGTGTCCCCTCCATAGCTTGAATACCTTTTGAAATATTTTCATGATACTTCACAGATATGCAGAACAGGTCATGACAACTTGTCTCATACATGAATGATAACTCTTGCTTTTAGACTGAGTGAATTATTTCCCTTTGGTAGTTTGAGCTGCTGTTTGAGTCTCTGCTCCACCACAACTGTATAACCCTGGCCATCTCCAGAATTTGAATAACCGTGTACCTTTTAGAATATTGATGATCATGCTGTGATATCTTATCAGTGTTCCTAACTCTCTCTTACCCCTCCACATTCCCGTGCCCCCTCCTGCCCCCCCTCCCCCCCCAAAAAAAAAACATATATTTTTTTTTCCCAGATTTTGATTCTTTGTCCAAATTCACTTACTAGAGAGCTCAAAATTAGGTTTGTAGGGCTTGTACTTGAGAAGTTATTCACACATTTTGAAAACTGAATGTATCGTATGCTATACATTTGTGTATATCGTGGCTGTTTGAGATATTACCTCTTTTTAGCAGTCAAGCATACTGTTTTAGTCTGAGTGTTAGATAATCATGCATCTGTTAACAGTTAATGTCAATCAGAAGCATAAAAGAACGACAATATATACTGAACGCCAAAAGAAACGCATACAAGTTTAGGTTCAGTTTTCTTCTGTCAACTGATTTATGGTTTTAAATCATATATAGCAGAAAACACTACTGACGTCTGCCAACAATAAAAACTTATCTTCTTGCAAAATTAAACTTCACCTGTCGTGAAACATTCAAAGTTGTTGTAAGAATTGTCTTTCCTTTGGTGGCATAACAAATTGTTTCCAAAACACGACTCTGATGTGTGGTTATGAAAAAAAACGTCGGTTTTATTACCATGGTGTTCTTCTTAGGAACATGACAGCAGTTTGAAGTTGAACACTTGTCAAATTATCTCCCTTGCAATTAAACAAATAGCAAAATGGGAAGTCCAATAACACCAAAAGTTCTGCAGTGCTACGAAAAATTTCTTTGCAAACATTTTTATTTTACTCATGTTAATTCATTTAACCGCTTTGTATGAATGGTTTCTGTTCTTTTCAAGAAATACAGGGTGTTAAAAGGTCTATGGAAATCCAATGGTAAACCAGTGTTACTGTTTCTACTGCCAACTTTCACCTGGTTGTTTCTCTAAAACGCAAAGCTCGACTGCTTTGATTTTTTCGCTGTTTCTTACCCTTGCCGCGGACATTATGTCTGGAGAAAATAATCAGCTGAGCATTATATGGAATTTAAAATTCAGCTTCTGAAAGTATGGTGACTTTAACTTTAACCCCATCACAAAAGCAAGCGTTCTGGTCTCTAAAGTTTATGGAATATCGATGCGTTAAGGTGCTCATTCTGTCGGAATATCATAAACAAAGTAACTCAAAATGTGTAAATAAGAGTATATACCTATACCTTCAAATGAATTGGGCGTATACATTGTATGCGTTTCTTTTGACGTTCAGTATATTACTAATATGTGTTTTGAAGTGCACCCTTTTTACCAAGGCCCATGGGGGTCTTCGGTCGGGGGATTTGCCATCTCCTCTGATGGCTATTTTTCCAATTTTCAAACCATTTTAACCGTGAGAGCTGAAATTTGGTATAGTATGTTATTAGTATTTGTAAAATTGATTATTCTGGTTATTGTTAGGACGTGCTTGCATGATTTATGACAGAGTTTAGTTTAAACATATTTTATTGCCAAATAATCTATACAGCAACTGGGTTGGACCACAAGTTCTTACAACATTAATTACGGTCCTCCCCATTATGACAGAGTTATTACCCTTTCATAGATAATAGACATTTACTTTAAGGTAAAAGGATAACTCCAGAACTATTCATACTCATGGGCTGAATTTTCATAACTGCATTGGTCATTTTTCATCAGAATGATATTAGCAGGATTATGGCCCTTGTTATTTTGTTATTGGCTATACAGTCTTGACGTTTTGGGCATTCTGTAAGGGCCTAAAGTTTCAGTAACCTGATTTTAGCCATTTATGCCCCTTTCTACACTTAAGTATTTTATAACTTCATAGAGGCCCAGCATTTGGGTATATGTCTTGGCTTATGCCTCAATTATTATTTGCTTACAAGGTCCTGAAATACACTAATTACTGTATTACTGTTTTTGTACGCCCGTCGAAGATGGGTCGTATTGTGTCGTGGCCTCCGTCTGCCCGTCCATCCTTCCGTCTGTCCGTCCATTAACTTTTCGTGTCTGCTCTTTATCTCCTTAACCCCTTGACAGATTTTTTTTGAAACTTGGGTCATATGTTTGCCTTATCGTGACGATGTGTAGAACTCAGATTTCAACGATGTCCAACAAAGGTCAAGGTCACAATTAAAGGTCAAAAGGTAGCATTTCGTGTCCGCTCCATATCTCGAAAACCGTTTGAGATTTCTTCATGAAAGTTTGTACAAATATAAAGCACCATCAGACAGTATGCAGAGAAAAAGAACAATAACCCTACTTTCAGTTTTGACGGAATTATGTCCCTTTGAATTTTTAGCTCACCTGAGTCGAAGACCCACAGGTGAGCTTAAAGTATAGGCAGGCATCTCCGTCGTCCGTCCGTCATTCATCATTTTCAAACGAATCTCCTCTGAAACTACAAGGCCCATTGGTACCAAATTTCATATATAGCATCTATAGGCAAGGGAACCAATAATATTTTTTATTCAAATCCCTTTAGAACTTTGGTGGCTATGACTGCTTAAAGTTTCCATTGACTTGTATAGGAAAAAATGAAAATTTGTATTTATATCTATGTCACTGCAGATATTTTGACAAATCTTTTATTGAAATGTTCCTTGAGTAGTCGTCTATCAACCCCATGAATTATGTAAATTGCACAATTTGGCTGGTTGCCATGGCAACTGAATTGTTAAAAATGGAAAAAATATTTAAAAAATCATCTCAGAAACTATGCCACCAATATAGCTGAAACTTCACAGAAAGGATCTTAGTACTAGCCTAAATAAGACTAATAAGACTACTGTTTTTCTTGGCAATTACTCCAGCAGTTTGGTTGCTATGGCAACTTAAAGGTGCCATTGACTTATAATGGCAAAATGGAAAATTTGCATTTATTGCTATGTCACTGCAGATATTTTGACAAAACTTTTTTCAGAAATGTTCCTTGAGTAGTCCTCAATCAGCCATTTCAAATTTATGCAAATTGCTCAATTCGGCTGGTTGCAATTTCACCCGAATGGTTAGAAATAGAAAAAATATTTAAAAAATCATCTTCGCAGAAACTGTGTGGCCCATACAGCTCAAACTTTACAGGAAGGATCTTAGTATTAGCCTGTATAGAATAACTATGTTTCATTTGAATTGCTCCAGCAGTTTGGTTGTTATGTCAACTTATTGTTTGCGTTGACTTATAATGGGAAAAATGGAAATTAGCAATTCAAGCTATCTCACTGCAGTTATTTGGAAGTTTTCTTCTACAGAAATGTTTCTTGAGTACTCCTGTATGATTCATATGAATTCTGTCCAAATCACTGAATTTGATGAGTTGCCGCGGCAGCATAAAGAAAAAAATTTCGAAGAAATATTTTCACTTGATCAAACTTGCTGAGATGAATTTGAAATAAGGCCAAATTGTATAATTGACTTAAGAGTTAATTACCCTTGAGTGCTGAGGATGAATGGAATCGGGTGAGCTACTGGACCATTGGTCCTCCGGTTTGTATAGTAATTTCATATAAACTTTGTGTCCGCTCCATATCTCGAAAACTGTTTAAGATTTCTTCATGAAATATTGTACAAATATAAAGCACCATCATACTTTGTGCACAGAAAAAGAACTATAACGCTACTTTTAGTTTTGACGGAATTATGCCCCTTTGAATTTTTCGTTTATTAATTGCATATAAGCTTCATGTCCGCTCCCTATTTTGAAAACCGTTTAAGATTTCTTCATGAAATTTGTCTAAATATTAAGAACTATCAGACGATATGCGGAGAAAAAGAACCAAAACCCTACTTTCAGTTTTGATGGAGTTATGTCCCTTTGTACTTTTCCTTTAAGTAATTTCATAAAAGCTTTGTGTCCCCTCCATATCTCGAAAACGGTTTAAGATTTCTTATGAAAGTTTGTATAAATATAAAGCACTATCAGACAATGTGCAGAGGAAAAAAAGTATAACCCTGTTTTTACTTTAATAAAATTACGCCCCTTTGTATTTTAGCTCACCAGAGCACGAAGTGCTCAGGGTGAGCTTTTGTGATACCCTGATGTCCGTCGTATGTGTGTCCGGACGTCCGTCAATTTTTGCGTGTGTACACTCTAGCAGGCACAGTTTAGACCCAAACTTTATCAAACTTTATCAGAATGCTGGCCTTTATAAAGTCTAGGCCATGTTTGAAACTGTGTCATGTCTGGTCAAAAACTAGATCAATAGGTTAAACATCAGAAAAACCTTGTGTACGCTCTAGAGGTCACAATTTTTATCCAGTCTTCATGATACTTTGTCAGAATGTTTATCTCCATTAAATCTAGGCTCAGATTGAAAATGGGTATTGTCTGATCAAAAAGTAGGTTACTAGGTCAAATATTAGAAAAACCTTGTTTACGCTCTATAGAACACAGTTTTTATTCAATCTTCATAAAATTTTGACAATGATCTAGGCCAGATCTGAAACTGGGTCATGTCGTGTCAAACAATAGGTCAGTAGGTCAGAGCTTAGAACAAAAACCTTTTGTACACTCAGAGGTCACACTTTTTAGCTCACCTGAGCCGAAGGCTCACAGGTGAGCTTATAGTATAGGCAGGCATCCGTCCGTCCGTCCGTCGTCGATCCGTCGTCCGTCAATATTTTCAAACGATATCTCCTCTGAAACTACAAGGCCCATGGTTACCAAATTTCATATATAGCATCTATAGGCAGGGGGAACCAATAGTACTGTTTTTTATCCAAATTGCTTCAAAACTTTGGTTGCTATGGCAACTTAAAAATTCCATTGACTTGTATGGGAAAAATTGAAAATTTGCATTTATTGCTCTGTCACTGCAGATTTTTTGACAAAACTTTTACAGAAATGTTCCTTGAGTATTCCTCTATCAACCACATGATTTTAATGTAAATTGCACAATTTGGCTGGTTGCCATGGCAACCGAATGGTTAAAAATAGAAAAAATATTCAAAAATCATCTCCTCAGAAACTATGGAACCAATAAAGCTCAAACTTCACAGAAAGGATCTTAGTACTAGCTTCTATAAAAGTACTGTTTTTCTTGGCAATTGCTGTAGCATTTTGGTTGCTATGGGAACTTTAAGTTGCCTTTGACTTATAATGGCAAAATGGAAAACTTGCATTTATTGCTATGTCACTGCAGATATTTTGACAAAACTGTTATGGAAATGTTCCTTGAATAGTCCTCAACCAGCCTTATTAAATTTATGCAAATTGCACAATTTGGCTGGTTGCCATTGCAACCGAATTGTTAAAAATAGAAAAATATTAAAAAAAACCATCTCCGCAGAAACTATGAGGCCGATAAAGCTCAAACTTACTGAAAGGATCTAACTACTAGCCTCTATAGAATTACTTTTTTTCATGGCAATTACTCCAGCAGTTTGGTTGCAATGGCAACTAAGAGTTTCCATTGACTTATAATGGGAAAAATGGAAATTGGCAATTTTTGCTGTCTCACTGCATTTATTTAAATTTTCTTTCATCAGAAATGTTTCTTGAATAGTCCTCTATGTTTCATATGAATTTTCTCCAAATAGCTGAATTTGATTGGTTGCCATGGCAAAATATAGGGTAAATTTTCGAAAAAAATAAAATCTTCTGCTCAGAAGCCATATGGGGGATGAAGCTGATATTGTGCAAACATGTTGATGACAGAAGCCTCTACATGAATTTTGTTTTTTCTTCCAACCCCATAAGAACTTTGGTTGCTATGGCAACTTATAATTTCCATTGACTTATAATGGGAAAAGTGAAGCCATGAGGAGGATGAAGCTGAAACTGTGCATGCTTATTAATAACATTAGCCTCTACCTAAAGTATGTTTCATATTATCATTGCCTATGTCAATTGGTTGCTATAGCAACTTAAAGTTTCCATAGACTAACAATGGGGAAAGTGGACATTTGGTATTTATTTCTGTGTTACTGCAGATATTTTGACAAAAGCTGTACAGAAATGTTCCTAGAGTAGTCCTCTATCAGCCATATGAATTTTGCCCGAAGACCTGAATTTGATTGGTTGCCGTTGCAACTAAAAGGCCAAATTTTCCATTTTTTCATTTTTTTTTGGCCAAAGATCTTCTTCTCAGAAGCCATTAAGGGGGAATAAAGCTTATTTTTTGCATAAATGTTTGTGCTATTATCCTCTACATAAATGGTGTACTCAAATGCCAATAAATCACTCGGCTTTATCAAACGTAACATTAAAACCAAACATCCCGGTGTCCGCGAAGCGGCATACAAAACCATAGTGCGCCCTCAGCTAGAATATGCCTCTACAGTGTGGAGTCCATATACACAGTCAAATATTCACAAAATCGAAATCATACAGCGTAGAGCTATCCGCTGGACTTTGAATAACTATTCTCCCTATGACAGTGTCACTGCTATGCAGTCTAGCCTTGGTTGGAGGTCTCTGGAGCAGAGGAGAGCAGATGCTCGTCTTTGCATGTTTTACATAATTCTGCACAATATTGTTGCCGTGCCTCTACCAACGTATTTTACACATCCTACAAGAATGACACGTCACAGCCACCCCCTCACATTACTGCAAATTCACACTCAAGCAAATTTCTATAAATACTCGTACTTCCCCCTGGCTGTTGTGCAATGGAATCGACTTCCAGCTGATGTTGTTCTGCTGCCTAAACTGACTCAGTTTAGTGTGGCAGTCAGGTCTCTTGACCACCAGATGCCATAAATACAACAGACCTGTTTTTAACCTGATTTTAATATCTCACTTCTGTTAACAGTTTTAACCCTTTCATCTTTCTTCACCTCACTTTTGCACTTTTTAGACTCATCTATTCATCTCACTTTTTTCTTCACGGCGCGCAATCATCCTGCACGTAATCCTCGCGAGGGGGTGTTGCAGTATAACTAGATAGATAGATAGTATATTGACGGTACACATATGCTCGCAAAGTGGCTTGCTGAGGCACGGGGGTGGGGGGGGGGAAGCATCTTTATAAAACTTTTCCTATTTTCCATACATTCAATTGTAAAAACTTGCTTTTTACACCAAAAATCTAAATCTGTGTGTGATATAATTGAAAAATTGTTTTTGTGCCAAATATAGGGCGTTCAGAGCAACACATTTCAATAACAATTTAGACATATAGCGAAAGTTCATTTTTCCCCATTTTTATAGGCAACTTTACATTACAACTGTCAGAGGTCCTTGGGTCATATTGGGTCAAAAACTAGGTCTTATATTCTTGGTAAACATGATACTCAGGTGAGCGATTCAGGGCCACCATGGCCCTCTTGTTTGTATTGAAATTTTGTATTAAATACTTGTCCGTCCCTATCTCCTTAACCCTTCAGATGTTTTTTGAAACTTGAGTCAAATGTTTACCTTATCGAGGCAACGTGCAGAACTCATATTTCAACAATGTCCGACAAAGGTCAAGGTCACACTTAGAGGTCAAAGTTCAAAAGATAACAATAGTTGTCTGCTCCATATCTCGAAAACCATATAAGGTTTCTTCATAAAAGTTTATACAAGTATGAAGCATCATCAGATAATGTGCAGAGAAAAAAATCCATAACCCTGCTGTCAGTTTCGACGGAATTATGCACCTTTGTATTTTTAGCTCACCTAAGCCAGCGGCTCCGGGGGAGCTTATAGGATGGTAAGGCTCCGGCGTCCGTCGTCCGTCCGTCGTACGTCGTCCGTCGTCCGTCCACACTTTCAAACAACTTCTCCTCTAAAACCGCTTGGCCAATTGCAACCAAATTTCATATGTAGCCTCCTGGGACCTTAGGAACGAAAAGTTGTTCAAACGGTCCTGGTCACATGACCAACATGGCCGCCATGCCCATATATGGTAAAAACCTGAAAAAATCTTCTTCTCCAGAACCAATAGGGCGATGGCCTTGAAACTTGGTATGTAGCATTGGGTACACGAGTACTACCAAGATTGTTCAAATTATGACCTTGGGTTGACCTTGACCTTTTTTACGGTAAGGTCAAATTTGCTTCCTTATGCTTTTATATGGCAAAATGCTGCGACGTAAGATATCTTGGAAACTGTTGAATATTTTGGCCTAAAAATTGGTACATACAGTCATCTTAATGACTACATGAAGATTTATGAGTTCAAGAGGTCAAGGTCATTCTTTGACCTTTGACCCAGAACTCTCATATTTTGACAATATCAAACAATCTCCTCAAAAACAACTAGGCCAATTGTAATTAAATTGCATATAGATCCTCCAGGGGTTGAGGGAATGAAAATTTGTTCATACGGTCCAGGTCACATGACCAACATGGCCACCACGCCCATATATGGTAAAAACCTTTAAAAATCTTCTTCTCCAGAACCAGTAGACCGATGGCCTTGAAACTCGGTATGTAGTACTGGGTACTCAAGTACTATCAAGATTGTTCAAATTATGACCCTGGGTTGACCTTGCCCTTTTTTACGGCAAGGTCAAATATCGGAAAATGCTAGCACATGAGATTTGATGGTAAGTTTTGAAGATTTTGGCCTAAAAATTGGTATATACAATCATCTTAATGAGTACATGAAGATATGTGAGTACAAGAGGTCAAGGTCATTCTTTGACCTTTGACCCAGAAATTTCAAATTTTGACAATTTCAAAGAAACTGCTCTAAAACCACTAAGCCAATTGAAACCAAATTTCATATAGAGCCTCGAGGGGTTGAGGGAATGAAAAAAATTTCTAACGCTCCTGGACACATGACCAACATGGCCGCCATGCCCATACATGGTAAATACCTTTATAAATCTTCTTCTCCAGAACCAATTGACCGATGGCCTTGAGACTTTGTATGTAACATTGGGTACTTGAGTACTATCAAGTTTGTTCAAATTATGACCTTGTGTTGACCTTGACCTTTTACAGCAAGGTCAAATATGGGAAAATGGTAGAACATATGATTTCATGGAAAGTTTTAAAGATTTTGGCCTAAAAATTGGTATATACAGTTGTCTTAATGAGTTCATGAAGAATTATGAGTACAAGAGGTCAAGGTCATTTTTTTACCTTTGATCCAGATCGCTCATATTTTGACATTTTCAGCCATTTCCTCAAAAGCCAAAGGGCCAATTGTGAACACATTTCATATAGAGCCTCCAGGGGTTGATTGAATGAAAAATTTGTTCAAACGGTCCAGGTCACATGACCAACTTGGCCGCCATTACCACTTATGGTATAAATCTTTAATATTTTTCTTCTCCAGAACCAATCCACCTATTGCCTTGAAACTTGGTAAATAGCATGGAGTACTAGAGTACCACCAAGACTGTTCAAATGGTGACCTTGGGTTTACCTTGACCTTTTTAGCGGCATGGTCAAATATGGGGAAAATGCTAGAACATAAGATTTCATGGAAAGTTTTGAAGATTTTGGCCTAAAAATGGTATATATGGTTGTCTTAATGAGTACATGAAGATTTATGAGTACAAGTGGTCATGGTCATTCTTTGACTTTTGACCCAAAACTCATATTTTGACAATTTCAGACATGATAAGTAAAAGCCAGCTTGCCAATTGTTCAGGTGAGCGATTCAGGGCCTCATGGCCCTCTTGTTCATAAAGTAATTTCTTTTTAGCTATGTGTCTGCTCCATATCTTGAAAACCGTTTGAGATTTCTTTATGAATGTTTGTACAAATATCAGACGATACGCAGAGAAAAAGAACCAGAACCCTACCTGCGGTTCGGATGGAATTATGCCCCTTTGTAATTTTTGTCTATGAATTTCATATTAGCTTTGTTTGTTTTGTAGTTTTATATCTGCCTTATTATTGAAGATTTAAGCTACTGACAAAATTCTGCCATCTCTTGTTGTCTCGCCTGCGTAGCAGAGGCGAGACTTATGAATTGCTTTTCCGTGTCGGCGGCGGCGGCGGCGTAAACTTTGTCGATTTTTCGCGTTTAGGTCATAAGCGCTAACAGGCGAGACACCGCATTCCGTGGAATTCTTGTTTTCTTTCCAACTTTAAGCCCAAACGGGCGTATATTGCCCCGGCCAGCAGAACTCTTGTTTGCTACACAGCGACCCTGAAACTTAAGAAAGGGCTGCAGTTTGTGTCACATTTCAAACGTCGGATGACACTTGGCCGATGGCCTTTTATTATTTTTGTTTACTAAATCAGAAATTGACGAAATAAGGATACGTGGCGCGAAAGACTCAACATCAATCAAAACCCATCTGCATAATGAAAGCAACATTTTATATATATTTACCCATAAGACATAACCTGTCTTTTAAATATGTCACTCAAGGGTCCATTCAAATTTCGAGAGACTAAATTAAACATCTGGTGATTCACTTTCTAAATTTTATGCAATACACAGTTCTGTTAGTCATGATGTCTGGTTTAGGCGGTTAGTATTCGACTGAATGCCCCAGCGCATGGGGAGATAGATGATTTTGCATTCAATATTGTTATAAATAATTGACGAACAGATTGCCATATTCGTATACTGCAGTTAGCTTTGTTGAGTTGATTTACTAGAGATCAGTTCATGTCTTACATATGCTTTGGGACTAATGGCTGATCAGGGGAAATTGTCGCCCCCCCCCCTCCCTGCCGGCTTAAATAAGAAAAAATGTACATATTTGCTGTTTCGTCATTTTCTTAGGCTTTCTATTTTTCGGTATTTGGCCAATTGTTTCGTTTATGGTAGCTGGTGCCATTTTCCTTAGATTCATTGGTGGGTTGGTTAAATCGACGATTCCATCAACACCAAAGTTCCTACATACAAAATGATCAACAGACATCACCATTTTACATGCAACTTCAAAAAAGGAAAACGTTGACGTCATACATGACGTCATCAAAATTGCTATTTTTCATGAAGGCGCTGTCCATGGAAAAGTGCCGGGACACCCTGCTGCTCCTGGGCAGCCCTGGTTACTGTGTTTCTGACCAAATATACATCCGTACTCAGATCTTTTCAGTACTTTGTTAATTTGCAGTCTGGTATACTCTCCAAGATAAGATTGTCTCATACTTCTGGTTTCCGAAGTTATGGATCAGCTTTCATAGTACAATTTAATGATGTCCTGGCACTTTTCCATGGATAGTGTCATCTTGAAAAATAATGTATTACACAGATGCGAACGCTTTCCTTTTTTTACCTTGCATGTAAAATGGTGATGTCTCTTGGTCGTTTTGATGTAAACAGTGTATTGATATCTGTAACCTTCCGGCGCACAACTCCTGCCTATCTACATGGCTGGGCAAGGCTACACAGTTACTTAATGGTCATTAGAAACTCCAGCAAATCGAGTTTGTATTTTTTTTCATTCCTAGTTTCAACAGATTCTAACTTTTCAGACCTTATTACGTCCGCTTAATGAATGCCTTACATATACAGACTGAAGGGATAAGCACCAGCTACCGTGATGTAATATTTATCCATGTACGCATTGTCTTTTATAACATTTTCAGATATTTTCATGTTCAAATGATAACCGTTTCCGGAGTGTAATCCATCGTTTTCATCAATATAAACACACAGGTTTTGTCTTCACAAATGGTCCACACACAATATCTGGAAGCCCGTGGACTACGCTTTCCTGCTTTTCATTGGAGTGTTTTTTAGCTCACATGGGCACGAAGTGCTCAAGGTGAGCTGTTGTGATCGGTATGTGTCCGTCGATTGTCAACAATTTCTTCAAAAGATCTCCTCCTAGACCAGTGAGCCAATTTCAAAATAATTTAACACAAATTGTTCTCTTATTGCCTTGTCCGCTTCACTGAATAAAATGGCCGCCAGAGCTAAAAATAGAAACACCTGTAAACATCTTCTCTCAAGCCAAGAGATCGATTTCAAAAATAATTTCACAGAATTATTTTACTCATGGCCCTGAACCAAAATTGATAAAACGGTTCCACTCCATTGACCAAGATGGCCGCCAGAGCTAAAAATAGAAATAAAACTTTGAATGACACAGAGGGCACAGTTTTGATTAATCTTCATGAAACTTTTTCACAATGTTTGTCTTAATGTAATCTAGCCAAAATTTGAAAGAGAAATATGTCGGGTCAAAATATTAGGTCAAACCTCAGAAACACCTTTATACACTCTAGAAGGGATTTTATGAATCAATCTTTGTTAATCATTGTCAGAATGTTTCTCTGTGAGGTTTAGTAACGTTTCAGAACATTGTTATGTTGGGTGAAGTACTAGGTTATTCGGTCAAATCTTAGAAAAACCGTATGTTCCCTTTAGAGGGCACAGATTTGATCCAATCGTCATGAAACTTTGTCAGAATTTTTATCTACATTAAATTAAGGCCGGGTTTGAAACTGGGTCAGGTTGGGTGAAAAACTAGGTCATTATGTCAAATCTTAGAAAAATCCTAAGGTACACAAAAAGGCTTCAATTTTTACTGAATCTTTGTGAAACTCTGTCGTATGTGTGGATGTCTCAGAGGCTGAGTTCGAACATGGGCCATGTCAGTTTAAAAACTAAGTCACTAAGTCAAATCATGGAAAAACCTTGTTTCACAATAGATGCTTCAATTATCTATGATGTCAGTAAAACTCTATCAGAATGTTTGTTTCGACATTATCTAGGCCAAATTCAAATATAGGCCATGGCGGGTAAAATCTTCAGAACCAGTTGGCTGAATATCCGATGCAATAGCATTGGGGACTCAATCGGGTCCATCATATTGTCTTCATATTATGATCCTGGGTTAACATTTTCCTAATTTACGCCAAGGTTAGTAAGAAATCGATTATTCTTGGTTCACATGGTACTCAGGTGAGCAATCCTGGGCCAACATAGCCCTCTTAATTCATATACCTTTGTATAATTTAATCGCACCATCGTCTTTCTATATACATTTAGGGAAAATGCTACTTTTCCAGCAAAAGGGTACCTGACCTTGAAAAATTGACATTTTGTATGTCTACCAGACATGTGAACGGACTGGCCACCATCATTATTTTAAATTTCATACCCACTTGATTTCCTTGCCGAGCTGTTTAGGTTCTTAGAACGGTGCTCCTCGGAGACCTATAATGACATTTTAAACAACCGAGTGTCCCTACAATTATCAATAGAAATAGCCGTCCTCTGTAAATACGTACAAATGTTGATAGAAGTCCTTTACCTTCCCGATTACCTTAGCAATAAATATGCTGGAACACTAGAATTTAATACTGCAACCATCTTTAACCAATATGGTACGTTCCCCTACCCTGAGAGCTGTCTCCTCAAAAGAAAATTATTCGGGAATATTTATGTTAACGCCCTTATATCAAAACCAATAACTAATATCCGAATTAAGACACCCAGTCCATTGACCATTAAGTTATATACCACCTCTTCCATCCCCAACACATCCCACTACATGTACCTTCCGTTGCATAACTTTCAGGGACTCTTTCAGCACATAGCATGCATACAAATCTAATATACAGTCGCTAAGTTGTTATCCCCCGCCGAAGGCGGAGGGATATAGGTTTCTCCATGTCCGTCCGTCCGTCCTGTCTGTCCGTCCGTCCTTCCGTCCGTCCGTCCGGAGCCATAACTGAGTAACCACTGGACGGAATTGCATGAAACTTAAAATAAATATATATCACAGTAACGCGCTGCGGCACATGAAGTTTCATCAGACTGGCTGCAGTAATGCATGAGTTATTGCCCCTTTATTGGCTTAAAATCAATTAAATGATCCATAACTAAGTAACCACTGAGCGGAATTTCTTGAAACTTAAAATAAGTATATATCACTATAACACGCTGCTGCACATGAAGTTTCAACAGACTGGCTTCAGTAATGCATGAGTTATTGCCCTTTAATTAACTTGAAATCAATGAAGTGAGCCTTAACTAAGTAACAACTGGGCAGAATTTCATGAAACTTAAAATAAATATATATCACTATGATGTGCTGATGCACATGAAGTTTCCTCAGACTGGATTCAGTAATGCATGAGTTATTGCCCTTTAATTGACCCGCACGTCCTTCTGTCTGTCCATCCGGAGCCATAACTAAGTAACCACTGGACGGAATTTCATGAAGCTTAAAATAAATATATATCACTATAACACGCTGCGGCACATGAAGTTTCATCAGACTAGCTGCAGTAATGCATGAGTTATTGCCCCTTTATTGGCTTAAAATCATAAAATGAACCATAACTAAGTAGCTACTGAGCGGAATTTCTTGAAACTTAAAATAAATATATATCACTATAACGTGCTGTGGCACATAAAGTTTCATCAGACTAGTTTCAGTAATGCATGAGTTATTTTCCTTTAATTAACTTGAAATCAATGAAATGAGCTGTAACTAAGTAACCACTGGGCAGAATTTCATGAAACTTAAAATAAATATATATCACTATTATGTGCTGATGCACATGAAGTTTCCTCAGACTGGATTCAGTAATGCATGAGATATTGCTTTTTAATTGACTTACAATCAGTGAAATGAGGCATAAACAAGTAACCAATACTTCATGAAATTTAAACTGAATAATTATGTAACACCATAAAGTGGATATGCACATAAAGTTTCATCAGAATGGCATCAAAAGTGCATGAATTATTGCCCTTGGATCAATGCGAGATTGCCATTTCCAGCCATAACTAACTTATAAATGAATAGAATTCTATGAAAATTATACAAAATATGTATCACCATAACACATTGGTGCATCTTACAGTTTGTCAGAATTGCTTCAGTAAGCAATGAGTTATGTCATGACAAGGCAGTGCACATTAAGTTTTGTCATAATCTCTTCAGTAGTGCATGATTTAATGCCCTTGCATTGATTTAAAATCCACAAATTAGCCATTAGTAGGGTGCTGACAAACAAAATGTCTTGTAACCGAATTTAAAATATATCATTATAGTGCAGTGATGCTGAGGCAAGTGTTTAAGAAGAGCAGCTCCAGCTTATGCCTTATCTATCCCAGAGTTACTGCCCTTGATTTTATGTACAATCCACAAGTTCAGTCTCCTAAGTAACCAGTGAAAATTTTTTTATGAAACTTAAAATTTTATGAAACTTAAAACAACCATAAACAAATCAAGGCCACTTCGGCGGGGGATATAAATTCACCGAATTTGCTTGTTTTATTCACATTTAACCAGTATCCATCCGGAATGAAAATTTTAGTTATAAATCAGTTTCAAGCTCGTTCACATCATACATTATCCTCATTATTTGTGTTCTTTAAGGAGTATGGTCTCCCAAAGAACACCATATTTCATGTTTTATTTATGTGTGTTTACATTTTAGAATTGTTCTGATAACAAAAGTATTTAAATGTATAGGAGAGTCAGGATCTCTCATGTAATAAAACATCTTCGAATATGGTACCAAACCCAACGTTTTTGTTAACGTTTTGTTTGGACGTTCTTGTATTGTTCTGAAAATGTGTAGATTAAATTGAATAAATATTGTTTAAACCACCCTTGTTTCTTATACAATCAAAAGCACGGACATCTCCCTGTACATTATCCATAGTGCAGATTTTATTTTATTTTCGTCCTTTGAAATAGAGGATATATTCATAGAAATTTTTTCTGGTACTTGCGGACCTGATCAAACATGCGCAGAGGTATCAATGATAACCAGTCAATGGAAAATAACATTCAACCAGTCATGACCTTTTCTAACATGCTTCCGGAGCAAAAGCAATTCCTAAGATTTCTACACCCATGGGCGCAGACAATAAAATATATCATTCCGATTTAAGACAGAAACTGTTGAAATATTCGCACGTGTGAAGCTGCGATATAAGTTTATACTGATGGACAGATGCTTTATGACGTATCTGTCCCAAGTATTCCAACAACGCAATCCTTCAGCAGTAGAGTCTTAAACCTAAATCAAAATGTTAAGCAAAGTATTTAAAAAATGATCGCAGCTATTGTATGCATCGACCCGACATGTCCGCAGAGTCCAGCTGACTAAGGCCCCTGTTTGCCAAAATATTGATATCGGAGTAACCGGGTTAGCTACGCCATAAAAACTAGCAGAGCACAGCAGCTTAGCACTGTTGCAGAACTGATCAGACAGCTCCGGAAGAGCATTCTGATCAGAATCTATGATGCAAGCCTAGATTTTAGCGTCCTATCATTAAGCGACACAATGATTGATTTGTAGCTCACCTGAGCAAGAGGCTCCGGGGGAGCTTATAGTATGGTCAGGCTCCGTCGTCCGTCCATCCGTCCGTCGTCCGTCCGTCAACAATTTCAAACGACTTTTCCTCTAAAGCCACAGGGCCAATTGTAACCAAATTTCATATGTAGCCTCCAGGGCTCATGGGAATGAAAAGTTGTTCAAACGGTCCTGGTCACATGACCAACATGGTCGCCATGCCCATATATGGTAAAAACCTAAAAAATCGTCTTCTCTAGAACCAGTAGGCCGATGGCCTTAAAACTTAGTATGTAGCATCGGGTACGCGAGTACTACCAAGATTGTTCAAATTATGACCATGGGTTGACCTTGACCTTTTTTTACGGTAAGGCCAAATTTGCTTCATTGTGCTTTTATATGGCAAAATGCTAGAACATAAAATATCTTGGAAACTGTTGAAAATTTTGGGCTAAAAATTGGTATCTACAGTCATCTTCACTAGTACATGAAGATTTATGAGTACAAGAGGCCAAGGTCTCTCTTTGACCTTTGACCCAGAACTCTCATATTTTGACAATTCCAAACAATCTCCTCAAAAGCCCCTGGGCCAATTGAAACCAAATTTCATATAGAGCCTCCAGGAGTTGAGGGAACAAAAACTTATTCATAGGGTCCAGGTCACATGACCAATATGGCTGCCACGCCCGTATATGGTAAAAACCTTTAAAAATCTTCTTCTCCAGAACCAATTGATCGATGGCCTTGAATCTTGGTATATAGCTTTGGGTACTCGAGTACTATCAAGATTGTTCAAATTATGACCTTAGGTTGACCTTGTTCTTTTTACAGCAAGGTCAAATATGGGAAAATGCTAGAACATAAGATTTCATGGAAGGTTCTGAAAATTTATGCCTAAAAATTGGTATATACAGTTATCTTAATAAGTACGTGAAGATTTGTGAGTACAAGAGGTCAAGGTCATTCTTTGACCTTTGACCCGGAACTTTCATATTTTGACAATATCAAACAATCTCATCAAAAACAACTGGGCCAATTGTAACCAAATTTCATATATAGCCTCCAGTGGTTTGAGGGAATGAAAATTTGTTCAAACGGTCCATGTCACATGACCAACATGGCCGCCAGGCACATATATGGTAAAAACTTTAAAAATCGTCTTCTCCAGAACCAAGCGACCCATGGTCTTGAAGCTTCGTATGTAGCATTGGGAACTCCAGTCCATCAAGATTGTTCAAAATGATGACCTTGGGTTGACTTCAACTATTTTACGGCAAGGTCAAATGTGGGAAAATGCTACAACATAAGATTTCATGGAAAGATTTGAAGATTTATGCCTAAAAAATGATATCTACAGTCGTCTTCATGAGTACATGAAGATTTATGAGTACAAGAGGACAAAGTCATTCTTTGACTTTTGACCCAGAACTCTGTCATTTTGACAGTATCAAACCATCTCCTCAAAAGCCCCTGGGCCAATTTTGAAACCAAATTTCATATAGAGCCTCCAGGGGGTTGAGGGAATGAAACATTTTTCAAATGTCCAGGTCACATGACCAACATATCCTCCATTCTCATATATGGTTAAAACCTTTAACAATCTTTTTCACCAGAACCAGTTGACCGATGGCCTTAGAGTAACTTACCCTAGAGTACTGAGGCTGAATGATCTCGGATGAGCTACAGGACCAATGGTCCTCTTGTTAAAGTTTGCGTCAGCGTGGCACAGTCTACCGGCAGACATTGCAGATTATAGACTCCTTGACAGAGCTGTCCGGTCAAGCTCTGCAATATAATAATACTTGTAGTAGTAGTAAAATATCACAGATGACAACCTTGCCACATATTTAGGACAAAGACAGCATAAAAATGTTGTGAAACTGCATGTCAGTCGACAAACACTGGATACCCCGATCATACTGCTCCCGGAGAAGAGCAGCATGACGAGGATGTACATTGCCTGCTCAGTTATTAGCGTGAGCTGATGCAAAGTCAGCACAATTAAAAAATCAAGAGCAAGACTCAGCAAGTACGCCAACACTACAGAGTCCGATCAGACTGCTCCACTTGGGCAGTCCAGCTAGGGGTACTCAGATTAGCGCCTTAACAGCGACATACGAAGTCTGGGATTTTATCAATATTAAAACAGGGCCAGTCATAGCGTTTTATTAACTCGTGGCCACGAGTTAATTTGACCAATTGGAGGGCAGTATTAACTCGTGGTAACGACTTAATTAGTCGTGGTAACGACTTAGTAAGTCGTCGGAACGACTTAGTATGTCGAGGGAACGACATAATAAGTCGAGAGAACGAGATAAGTAAGTCGTGTTAACGAAATAATGAGTCGTGGAAACGACTTAATTAGTCGTGGCCACGACTTAGAAAAAATATTGCACATGTCCCTTCCGGGGTTCCGTACTTTTCTCTGGTTTCGCTACAAGATATTGTCAGGGTCACTTATAGGCTTAATTAGTCGAAAGTAAGTAGTCTGGCCCATAGTCCTTCTGAATGTATTCTCCGCTCTTGAAGACACTCTTTGATATTCTGGGTGGGTGGGGGGGGGGTTATATTTATCCCAAAAAATCCGTGTCTTTGGATATGCAAGAAAAAAATAACCTGGCTCATAAGGGGGTTTATAAAATAATCTGGCCTCAAAAGTAAGTTAAAAAAAAATAACCTGGCTCCGACCAAAATTTCAAACAAGAAATATAGTCTGCAGATAATTCCATTTGAATTGAGTTTTTAGCTCGCCTGAACGAAAGTTCAGGAAGAGCTATTGTTGTCACCCTGGCGTCAGCGTCAGTGTCAGCGTCGGCGTCGGCATCCGGATTGGATGTTTTGGTTAAAGTTTTTTAAAGACATATCTCCTTAACCCATTTATGCATTCTTTTGATACTTGCATTGTAGTTAGATATTGGTCCAAAGTTTAACAGGGAACCACGCCAACCCCACTCAATGACCTTGATGTCAAGGTCATGGACTTAGAAAATTGGGAGTTTTTTTTTTGGACTGGATGTTTTGGTTAAGGTTTTTTAAAACCCAATATCTCTTTAACCCATGGATGGATTCCTTACATACTTGCATTGTAGTTAGATATTGGTCCAAAGTTTTTCACAGTACTACCCCCACCCCTCAGTGACCTTGATATCAAGGTGATGGACTTATAGATATTAGTCCAAAAATTTACAGAGTACTACCCCAGCCCCTCTCAGAGACCATGATGTCAAGGTCAGGGACTTAGGAAATTTTGGCCTTTATTAAAGTTTTTTAATTGCATACTGATTCATAATGCTTGGCAGAGATTTAGTTTACACTTGAACTGATATTAGACACTTTTCTGAGTTTTCACAAAACACTATATACTCACCCCACTGGATGACCTTGAAGTCAAGGTCATCGACATACAATTTTGTCATAAAGATTTTGGTTAAAGATCTGTATTTATAAAGACATAATTTCACAGTGCCAGGATGGACTCAGTTGATACCAATACTTGGACTGATGTTAGATAATGGTTCAGGGTTTTGATACATCCTGCCTCCACCCCACTCCACCCCAGCCCTCAGTTCTTTGACCTCAAGCTCATGGACTTTGATATTTCATGTGGATTTTTTGTATTTTAATTTTATTTTAAGACTTACTTCTGAGATAGCTTTTTTTAGCTCACCTGAGCCATAGGCTCAGGGTGAGCTATTGTGATCACCCAGTGTCCGTATTTCGTCGTGCGTCGTCCGTCGTGCGTCGTCAACAATTTGCTTTAAATGACATCTTCTCTGAAACCGCTAGGCCTAGGGCTTTGATATTTGGTATGAAGCATTGTCTAGTAGACGTCTATCAAGTTTGTTCAACTGGTGGCCCCAGGGTCCAAAATGGCCCTGGGGCAGGGGATCTTGGGTTCGAAACTAAAATATACTTAAAAATTTTCTACTCCAGAACTGCTTGGCTAAGATGCTTGAAATTTAGTATGTAGCATTGCCTAGCGGTCGTCTACCAAGTTTGTTCAAATGGTGGCCCCAGGGTCCAAAATGGCCCCGGGGCAGGGGGTCTTGGATTCGAAACTAAAATATACTTAAAAATCTTCTCCAGAACTGCATGGCTTAGATGCTTGAAATTTGGTTTGTAGCATTGCCTAGTAGTCCTCTACCAAGTTTCTTCAAATGGTGGCCACAGGGTCCAAAATGTCCCCGGGGCAGGGAGTCCCAGGTTTGAACCATAGAAATACATTGAAAAATATTCATAATTCTTCTTCTTCAGAACTGCTTTGCTCGGATGCTTGAACTTTGGTATGTAGCATTGCCTAGTGGTCCTTTACAAAGTTTGTTCAAATTATGGCCCCAGGATCCAAAATGGCCCCGCTCCTGGGGGTCCTGGGTTTGAACCATAGAAATTCATAGAAAAATAGACAAAAATCTTCTTCAGAACCACTTGGCTCAGATGCTTGAAATTTAATATTTAGCATTGCCTAGGGGTCCTCTACCAAGTTTATTCAAATTGTGGCCCCAGGGTCCAAAATGGCCCCGGGGCAGGGGGTGATAGGTTTGATCCATAGAAATACATAGAAAAATATCGAAAAAATTCTTCAGAACTGCTTGGCTCAGATGCTTGAAATGTGGTTTGTAGCATTGCCATGTAGTCCTTTACCAAGTTTGTTTAAAAGATGGTCCCAGGGTCCAAAATTGCCCCACCCCAGGGGTGCCTGGGTTTGAACCATAGAATTATATAGAACAAATATTCAAAAGTCTTCTTCTGCAGAACCGCAAGGCTCAGATGCTTGAAGTTTGGTTTGTAGCATTGCCTAATAGTCCTTTACTAAGTTTGATCAAATGATGGCCCCAGGATCCAAAATGGCCCCTTGGCATGGAGTCAAAGGTTTCAACCATAGAAATGCAAAGAAAAATATTCAAAAATCTTCTTCAGAACCGCAAGGCTTACATGCTTGACATTTGGTATGATGCATTGCCTAGTGGTCCTTAACCAAGTTTGTTCAAATAGTGGCTCCAGGGTCTAAAATGGCCTTGCGGCAGGGGTCCTAGGTTTGAAACATAGAAATACATAGAAAATATTTAAAAATCTTCTTCTTCAGAACCACTTGGCTCAGATGCTTGAAATTTGGTATTTGGCATTGCCTAGTAGTCTTTTACCAAGTTTGTTCAAATTATGATCCAATGGTCTAAAATGGCCCCACCCCAGGGGGTCCTGGGTTTGAATCATAGAAATACATAGAAAAATATTCAAAAATTTTCTTCTTCAGAACCACTTGGCTCATATGCTTGAAATTTGGTATGTAGCATTGCCTTGTAGTTCTTTATCAAGTTTGTTCAAATGATGGCTTCAGGGTCCAAAATGGCCCAGCGGCAGGGAGTCCTGAGTTTGAACCATGGAAATAGAAAAATATTCAAAAATCTTCTTCAGAACCACTGGGCTCAGATGCTGGAACTTTGGTATGATGCATTGCCTGGTGGACTCCTACAAATTGGCTATGGGGCAGGGAATCTTGGGTTCAAAATTAAAATATTTTTAAAAATCTTCTTCTCCAGAACCCCTTAGTGCAGATGCTTGAAATCCGGTATGATGCATTGCCTAGTGGTCCCTTACCAAGTTTGTTCAAATGACGACGCCAGGGTCAAAAAAGGCCCTGCCCCTGGGGGTCCTGAACCATAGAAATACATAGAAAAATATTCAAAAATCTTCTTCAGAACCACTTGGCTTAGATGCTTGAAATTTAGTATGTAGCATTGGCTACTGGTCCTTTACCAAGATTATTCAAATGATGGCCCCAAAATGTCCTGACCACAGGGGGTCCAGGGTTTGAACCATAGCAATACATAGAAAAATATTCAAAAATCTTATTCTTCAGAACCATTTGGAAATTGTTGCAAAGTATCAGATTTGTTCAAATGGTACCCTAGTTTGACCTTTAACCTTTTTGCTAAGGTGAGCGATTCAGGGCCTCTTGGCCCTCTTGTTTATAAATGTGTTGTCGATATGGACATGCTTGCCTGGTTTTATGCATAGCAATCAACACCACCATAGTGACTGTGCGATGAGCAAGCACCAATTCAGGCGAGCTATGTTGTCAGGCGACACTCCTGTAATAATGTCTCTGGCTTCTGGGGGCTGCGCACCCATACCCCCCATATTTAGAGTAATATTTTGATATTATATATACAAATGTTTTACACAAGCAGGCCCGCATATCCATACATTTACAAAAACATCCTATATAACATTCACATACATGTATTATTGATCTGCCACATTACTAAGTAAATGTTTCCACTAAAACTGAATTGCAAAAGAGTCACTAGCTTATGGGAGACAAAGCCATTATGGCAAAATAAACACTCTAAAACTCTAAAAGGCAAAAGTCCTTAAATAAAAAACCCTTATTTTTATCATCATCCCTAGTTTTTCTCTGTTGTTTCCAGTCTTAAAATTGCCATTAAAACTGGGAAATTGCTTTGGCTCATGGGGGCATTGCCCCCCAAACCCCCCTTTGTTATCTTCTGAGCACAGAAATTGCAGCCATTTTATTAACTGCCATTCTCTGTCAGTAAGTATTTATCAAACTTACTGAAGTGCGAATAAAGCATGTTTGGGCATATGATTGGGCTAGAAAAAACCCTTAAATTCCTAATGCTAGCCCTAAAACTACGCGAAAATAGCCCTAATTTTTGGCCAAAATATCCCTAATATAAGGCGTTATTTTTCAGCTCATACAGGGATGTTTGTATCTGTACCTTAGATGAAGAGAGTAACATGCTCCAGGCACTGGTTTGCAAAAGCAAGCTAAGCCATGCCTTTGCCTGGTTAAAGACAGCACCATGTTCCATTTTGTGAGAAAAAAAGGTGTAAAAATTACTGATGTGGGTAAAATAAAAGGATGTTAAGGTCAGGTAAACAAGGATCTGATAGTTCAGCCTACAAAATTAGAAAAAAATAACCTGTTTGCGGTAGTTTGTAAGAAAAAAAGAAATTAGCTCCCTCAAAGTGAAAAAAAGAAAAGAAATTGTTTCCAGAGGCCAGTGAAATAAAATGTCCTGTCTCCACCAAAAATACCAGCCCCCCCCCCCCCGCTATGTCCTGTCTCCATCAAGAATACCAGCCCCCCCCCCCCCCCCCATATGTCCTGTCTCCATCAAGAATACCAGCCCCCTCCCCCCCCCCCTTCCCCCAGAATATCAACTGGTCGGTCCCTTAAGATTTTAATAGTAACCGTTAATTAGCTGTTAGGAATGTATGAATCAACTTAGACACTATAACAAACCTTTGCTATGTTAGTAAAATATTAAATCACACTATAACAAACATTTGCTTTGTTAGTAAAATATTACATCACGTTTACAAGATGCTTGTTATCATAACAACTTACAGTCGAGGACGCGGGAAGGGCGAATTTAAGGCCGCTAACGAACACATCGTACGTCTTATTGACGAAGCCTTTTAAACATACTACTAGCCAAAATGTACCCATCATTTGCATAACAGTAGAACAAATACGATGCTATTAATCAAGCTTATTTCACACTCAAAAAACGTTTAGATGCTCTCACACCCGCTACATTTACATTCTTACGCTTTCAATTTTGCGGCAAATAAATTTAGCATCAAGGTAGTTGACTTTATTTCAAAAATAAAGAGGAGCCCCAGTAATTCAGTAGGTTAATCGCCTACTCATCTAGCGGTCCCGGGTATGAGGCGGAATTCTTTTCAATTGTAAACGGGGTTCCATTTCACACAGCCTTTCATTGTCATCCTCATCGTCCTGATATGACTGAAGTACATGTACTGTTGAAAACATCGTTAAATCTCAAGTCATCCATCTATCGGAAATAGAGGTACACTTTAGACATGATAAAGCAGTTTTCAGGGGGAAAAGCTCCAAGTCACAATGCTGACGGTAGCTAGAAACAAATTTGACGTGGAGTATAGATCGGGTTTCCTCCACAAGCATACATTCGTGTTACCACAGTTCTTATAAGAAAAGGTTGCACAATGCCTGGAAGATATGTTATCTGTGTTCTGTATACGCCGGCAGTCTGAGATTGATAAACAGACAACATGGTTTTGTATAGATAGTAGCACTGAGATACCCAAATCGATGGGGATATCAAAATATTCAAACAGAAAAAAGCTATTCTAATAACAAGATTTCACACTCACTACTTACCATAGAATTCTATTATCCATGCTTTTGCTCTAAAATATTTCGCATATGAAATAATGTTTCCTATGCCAATCAAACTGCCTTGAAACCTCATAACCTCATTTTTCCAAAGCTGTGAACTACGTCACCATAATCGGTGTACTATTGAAAAATCTACAGAAACTGTTCAAAACCTTGTACTATAAGAAAATACATAGAACTTATCCAAAGAATACTTGGAAAGACTACTTGGAACACATTGACAGAGTTGTCATAGAAAAATTCTGGCACTATGTATACTAATCACTCTCTGGGGTAGTTTCAAACATATTTCCATTATTTCACTGTCAGGTTGTGAGAAAAAATATAAGGGGAATATATTTTTGGAATGCGCCTGTAGAAAACAGTGGAGTAACAATCTTGTTTGGTCATGCGACTTTGCAGACCTGACGATGAAAGTGCCTCTGCAGTGGCAACCTCCTTCAATTTTTTTTTGAAATCATGAATTTTCATTGGTATTTTTATAGGAGGTAAAAGGTAAACAAGAGGTCCATGAGGCCCTGAATCGCTCACCTGAACAACTGGCAAAGTGACTTTTATGTCTGAAATTGTCAAAATATGAGTCTTTGGGTCAAAAGTCAAAGAATGACCATAACCTCTTGTACTCATAAATCTTCATGTACTCATTTAGACAACCATACGAGGGGCATTTCAGAAATAATGTAAATTATCTTGGGGTAGCCTTTTGGCTGATATTAAGCAGTAGTGTTATATATCACTAGAAAGGTAAATTCAAGTGCTTTAGAATGGTATGCGTTAAAAGAATTTCTAAGTCAAGCATGCGTGACAGCATGCGCTTATACGTCATAAAGGTGTCGATACTCGAAACTGTACTTTTTCACTGAAAGTCTCTTGTTTTCTATTGCTGTTTGCTCAATGAGAAAATAATATATTCTAATGAAGAAACACGTTATACTGTCATTTAAATACAAAATAAGAAAGCTATATAGAAATTGTTTCCATATTCTACACAAGTAACATAATAAACGAGATTTTTTCTCTGCTATGTGGTTATGAATGCACATTTATTATAAATGCATTATATCAATAAATTATGATTTTTTACTTATTCACATCCAATTTCAACAAATGACAGACATTTTATTACTGAAATGATAAGGTCGCTATATTTTGTTACGACTGTCATCAAATCACTGATGAAACTGGATGATACGTGTACAAAACCCACGCCGGAAGTTGCAAAGTCGCAACAATTCACGTAAAATACAAAACAAAAAAATGAAATTATTTTCTAATAAAAAGACACAGGCTAAATATATCTAACTTTGTTTAATTTCAAAAGTAAGAAGGAAATATTGAAAGCAAAATTCATACATAAAGACTTGAAAGACTTGTTATTTTATATGACATACTGACATTGAAATATGTGGATGGGTGGGGAAACTTATTGTAAAAAATCAGGTAGGCCACTGACAAAAGAGCATTAGGTGCCGTAAATGATTGTTTATAACAGAAAACAAGCATGACGAATTAAAGTTTATTTATTTTTTGTTTCATATCTGTCATCAAACATTCACTTTCACTTTAAATGACCTCAAAACCGAAGTTAAAACAACTTACTATACATTTTAATTTAGCACAGGAAGTGACGTCATCAGAAATGCGCATTGTTCCATGATTAGCCTATCTTGCAAAATAAATCTTGTGTTTTAGCAAAGCTGATACAATACTTTTTATACTGGAATATTTGCAACATAACAGATAATATAGGAATCAATCCAGAGCCGCTTGTATCCAGAGCCAAGAAAATGTGAATTTGTCTTCACATAAATATTTTGTCCGTTTCTACCCAGTGTTCTTACCCTAACAGCAATCGTCAAGGCATATTTTGAAGAAAATACCAGTGACCCAAATTATTTTAGTGAAGTCCATTGGGTGATAGGTTAACCTAAATTTTAGGACATTAACTTTAAAAATCGGTCAACATTCCTAAGAATGGCAGACTCATTTACACTTTTTCTGAAATGCCCTTCGTATATACCATTTTAGGCCAAAATCGTCAAAACTTTCGATGAATCTTATGTTCTAGCATTTTCCCATATTTGACCATGCCGCAAAGAAGATCAAGGTAAACCCAAGGTTATCATTTGAACAGTCTTGGTAGTACTTTAATACTCCATGCTACTTACCAACTTTCAAAGTCATAGGTGTACTGGTTCGGGAGAAGAAAAATATTAAAGGTTTATACAATAAATGGGTATGGCGGCCATGCAGGTCATGTGACCTAGACCGTTTGAACAAATTTTTGTTCAATCAGCCCCTGGAGGCTTTATATGAAATGTGTTTACAATTGGCCCTATGTCTATTGAGAAAATGTTTGAAAATATCAAAATATGAGAAATCTGGGTCAAAGGTCAAAGAATGACCTTGACTTCTTGTACTCATAAATCTTCATGACCTCATTAAGATGACTATCAATTTTAAGGCCAAAATCTTCAAAATCTCCCATAAAAAAACTTATGTTCTAGCATTATCCCATATTTGACCTTGCTGTAAAAAGGGTCAAGGTCAACCCAAGGTCAAAATTTGAATAATAATGATAGTATTGGAGACACAATGCTACATACCAAGTTTCGAGGCCATCGGTCATTTGGTTCTGGAGAAGATTGTTAAAGGCATTTACCATATATGGGCACGGCGGCCATGTTGATCAAGTGATCCAGACCATTTGAAGAAATTTTCATTCCCTCAACCCCTGAAGGGTCTATATGATATTTGGTTACAATTGGCTCGGTAGCTTTTAATAAGAAGTTTGAAATTGTCAATCTATAAGAATTCAGGGTCAAAGCATGACCTTGACCTCTTGTATTCATGACTCTTCATGTACTCATTAAGATGACTGTATTTATCAATTATTAGGCCTTAATATTCAAAACTTTCAATCAAATCTAATGTTCTAGCATTTTCCCATATTTAACCTTGCCGTAAAAAATGGTCAAGGTCAACCCATTGTCAGCATTTGAAAAAACTTGATAGTACTCAAGTACCCGATGCTACATACCAAGTTTCAAGGCAATCAGTCAATCGGTTCTTTAGAAGAAGTTTTTTAAGGTTTTTACCATATATGGGCATGACAGCCATGCTGGTCATGTGACCTGGACCGTTTGAACAAATTTTCATTCCCTCAACCCCTGGAGGCTATATATGAAATTAAGTTACAACTGGCCAAGTGGGTTTTGAGGAGATTGTTTGAAATTTTCAAAATATGAGAGTTCTGGGTCAAAGGTCAAAGAATGACCTTGACCTCTTATACCCACAAATCTTCATGTACTTATTAAGATGACTATATATACATCTTCAAAAATTTCCATGAAATCTTATGTTGTAGCATTTTCCCATATTTGACCTTACCATAAAAAAGGTAAGTCAAGGTCAACCCAAGGTCATAATTTGAACCATCTTGATAGTACTCAAGTACCCCAGGCTACATATCAAGTTTCAAGGCCGTGGGTCAATCGGTTCTGGAGAAGATATTTAAACGTTTTACCATATATGTGCGTGGCGGCCACGTGGACGGTATGAATAAATTTTCATTGCCTCAACCCCTGTAGGCTCTATATGGAATTTGGTTTCAATTGGCCCAGTGGCTTTTGAGGAGATTGTTTGAAATTGTCAAAATATCAGAGTTCTTGGTCAAAGAATGACCTTGAGCTCTTGTACTCATAAATCTTCATGTACTCATTAGGATGACTGTAGATACCAATGTTTAGCCCAAAATCTCTAACAGTTTCCGAGATATCTTATGTCCAGCATTTTTTAATATAACACCACAAGGAAGCAAATTTGACCTTACTGTAAAAAAGGTCAAGGTCAACCCAAGATGATAATTTCAACATCTTGGTAGTTCTCACATACCCAATGCTACATACCATGTTTCAAGGCCATCGGCCTATTGGTTCTGGAGAAAAAGATTTTTTTAGGTTTTTACCATATATGGGCATGGCGGCCATGTTGGTCATGTGACCAGGACCGTTTGAACAACTTTTCGTTCCTAATGCCCCAGTAGGCTACATATGAAATTTGGTTACAATCGGCCGAGTGGTTTTGAGGAGAAGTCATTTGAAAGTGTGGACGGACGACGTACAACGGACGACGGACAACGGAGCCTTCCCGTCCTATAAGCTGCCCCGGAGCCGCTGGCTCGGGTGAGCTAAAAAATTGACTAAATGTGATAGGTGGTTAAATGAATTGATGGTACTTACTTGTTTTTCGTCCAATTTGCCTTTTTGCAATTTGAGACCTAGTTTTTATGTTTAGCTATTGAATGCGAAAATCGATTACAGTGTTACAGTGTTGAAATCGCGAGAGCATGAGAGATATGTCAACTTATCGATTTGGGAACCTACCGATTTGGATATCTCTAAGACTTCTGATAATTAATTGCCGGGCCGCGTAGCGCAATCGGTAGGGCACCTGACTCATAAGCAGAGCTCCTGGGTTCGAAACCTGGTCTGGCCACATACTTTCGTTTCTCCTTCCGCTGATTCAAGAAGGGCAGTTGTCAGTTACTGGCAAAAGTATGTGCACTTAGTACTGGTTAACCGCTTAGGAGGTCTAAGCCTACCCAGGAATAGTGTGGTTAGGTTAACTGACCGTCCCGACATGATCATAGTTGTTTACCGTGGACGTTAAGCATCAAATCAATCAATCTGATAATTAATTGATTTAACAAGAAATTCACATAACTGTGATTTTTCGGCATCAGGTCTTGCAGTTTAATAATTCAAAGTAAAGGACAACGTTTCAAGAAAGTAAGCACTGTTACATGGAAAGGCGAAAATATAATAAGTAAAGGCAAATGGCTTATATTGTGATATGTGGTAGAAACAAACATCTTAATAAGTCAATAAAAACTTTAAAATATCTCCCCGAAAGTTAGCAGACTTCTTATGAGAACTTATGTAACGTATTCTTGTGTAGGTATAATTATGTAGTTCTGCAAAATGGTAAGTATCCAACTAATGACATCAGCGGTCAAAAATATAACGAATACAAACTGGATATTAAAATTCATTCCGCCAGTTACTGTATTCGCCTCATTTAAGCGCATCTGTCTCTTTAAGCGCCCTCATACTTTATCAAGTAAAATGAATTAGCTGCCGCTCAAACCAAAAAAATGTTATACAGTTGTAAACTTGCTTAAAACAGTATTCCGAGCGCAGAGAATGTAATGTAAAAGAAATTCTCTAGGTTTATCCATATCTCTGGAAAGTGTTTTACTGAACATCATACGGTAATTGTGTTCGGTTCAGTTCAATCCTACTGACGACGTTGCCAAGTGGCTCAGCGGTACAATACCATAGTTGCACGCACTTGGCGCCGAGGGCCCGTCCAAGACGGTAATAGTGTGTTTAACGGTGGTTATTCATCTGCCATGTTGTAGACATTGGAGTGGACACCCTCGTGGTCCATAGGTAATGCAAAATACAGCAAACACTGAATGCTTAAAAGTGAATGGAAAGCAGTAACCGTTGTCAATTCAGAAATTAGTTCTGTACAAGAGATAGAATTGTGGCAGGTGCATGAGTGGTTTGCGCTAAATGGTTTATTTACATTATTAGAGTTGGACCATATACAAGCAACAGGACTTAAGTTTGAAATTATTTTGAGTCGACGTAGCATGACTTTACTCTGATAAATCTGTCATTTCAGGGCTATTGGCCCTTTGATTGTTGTTTCTACAGTTAAAATACAAACTAGAGAGACATACTGATTAAAAAGTATTTTATTGTCGCCCGACGTAGGCGGAGGGGGCTATAGAAATGACCCTCGTCCGTCCGTGTGTCAGTCCTTCCGTCCGTTCGAAATCTTGTCCCAGCAACTCCTCCTACGTCTTTCATCGGATTGATTTGAAATTTTACAAGTATTGTTATATGAAGATGTGCATGTGGTTTTCGATTTTTGTTTGGGCCATTTTTGATTTTTGACGGCCCTTGCTCACTCTGACCTTTTCCCCGCAACTCCTGCCACATTCTGTATCAGATTGACCTGAAATTGTGCAGAAAGTTTCGTCATGATCTGAAGATGTGCATGTGATTTTGAAATTTCTATTGCCCTATTTTTTTTCAAAGTTATAGCATTCTGTCATTATTGGCATTTTTCCCACTTTTGAACCAAGAAAGCTGAAATTTAGTATGCTATTAGTATATACTGGTTATTGTTAGTATGTCCTAAATGATTAGTGACAGAGTTAGTCCCCTTCGATAGATAATAGACATTCACGAAAAGGAAAAGGATAACTCCAGAACTACTCATATTAATAGGCTGAATTTTTCAAAAATGCATTGTTCATTTTTTTTATCAGATTTATATAAAGCAAAGTCATGCTGAATTTCATCTTGAACAGGCTCAAACCACAAGTCAAAGAGATAATTGCTGAGGAACAGGCTGGGTTCCGAGCAGGAAGGAGCACCACATAATAGATCTTCAACCTTAGAATCCTGTGTGAAAAGTATCTCCAACATCAGCAGAATCTGTACCAGGTCTTCATTGATTTCAAAAAAGCCTTTGACAGGGTATGGCATTCAGCCTTATGGGCCACAATGCGAAAGTACAATATCAGTGCAAATCTAGTTCGCACCATTGAGCAGCTATACGACAAGGCTACAAGTGCAGTCCTGAGGAATGGCAGCACAGGAGAGTTGGAGTGAGACAAAGATGTCTTCTGTCACCCACCCACTTCACATTTTTCTCGAACGGATCATGTCTGATGCTCTAGAAGAACATGACGGAAATGTTAGCATAGGCGGCAGAAACATTACCAATCTGCGGTTTGCCGATGACATAGACGCTGTAGCTGAGGAAAAGCAGGGACTAGAAACTCTAGTTGAAAGTCTCGACCAAATCTGCACAAGGTATAAGATGGAGATTAGTGCTGAGAAGACCAAACTGATGACGAACAGCGCAGATGGCATCCAGAGTGAGATCAAGGTGAAAGGGCAAAACCTGGGTACTGTAAACAGCTTCAAATACCTTGGAACAGTTGTCTCAAATGATGGCTCAAAACAGGAGGTTCTCTCAAGGATTGTACAAGTCACTTTAGCTCTTACCAAGCTAGAACCAATTTTGAGAGAAAATAACATATCTCTTGGACCACAGGTGAAATTTATGCGCTCCCTTGTCATTTCCATATTTCTGTATGCCTGTGAATCATGGACCTTGGCAGCAGAGTTAGAGAAAAGAACGCAGGCCTTTGAGATGAGATGCTACCGAAGGTTACTGAACATTTCGTACAAAGACCATATAACCAATGAGGTACGCAGGAAGATCCAAGCAGCCACTGGAGAATATGATAAACTCCTGACTCTGGTCAAGAAACGGAAACTAAGGTGGTTTGGCCACGTCTCAAGGTCTTTTAGTTTACCAAAGACAATTCTTCAGGGCACAGTGAAAGGACAAAGAAGAAGAGGTAAAAAAAGAAGAGGTAGACAGAAGAAGAGGTGGGAAGACAATATCAAGGAATGGACAGGAATGGATTTTGCCAGCTCAGCTAGGGCAGCTGAAGACAGGACAAGGTGGAAAGGATTGTCTCGAAGCCATCTGTGGTGTCCCAACGACCTAGTAAGGTTATGGGATAGAATAGAATAGAGAATATTGTTATTTTGTTATAGGGTATAGTTTTGGTGTTTCAGGCATTCTGTAAGGGCCTACAGTTTCAGTAACCTGATTTTACACATATATGCCCCTTTCTTAACTTAAACATTTTATAACTCCATAGAAGCCTAGTAATAGGGTATATGTCTTTGCTTATGTTTCAGTTATTATTTGCTTACCAGGTTCTGTTTTTGGCCATGCATTTACTCTGAAACAAAATGATGGGCTGCAGTTTGTGTCACATTTCAAACGTCGGGTAACACTTGGCCGACGGCCTTTTATAAAGAAAGATCAAAAGGCAATTTGTCACACGAAGGCTAAATATTAACATCAATATTGAAATAACATTTAGGTCTGAAGGGACAAAAATACATTGAGAATATCGTCATTGCAATTACATGCTCCAACTCGTCCTCAAATTGTAGGGTAGAATAGACGAATACAGTAGCTGATTCTCAAATATTTACCATGTAAAAGGTGCAAGTAGACTGGATGCATTCATTTATCTAGGGTAGACAGATATACCTGTATCACACACACAGTATCAAAACTAAATAACTGACCCGACAACTGTGTAAGTGAAATTATACAACTTTGAAAAATGAGAGTGACCTATAATTTCTTCATAATTTTGTCAAAATTTGGACGCAGGCTACTTCTATCTGATAATTTACGAAAGAGCTGGAAAAAGTAATTGATAGCTTACTCTCAATGCATTGAAGTATCTTCAGACTCAAACGTATTAATAATGATGGTTAATTTTTAAATTTTGTGCAACATTTTATCCTTTGATCTTTTTTTTATGGGATTTCAATTTGGTATAGAAGGGATCTGCTAAGTTTCAGGAAGATTTTTTTGTACTTATAGGTCTTCTTCTTCTTACTATTATATTTTTTTCTAAGTTTTGTTTTTAGTATATTATGCAAAGTTTTGTATTCACTACAAATCAGCGATTATCACCGCCTTAATTCAAATCAAGTTTGGCCGTTTAGAAGCTAGAAAAATGTTAAGGTGAATAACCGAAACTTCGAATTCTGGCGCATGTTCCTTCTTTTGAATGAGTGCTCTGATTTTAATTTGACTTCACTGTAGCTGGTGTTATGCCGTGTGGTTGCCATAGCAACCGGCCAAATTGTGCAATTTGCATGAATTTCATGCGGCTGGTAGAGGACTACGAAAAACATTTCTTTATTATTTTTTTTCAAAATATCTGCAGAGATATAGCAATAAATTCCATTACAAGTCAGTGGCAGTTTTAAGTTCCCATATGAATCAAACTGCTGGAGCAACTGCCATTAAAACAGTAGTCCGATTGAGGCTGATACTAAGATCCTTTCTGTAAAGTTTTCACAACTGGTTGCTGGTTGCCGATCGGATTTGATTTCCCTTTGGCATAATTTTTATTTCTAATCAAGACAGAGAAACAAGAGGGCCATGATGGCCCTGGATCGCTCACCTACGTATCATATTAACTTAACATCAGAGACATCCATACGACGGACGGACAGAGTTTCACAGAGATTAAATGGAAAATGAACTCTTTATTGTGTACCTAAGGTTTTTATAAGATTTAACCTAATGACCTAGTTTTTTGACCACACATGACCCAGTTTCATACCTTGTCTAGATTTCTTTGATATGAACATTCTGACAAAGTTTCATGAATATCGAATCAAAACTGTGCCCTCTAGAGTGTACAGAATGTTTTTCTAAGGTTTGACCTAGTGACCTAGTTTAAGACCAAACATGACTAAGTTGCACCCTTGGTCCAGATTTGTTGGAGATTAACATTTTGACAAAGTCTCATCATGATTGGAACTAAACTGTGTCCCCTAAAGCGTTCACATTGTTTTTAGCTCGCCTGAACTAAAGTTCAGGAAGAGCTATTGTTGTCACCACGGCGTCGGCGTCGGCGTCCGCGTCAGCGTCCGCGTCCGCGTTCGGATTGGATGTTTTGGTTAAAGTTTTTTAAAGACCTATATCTCCTTAACCCATGGATGGATTCTTTTGATACTTGCACTGTTGTTAGATATTGGTCTAAGGTTTAAAAGGGTACCACTTCCACCCCACTCCGTGACCTTGATGTCAAGGTCATGGACTTAGAATATTGTCTTTTTATTGATTGGATGTTTTGGTTAAAGTTGTTTAAAGACACATATCTCCTGAACCCATAGATGAATTCTTTTTTATATTTGCACTGTAGTTAGATCTACAGAGTACTACCCCAACCCCGCTCAGTGATCTTGATGTCAAGGTCAGGGACTTGGGGAATTTTTGTCTTTTTTAAAGTTTTGTAATTGCATACTGATTCATAATGCTTTGCAGAGATTTAGTTTATACTTCAACTAATGTTAGACTCTTTTTTGAGTTTTTACAAAACACCTTATACTTACCCCACTGGATGACCTTGAAGTCAAGGTCATCGACTTAGAATTTTGTCTTAAAGATTTTGGTTAAAGTTTTATATTTATGAGGACATAATTCACAGTGCCACGATGATGGACTCAGTTGATACCAATACTTGGACTGATGTTAGATAATGGTTCAGGGTTTTGATACATCCTAATAGCCCCCAAACCCCCCCCCCTCCCCCCTTCCCCCCTACCCATCAGTTTTTTTACCTCAAGCTAATGGACTTTGAAATTTCATTTCATTTTCTTTTAATTTTAATTTTATTTTTAAGACTTATTTCTGAGATAGCTTTTGTTTATAAATGTGTTTTCATTATGGACATGCTTGCCTGAAGTTTTATGCATAGCAGTCCACATAGCCCCCCCCCCCACCCCACTACCCGTCAGTTTTTTTTACCTCAAGCTTGTGGACTTTGAAATTTTATTTCATTTTTTTTATTTCAATTTTATTTTAAGACTTATTTCTGAGATAGCTTTTGTTTATAAATGTGTTTTCATTATGGACCTGCTTGCCTGCAGTTTTATGCATAGCAGTCCACACCACCATAGCGGCTGTGTGATGGGCAAGCACCAATTCAGGCGAGCTATGCTGTCAGGCGACAGCTCTTGATTAAGAACTGACGTAGTGACCTAGTTTTTGACCTGACATGTCCCAGTTTCAAATTTGGTCTAGATTTCATAAAAATAAACATTCTGACAAAGTTTCATGTAGAGTGGATCATAACTGTGCCCTCTAGAGTGTACACAAGGTTTTTCTAAGATTTGACCTAGTGACCTAGTTTTCGACCCCACAAGACTCAGATTCAAACCTGGTCTAGATTTTATAAAGATAAACATTCTGACAAAGATTCACGAACATTGGATCATAACTGTGCCCTCTAGCGTGAGCACAAGGTTTTCCTAAAATTTGACCTAGTGACCTAGTTTTTGACCCCACATGACCCAGTTACGAAGCTGATCTAGATTTCAATAAGATAAACATTCTGACAAAGTTTCATGATGATTGGATCATTACTGTGCCTTCTGTGTCATTCTAAGATTTATTTCTGTTTTTGGCTCTGGCGGCCATTTTGTTCAGCGGAGTGGAACCGTTTTTTAATTTTTTGTTCAGGGCCATGAGTCAAACATTTCTGTGATTTTTTTTGAAATCGGCCATTGGCGTTCGAGACGATGTCGTTTTAAGGTTTATTTCTATTTTTTAGCTCTGGTAGCCGGGCCGGGTAGCGCAATCGGTAGGGCACCTGACTCGTAAGTCAGAGGTCCTGGGTTCGAATCCCGGTCTGGCCACATACTTTTGTTTCTCCTTCCGCTGATTCAAGAAGGGCAGTTGTCAGTTACTGGCGAAAGTATGTGCACTTAGTACTGGTTAACCGCGTAGGAGGTGTAAGCCTGCCCAGGAATAGTGTGGTTAGGTTAGCTGACTGTCCCGACATGACCTTAAGTGTTTACCGTGGACGTTAAGCATCAAATCAACCAACCAACCAAATTTTAGCTCTGGTGGCCATAATGTTCAGCGGAGCGGAACCGTTAGAACAATTTTGGCAAGGAACACTTCTGTGAAATTATTTCAAAATCTGTCAAACAGTTTTTGAGGAGAAGTCGTTTAAACGGTTTTCTATTTTTAGCTCTGGCGGCCACCTTATTCAGCGGAGCGGAACCGTTTGAGCAATTTTGGTAGAGGGTCTTTTAAGGAAAATTTCTGTGAAAGTATTTCAAAGTCTGCCCAGTAGTTTTGGAGGAGAAGTCCTTTTAGGTTTTTCTATTTTTAGCTCTGGTGGCCATATTGTTCAGCGGAGCGAAACCGTTAGAGCAATTTTGATAGAAGTTCTCCTAAGGAACATTTCTGTGAAATTATTTCAAAGTCTGCCCAGTAGTTTTGGAGGAGAAATTGTTCAAAGGTTTTCCTATTTTTAGCTCTGGCGGCCATATTGTTCAGTGGAGCGGAACCTTTTGAGCAATTTTGGTAGAGAGTCTCCCAAGGAACATTTCTGTGAAATTATTTCAAAATCTATCCAGCAGTTTTGGAAGAGAAGTCATTTAAAGCAAAAGTTGACGACGGACGCACGACGGACGAGGGACAAAGACCGATCACAATACCTCACCCTGAGCACTTCGTGCTTAGGGAGCTAAAATATTACCAACATCACCATCACTATTATCATCAAGGTAAGTTGTAACTCGATTTGAGCCGCGACACGACAAAACCAACAAAGTGGCATGTGCACCCAGCAAAGACTCAGATCTGCCTGTGCAACCTCCAAGTCTGAGTAGACTGAATGCTTTCAGGGTAGCTAACCTTTTAAACTGGTTCCATGCGGACAGCGAAGACTCTGATCAGACTTGATTTAAACGCAGGTTGAACTGAGTCTTCTCAGGGTGTACATGCCATTTTGCTGATTTTGTCATGTCGCAATTCATTTATAAATAGCCAAATTTTAATTTGTAGATATCCATTTTGCAAAATATACAGGTCATCAAACAGGGAATAAATGTAGAATGACGCCTTATACATGTAGTTTTCTGAAATCTGATTACTTGTTTTCTAGGTAATTACCATGCTGAGGATGATGGAAATGATGACGGGAGGCCCTCTGGTGACCAGCTTTTATTACCTAGCCATATTCCTCAGGAAAGGGAACCGGATTTTGTGGAAACAAACTGCCACTGGGAAGAATGTTCAAAAGAGTACCAGACACAGGCTGAACTGGTGAAGGTTTGCAACTTGTTGTTCTAAAATTTTTAACTGTAACAGTTGTTCTATGATGCAAAATTCTTATCGGAGATACTACTGTTATGCAGTTCCATTAATGCAATTGCCTTGTATGCATGACAGTGATGTATTAACATATTATGTAAAACCTTAAAAATCGACAAAGGATTATTTGTCAGGCTGAATAAAAAGAATTTAGGGGCTGAAATTCAATCCTCTCCAGGATTGCCACAGTCTGGAAAAAAAACATCTGGAAAATGATATTTTACTATTCAGGTCAGAGAAAGGTCAGAGAGTATTGTGAGTGGCCATGGAAATTTGGAAAGGAATTGAAAACATATATTGCTACTTTCAGGAAGTCTGGCCCATGCACGGAAGTATTTATCTTTGGCATCACTGGGCGCTACTCTTAAAGAAAAGAGTCTCCTCGGAGGACAGCAAATGTTTTCTACTTTAAGACTAGCCCCAACATTCAAGTGATACCTTTATCATTGTTAAAGTCTCCATAGTCCTATAAGTGGTAAAAACGTCTATGCGCAAAGCGATATGAAAAGTGCTTCAATCTTCACGTTTGGTGATAAAATATGGGATGATGTGGATAGATTGATCCATATACCTGGCAAAAAGTATGGAGAAAGTGTTTTTGAAAGACGAAAATTCGTTCTGCAAAATACAGATTTCCTTTTCTGGTTTCCCGTTGAGCGATGCAATATAAACAAAAGCGGTATAGTGAATGGGACTCCACTGCTGTACATTGTATTTTTACCATTTTTTAATTGTTTACGAAATCGAAAGTAGGTCATTTTGGTTGGCAACTAAAATGACCCAAATCAATATTCGAATCCTTTTTATGTGAAACTCAATGATGTTTTCGTGGTTCAAAGTTGGCTTATCGCCTTGATTTACTATGACGAAACTATGGCGAGAAGCTTGCAGCGATACCTCACAATAATTTTTTTCATGCTGATAGAGCAATGGGGCCTTTAAAGTAAAGAGTATTTAATCGGTATGGAAAATTGAAAACAGCCACGGAAAAATCCAGGAAAGTCAAAGATTGTTTAATTGGAAGAAGTGCTTATCATGAAATTATCACTTTCCAGCATATCAATCAGAACCATATCCAATCAAAGAAGAGGGTTGTATGTCGCTGGAGAGAGTGTCGAAGGAAGGAAAAACCATTTAAAGCCCGGTGTGTGTTGTTGATTCACATGCGGTGCCACACTGGTGAGAAACCACATACATGTACGGTAAGAGGACCAGATACAAATAAAGAGTGATACTCGTTTTCAAGATGTCCAGTTATTGTGAAGGTTTGATTATACGGCTGTGGTATACTTTGTACATTTTCCAACAAATTGTGACCCTCGTTACATCTCTTTCCTGATGCCCTTGTCTGTCGCTTTTCTCTAGAAACAGGGGTTGAGGTGGCTCGATAGGGGACGCCTGCGCTCGCGGGTTAATAAGTAGGCGTCTCTTACCTGATGTCTGCAGCTAATATGTCACGCGGAATGCGTGTGGCTCGGAGAGGGATGCTCATTACCTGCCGAGACCTGCCCATCAGCATTTTTCATTCAAACTTTTGGGGTTTAGCGCACTGAAGATGTTAAATAAAGAAACAGGCGTCTGTCGCACTAACATTGGTATGGATACGTTTATATTAGAACCACTGGGCCGATATCACTGCGGGTGCACAATTTGTCCCTGATGATATCATCGACCCAGTAAGTCAGTGTTTCAGTGTTGATTCTGGTTCTCTTGCATTGGGATCACTACTTAAATACTGATTTAAAGTAACCTTATTCCATTTGATGTATATCTGGTAAAATTTCTAAATTATTCTAAAACTAAGACAAACTTGTCATAGTGACAAGAACCTTAGCTGAGTTTGGCTTTCATTATTTTGTGTATTTTTGGCTTTTTGCGGGTTCTTGCTGCACATCGGACTTCTCTTTCCTGATGCCCTTATCTGTCGCTTTTCTCTAGACACAGGAGTTGAGGTGGCTCGATGGGGGACGCCTGCGGTCGCGGGCTAATACGTAGGCGTCTCTTACCAGATGTTTGCAGCTAATGTGTCCCGCAGAATACGACAGTAAGTGTGTCTCGGAGAGGGATGCTCGTTGCCTGCCGAGACCTGCCCATCATCTCTTCTTTCAAACTGTTGGGGTTTAGAGACACTGAAGAAGTTAATTACAGAAACGCGCGTCTGTCGCACTTAAATTGGTATGGATACGTTTATATTAGAAACACCTCAAAGCTGTGGAAATGAATGTAAATACCTTAAAAATGAGCTGTCTGCTCAAACAAACCAGTAATCAGAGTGCAATTACAGGTATATATGCATATATATAATCAGTATTTAAGTGGCTCAGTAAGCCTCTTTTCTATCAGAGTCAGCATTTAAAAGCTGAAAATCGAGCTTCTCCTTTGCTACTAAATTTTTTGACAAGTAAGTAAATATAGGTTTATCTACAGAGTAGGAAAGCCAATTTTTCAAGAACATCTACGACTCTATAGAAATTATTATAACCCTACTGACTATTCTTCAAATTCTCTTCTTTGAAAACTGATAGAAGAGCTCTAGCAGACAGTTGATCTGAGCTTTATATGACTGCGGCCTGGGATTGAAACTAGACTTTATTTGATTGGCCGATTATAAGTGCAATATCACTGGATTAAGGATTTTCATTAGCTGGAATCCAAGGCAAATGATTGGATGAGCAGTGACCTTGAGGTCATAACTTAAGATTTTTTTGGTATTTTTTGTAAGACTATTATGAAGGTACGTGTTTCATAGTGTGTGGATGGGCTCAGTTGTTAAATACTAGTTCAGAGTTTACACACTACCATCACCACCCCTCTACCTGACCGTTGGGTCAAGGTTACAGACTTAGAAAATAAATCAAATATTTTGCAACCCTGTTATTCACATGGCCTGAAAATATTGGTGGAAATAGTTTATACCTCGATGGATGGTAGATGCAAACCAGGATTTTATTCAGTACCAGCATCACTCTCTTTGTTGAGTTTTCAAGTCAATGTCACATACTTGCAACTTTTTAGCTCACCGAGCCAGCGGCTCCGGGTGAGCTTATGGGATGGGAAGGCTCCGTCGTCCGTCGTCTTCCGTCCATCGTCCGTCCACAATGTCAAATGACTTCTCCTCAGAAACCATTGTGCTGATTGTAACCAAATTTCAAATGTAGCTTCCAGGGCTCATGGGAACGAAAATTTGTTCAAACGGTCTTGGTCACATGAACAACATGGCCGCCACGCCCGTATATGGTAAAAACCTATGAAAATATTCTTTTCGAGAACCAATGGACCAATGGCCTTGAAACTTGGTATGTAGCATTGGGTACGGAAGTACTACCAAGATTATTCAAATTATGACCTTGGGTTGGCTGTTTACCTTTTTTACGTTTAGGTCAAATTTGCTTTCTGGTACATTAATATGATACATATCTAGAACTCAATATTTCATGGGATATGTTGAAGATTTTGGCCTAATAATTGGTATAATACAGTCATCTAAATGAGCACATGAAGATTTATGAGTACAAGAGGTCAAGGTCTTTCTTTGACCTTTGGCCCTGGAGGATCATATTTTCAAAATTTCAACATATACTCAAAAGCCACTGCTCCCATTGTAACAAAAAAAAATGCCTTCACAGCCTCCAGGGGTTGAGGGAACAAACATTTTTCACCCGGTCCAAGTCACTTGACAATCATATTGGCCACGCCCATATATGGTAGAAACCTTCAAACAAGAGGGCCATGAGGCCCTGAATCGCTCACCTGAGCAATTGGCAAGGTGGCTTTTTCTTATCATGTCTGAAATTGTCAATATATGAGTCTTGGGTCAAAAGTCAAAGAATGACCATGACCACTTGTACTCATAAATCTTCGTGTACTCATTAAGACAACCATATATACCATTGTTAGGCCAAAATCTTCAAAACTCTCCATGAAATCTTATGTTCTATCTTTTTCCCATATTTGACCTTGACCGTTTGAACAAATTTTTATTCAATCAACCCCTGGAGGCTCTATATGAAATGTGTTTACAACTGGCCCTTTGACTTTTGAGAAAATGTTTGAAAATGTCAAAATATGAGAGATCCGGATCAAAGGTCAGGAAATGACCTTGACCTCCTGTACTCATAATTCTTCAGGACCTCATTGAGACAACTGAATATACCAATTTTTAGGCCAAAATCTTGAAAACTTTCCATGAAATCTTATGTACTAGCATTTCCCCATATTTGACCTTGCCGTAAAAAAGGTCAAGGTCAACCCAAGGTCATAATTTGAACACTCTTGATAGTACTCAAGTACCGAATGCTACATACCATGTCTCAAGGCCATCAGTCAATTGGTTCTGGAGAAGATTTTACCATTTATGGGTGTGGCGGCCATGTTGGTCAAGTGACCAGGACTGTTGGAAAATTTTCTGATTCCCTCAACCCCTGGAGGCCCTATATGAAATTTGATCATAATTGGTCCAGTGGTTTTTGAGGAGATTGTTTGAAATTGTCAAAATATGAGAGTTCTGGGTCAAAGGTCGAAGAATGACCTTGACCTCTTGTACTCACAAATCTACATGTACTCATTAATTTTTTGGCCGAAATCTTCAAAACTTTCCATGAAATCTCATGTTCTAGCATTTTCCCATATTTGACCTTGCCGTAAAGAAGGTCAAGGTCAACCCAGGGTCATAATTTGAACAATCTTGATAGTACTTGGAATACCCAATTCTACATACCGAGTTTCAAGGCCATCGGTGACATAATTCTTGAGAAGAAGATTTTAAAGGTTATTAACATATATGGGCGTGGTGGCCATGTTGGTCATGTGACCTGGACCGTATGAATAAATTTTCGTTCCCTCAAACCCCAAGGGCTCTATATAAATTTGGTTTCGATTGGCCCAGTGGCTTTTCGAGAAGATTGTTAGAACTTGTCAAAGTATGATAGTTCAGGGTCAAAGGTCAAAAAATGACCTTGACCTCTTATACTCATAAATCTTCGGGTACTCATTAAGATGACCTTAGCTACCAATTTTTAGCCCAAAATCTTCAACAGTTTCCAAAATACTTTATGTTGTAGCATTTTGCCATATAAAAGCATAAGGAAGCAAATTTGACCTTACCGTAAAAAAAGTCAAGGTCAACCCAAAGTCATAATTTGAACAATCTTGGTAGCACTCACGTACCCAATGCTACATACCAAGTTTCAAGGCCATTGGCCTATTGATTCTGGAGAAAATTTTTTTTAAGGTTTTTATTATATATGGGCATGGCGGCCATGTTGGTGATGTTACCAGGACCGTTTATACAACTTTTCGTTCCTAAGGTACCAGGAGGCTCTATATGAAATTTGGTTACAATCAGCTCAGCGGTTTCAGAGGAGAAGTCGTTTGAAATTGTGGACGGACGGGCGACGGACAACGGAGCCTATCATCCTATAAGCTCCCCCGGAGCCGCTGGCTCAGGTGAGCTAAAAATCTTCTTCACCAGAACCAGTTGTCCAATGGCCTGGAAACCTGGTATGTAGCATCAAATACTCAAGTACTACCAAAATTGTTTAAATGATGGCCTTGGGTTGACCTTGACCTATGTTTAACGCCAGATCAAATATTGGAAAATGCTTGGACATAAGATTTTATGGGTTTTGTGGATTTTGGCCTAAAAATCGGTATATACTGTCATCTTGCTGAACATGAAGATATATCAGTTCAAAGGGTCAAGATCAGTCTTTTACCTTTGACCCTGAATGCTCATATTTTGAAAATTTTAATCATCTCCTCAAAAGCCCGTTGGCAAATTGTAACCAAATTTCATATAGAGCCTGTATGGGCTGCAGGAATGAAAATTTGTTCAACCGGTCCAGGTCACATGATCAACATGACTGCCATGCCCATATATGGTATAAACCTCTAAAAATCTTCCTCTGCAGAACCAGTTAACGGACGGCCTTGAAACTTGGTATGTAGCATCGTGTACGCGAGTACTGCCGACATTGTTCAAATGATGACCTTTGGTTGACCTTAACCTTTGTTTACGGCATATTCAAATATTGGAAAATGCTAGAACATCAGGTTCCATGGGAAGTTTTGAAGATTGGCCTAAAAATTGGTATATACAGTTGTCTTAAAGAGTACATGAACATATACGAGTACAAGAGGTAAAGGTCATTCCTTGACCTTTGACCCAGGACTCTCATATTTTGCAATTTCAAACATCTCCTCATTATTCCATTAGTCACTGGGCCAATTGTTCCTGGCCCCCTTGTTCTTCATAGCGGGCAAACGCCAGGCTGGGCACAGGAGATGTATGTTCTGCTGACAGCTGTTCGTGCTTATCTCACCCTAAACGGATTTCCAGTCTAAAAAAGGCCTGAGAGAGTGGTTCCAGAAAAATTTGTTCAGATGTTTGAGTTAGAAATACTCAAAAGTTTGTAAACTTTTTTTAAATAGCTCAGTTATTTCGTATTTGTCATTGGGAATGTCATATTCCTCATTGCAAAGTAACTTTCATAAATCGATGTCTGCCTGTTTCCAATTCTTTGGGTTCAACACTCGCACTGGGTGGTTGCTTAGTCCCGGTGGGCGATGATTTTTTTCTGACAGTCGTCAACGATTTTTTCTGACAATTAGTGTCTCGTAAGCGTGACGAAGCAAAAGGATAAGTGAACAGACTTATTTTTAATATTTCCTCCTGATCTTTTGCAAACATGCTGTTTTCTGAAGCATTTTATGAGCGCATTTAGTCGTTTGTCACATATTTTTGTGAAACAACCTCTGCAAACCAAGGACAAAAATTACAGCAAATGTCAAGGATTTGTTCCTACAACGAATTTAGTGTCCCAGATTTTTTCCTACTTCCTACAGTGTCCCAGATTTTTTCCTACCACATATATTGCATTTCAGAGACCAAGACTCGGATTATAGAATCAGCAATTAGATTTTTTGGGGTGTGATCTAATATAATTTCGCCGAATGAGAATCAGAAGCATTACTGACACGTATGCCATGGTATGCCTTAAGGACAACTATCACTACAGGTGTTCTTGGGTGAAAAATTCATTACACGACAGAAAGAGAGGATATTCTTTATCTTTTATGCTTAATAATTACAGTGCCTTATGCTTTATAATTACAGTGATCAGATTTTTCCAAGTCTATATTGCTGGCGTCAGAGAGTCAACCTTTCTCCTTGCCATATTGCTTCAGTGTGGTGTTGCTAAACGTTGATGGATGGATGGATGGATGGTTGAATCCTTTTCAAAAGTATGTCAATCAGATATAGACGACGGTAGGGAGATGATAAAAGGCTGTGTGCAGTGGAATCCAGTTTACGGTTGTAAAGATTTCCGCCTTTAGCAGGTATCGAACCCGGAACCGCTAAATCAGCAGGCCAGCGCTTAACCTACTGACTTACCTGGGCTGCTGTTGCTCAGTGTGTTTAGTGGTATGATATCGGGTGTAAACGCTGTTTGCCCCTAGAGGATGGTGTGGAAGTTTCAAACAAAAGCAAGTCGCTGAAAAAAGAATTCCACTGTTATTTGCCATCGACTAAGGTCCTGTACATAAACGGTGTTCGCATAATAAATGATACGAGCGTTAACGCCACCGCAGCACGTAAAGTCCGCAGCATAGTTTCTGAAAACTATCTATTTTTACCCCCCGATCGAAAGGTTCGGGGGATATAGCGATGAGCCTGGCGTCCGTCCGTCCGCCCGTCCGTCCGTAAACATTTTCTTGTCCGCTCTATATCTTGAATACTCTTTGGAATATTTTCATGATACTTCACAGTTGTGTAGAACAGGTCATGACGATGTGTCGCGTACAAGAACGGTAACTCTTGCTAGTGTACTTTTTGAGTTATCTCCCCTTTGATGAATTTTTGGCAGATTCGTGTCCGCTCTGTAACTTGAATATCCTTTGGAATATTTTCATGATACTTCACAGATATGTAGAACAGGTCATGACGATGTGTCGCGAACAAGAATGACAACTCTTGCTTTCTTACTTTTTGAGTTATTTCCCCTTGATGGTTTTAGGTGTAATTTTTTGGCAGATTCGTGTCTGCTCTGTAACTTGAATACCCTTTGGAATATTTTCATGATACTTTACAGATATGTAGAACAGGTCATGATGATGTGTCCCGAACATGAATGACAACTCTTGCTTTCTTACTTTTTGAGTTATTTCCCCTTGATGGTTTTAGGGATGATTTTGTGTCCGCTGTATAACTTGAATACCTTTTAGAATATTTTCATGATACTTCACAGATATGTAGAACAGGTCATGTCGATGTGTCGCAAACAAGAATGACAACTCTTGCTTTCTTACTTTTTGAGTTATTTCCCCTTTATGGTTTGAGGTATGATTTTGTGTCCGCTCTATAACTTGAATACCTTTTGAAATTTTTTCATGATACTTCACAGATGTGTAGAACAGGTCATGACGATGTGTCGCGAACAAGAATGACAACTCTTGCTTTCTTACTTTTTGAGTTATTTTCCTTTGATGAATTTAGGTGTCCGCTCCATAGCTTGAATACCTTTTGAAATATTTTCATGATACTTGATAGATATGAAGAACAGGTCATGACGATTTGTCTCATACATGAATGACAACTCTTGCATACATACTTTGTGAGTTATTTCCCTTTGGTAGTTTGAGCTGCTGTTTGAGACTCTGCTCCATATCTGTATAACCCTGGCCTGCTCCACAATACCTTTTAGATTATTGATGAACATGCTGTGATATCTTATCAGTAATCCTAACTCTCTCTGACCCCTCCACATTTCCTACCCCCCCCCCCCCCCCCCCCCAAAAAAAAAAAAAAAAATTTTTTTTTTCAGATTTGGATTCTTTGTCCAAGTTTACTTACTAGAGAGCTCAAAATTAGGTTTGTAGGGCTCGTACTTTAGAAGTTATTCACACATTTTGAAAGTTAAATGTATCATATGCTATATATTTATGTACATGGTGACTGTTTGAGATATTACTCCTTTTTAGCAGTCAAGCATACTGTTTTAGTCTGAGTATTAGATAATCATGCAACTGTTAAACAGATAATGTCAATCAGAAGCATAAAAGAATGACAATATATTACTTATATGTGTTTTGAAGTGCACCCTTTTTACCAAGGCCCATGGGGGTCTTCGGTCGGGGGATTTGCCATCTCCTCTGATGGCTATTTTTAAGACTTTCAGGAAAGAATCTAAGACAAGAATTTACAGAAGGTTTCGTTTCATAAACGATGAAATCCAAACATATTTTTTGAACTGTTCAAAAAGTTAAAATATCAATTTTGTTTTTGACGAGAAATTTCAGTATTCCATTAGTAAGCACAAAAGACAATCTTTTTAGTCACTTAGCAGATTGTGGCCAGACAAATCCCTTGATTTTGAGGTTGTTTCCATTCTCTCATCCAGAATAAAGGCAATCGGTAGAACCGGGAAAGTCTGTAGTGCTCAGTGGCTATCTAAACCAAAGAGTGTCAGTCATACCATAAAAGATTGAAGTGGTTGCCCTATTAGAAATTTACGACTTAGTTCACCTTTAAATACGGTCATACCCATATTTGTGAGTCCATTTTACTTGTCATGAACATATCTGACTTTTTAAAACTTTTTCCGTTCAGTTCGAGAGTTGCAGTGTAGTATGCAAAGCTGTACAGGCCTCAGTTAGAAGCACCTACTGTACCTGTGCACTATTTTCAGAATTATCAAGACTCACCTTAAATACGCTCTACAGTGAGGAACAGGTAGCTGTTGTACACAAAGTATAGTACAAAAGGAAAGACTGATGCTTGCACGTTCGCACAATTTTGAAGTAAAATCTAAATTTACAACGCTGCCTAAGCGAGAAAAATACCCTGGCAGTGGCGGGACTCGAATCTCCAACTCTTTCTGTACTATCAAGACTGCTGTAACAATTGAGCTACCGTGACATGGGACGACCATGTGGCCACGTAGCTCAGTTGATATAGGAGAGCAGTCTTGCATGTATTGGGAAGGTCATTATTTCTTTTTATATATTGAATATTATTTTAATCCTACTGTAGATTATTCAGCTTATGTTTGATTGTATTGTTTTATATATGAAGCAATAGAATGATCTGCATCTAATAGTTTTTTTGATGACAACAAATACTTTGTCTTCAATTAATGCACCAAAACAAAAGTTAAAACATTCTTTAATCTTGCTATTCAATCTATGCACAATCAAGTATCATACCTACAACACATTTTGTAGTTTGCATTGTAGGAAAAAATCAGGCGCTTAAAATAAGTTGTAGGAGCAAATCTGGGACATGTAGGAAAAGATCCGGGACCTATGAAAAGTTTGAATGAGCTAATCGACCCATTTATATTACCATAGAGTGTCAAAAAATAATATGATGTGTTCCCAACACTGATTTGTGAATAAAAATAGCTTCTCCCTATGGTAAACTTAAACGACATAGGCAAAGCGGGTTGTTCATCAAGATGTTCCCTAAATGAAACTTTCGGGGTTTACTTAATCTGCTGACAACATTGAACTATCGTGTTTTATCGATTCCGCCTGCGACCTACCAAGAATACGCGTAATATTTGTAAATAAATGGTTTAATGGGCAAAATTCACCAATTTGTCGCCTCAGCTTTCTGTTATGACGTCACGGAGAAAAAAATCATTGACAGTTTGGAAAATATCCGGGACCATTGTCAGATAAAATCGACGATTTTCAGAAAAAATCACCGCCGACCAGGACTAAGCAACCACCTAGTGACTTGGGTCACCCAGCATATCTGAGTGTTCAATTCATTAAATGGTCAAACTGATCAGTAATCGATTGTCACCGTAACAATTTCTCAGGAACTGATAAAATGCAAAAACCCTGTGCGCAGACTGCTCTCACCTGTAGACAGAATTTCAAGTTATATTTCTTGTGCATGCTTTGTTATAAAGATTATCGGAATACTAAAGAATTTGCACTGAGTAGTGCACGTCGCATATTTCTAAAAAAAATGCTGCACAAATCCTTTACTAAAGTGTACAACTTAATGTTCTTTTTTATTTTGTAGTTTCGGTCTGTCTGCTTAACCACAAAAATTTACTGCAAATGTTTTTGCCGAGCTCTGCCTTTGTATTACAGTTTGAGGGATGTCAGAAGGCTTACGCGAGACTGGCTTATTTGAAGACACATTTAAGATCACACACTGGAGAAAAACCTTACATGTGCAATGTTCCAGGCTGCAGCAAGACATTTAGTAATGCCTCAGATAGGAGCAAACACCAGAACAGAACACACTCTAATGCTGTAAGTATACAAGGGCATTTAAAGTGAAAGTATACAATTAAGACCGTTGTCATTGCGCTAATGCTGATACCAGGCATTAAGATAGATATCAGAAATGGGTCAATTAAAATCTTGAAGAATTCCTTCAAGAGCAGTGAATACATTCACAAGAAGGAACATGAGCCAGACTACGTAGTTTCGGCTAATAAAGCCTCTTCAGTGACCCTGACGATATCTGGTGACGAAACCAGAGAAAAGCAAACTGTAATTTCCTAATCCTAGTTGGATAGTCTATTCAAAGACTGATAAGTATCAAAAAGGGTCCAAATAATATACAAAACGATGATGTAGAATATGAGTATAAACCAATCTAAAATTTTAGATTTCTCAGAATATATCCTCTGATCTCAAAGGACGAATATAAAATATAATCTGCACTATGGATGGTGTACGGGGAGACGTTTTACGGCCGCCACACGGCACAACGCCAGCTGCAGTGAGGTAAAATTAAAATCTTGAAGAATTCCTTCAAGAGCAGAGAATACATTCACAAGAAGGAACCTAAAGCCATTCAATAATGCTTTTATAAGGCCAAGCACAAGCACAGCCATCCACACTCGAATGCTGATGTCAGTGCATTGCGAAATGTATCAGATAGGGCCAAGCACCAGGACAGTGCCACTCTTTTATTGATACCAAGGCACTTAGTAATCAGGCACTTAGATTAACACACACTCAAATGCCGATACCAAGGGCTTTCAGTAATGCGACAGAGAACCAGAGCAGCCAGGTTCTAGTGCTGAAATCAAAGTATTCAGTAAATTATCAGACGGGACAAAGCACCAGAAAAGCCACATTCTAATGCTGATACCAAGGCAGTGGGAAATGCATCACACAGGACTAAACAGTCACACTCTATTGCTGATGCAAAGGTTTGCAATAATGCATCTGCCAGGATCAAACACAAGAATAGCTATCTAATGCTGATACCATCAGAACAGGTATCCAGTAACGCATCAAACAGACATACTTAAATAATGATACCAAGGCAGTCAGTAATGCATCAGGCAGGGCTTAGCAGCAGGACAGCCACACTCTTATGCTGATATTAAGGCAGTCGGCAATTCATCAGACAGGGCCTAGCACCAGAACATAATACTTACGAGGGTCATCCAAAAAGTTCTGCCACTGCCTTATATCTCAAAAACGAAAGGTGATATTCACCTAAAATAAAAACCATTCAGAAAACCGTTGTTTTATCGAATAGCTGTAAAAGACTGATCCTTGTATTAATTACATTACATTCATAATCTGCTTTCAAAGATGGGTACCCTCACCATACTGGCAAATTAGCAGATTCGACCCCGGCAATGTCAAGTTAAGGGATGCCTGTTATCACTGCCTGGTGCCTACGATATTCCGGGTACTAGTAAACACAGCGAAAAAATTCTCCAAGTCATTCTGTCCATTATAAAGAGTTTAAAGCATGTCGTAGTCTCAACATTATGCAAACAACACCATACGAAAATCGCCTAGGTCATGTTCTAAGTACTAGAACTTCATAAATGAATAATAGTTCAAATTCTGGAGCATATATTTACTTCAATGATATCAATCAAAATTAAAAAAAAAATGATCCCTAAAATGAATGCATAGTGGGTCCTTGAAAACCACGTGATTGTTTATTTCAATATATTTCTGTGACACCATATATATCAATCATTTGCATCGCATATAATGGACAAAAGTCGTTGATTTTTATACAGTGCACCACAGAATGTATCTGACAGCAGCCCTGAAAATTTCAGAATCCTGCAATATGTAGTTGCCGAGACTTGCAGCATGAATCAAAATCCACCAGAAAAACAAAAATCATGAAAATAGACCAGTGTCAAATATAAGGTCTGTATTTGAGCTTATAACTCAACCAAATGGCTTATTTTTACCATGTACCCGATATCAACATAAAGGTAAAGGGTTGGTCTTTGGATTGTTGCAAACCGTGGTCAGCTATCACATCCCTGAGCAAAGTTATTAGTCCAGTGACAGAACTTTTTGGACGACCCTCGCAATACCTCAGACAGATCAAGCACTTAAACAGTCACGCTCTCTTGCTGATAATAAGACAGTCAGTAATGCATCAGACAGGGCTGAGCGCCAAAAAAGCCTCCCCCCCACATGCTGATACCGAGACATTAAGTAATTCATCAGAACGTACCAAGAATCAGAACAGGGCTTTGTACAGGTCGGTCACACTCTTATGCTGATAAAAAGACATATGGTAATGCATCAGACAGGGCCAAGGACCAGAACAGCTATCTAATGTTGAAAAGGCATTCAGCAGTGCATCAGACAGCACAAGAACAGCCACTATCAAACACTGTCAGTAGGACATTCAATAATGCACCAGACAGGGTTAAGCAGAAGGACAGCCTCACTGATGCCAGGGCTTTCAATAATTCATTTGAGAGGGCCAAGCACCAGAACAACCACATGCTATTGCTGATAACAAAGCATTCACTAATGCATGAGACAGGGCTAAGCACGAGAACAGCAAATGTAGAATGATGGTACCAAGGCATTCAGTAATGCAGCAGACAAAGCCAAGCACTGAATAGCCACACATTGATACTGACACCAAGGCATTCAGTTATGCATTAAAAAGGCTTAAGCACCAGAATAACCACACTCTTATGCTGATACCAAAGCATTCAGTAATACATCAGACAGGACCAGACACTAGAACAGTAACATACAAAGGCATTCAGTTATGCCTCAGACAAAGCCAAGCACAAGAACGGTCACATTCTGATGCTGATACCAAAGCATTCATTTATTCATCGGACAGGACCAAGCACCACATCAGCCACATGCTATTGCTGATTCCAAGGCATTAAATAATGCATCAGACAGGGCTAAGCACCAAACCAGTCACACTGTTTTGCTGAACGGAACGGAATGGAACAAAGAAATTTGACGGAATAAATCGAATTCTTAATGTATCAGACTGACATGGGATTAATAAATCCGTTTTAGTCCTTAAAATTATATGTAAATTGAGCAACAAAAATAGTATAATGCTCCAGTATTACTAATTTATGATACCAGGAGCATGAATGAGTAAGAATGAGAAGGTGGCTAGAAGCCGTTCCGTTCCAAATAAAATACCGATGACCACACACTCTACTGTGGGGAGCTGTTAGCTACTCTGATACACTAGTCACATTTTGCACAGAGCCCAGCACCAACAGAACACAATCCAGTGCTTTAAGGTTTACGGATACCTCCATTTTTCATCAGATTAAAAGAGGATACAACTTTATGAGTTCCTTTTTGCTTCTCTGGGTTGACAAAACTCTTGTAGATAGGGTTCTTCTCTTAAAAGAAAGAAGTTGCTCTTAAAGGAGCGATTTTTCCGTAAACTGTTGATTCCCACCGAGAAAGGAGGCAGTGAGTGAGTGAGTGAGTGAACTCGGGTTTAACGTCCTACCAACAACAAGGTCATATGGAGACGGGACCTCGGTTTAAAGTCTCATCCGAAAGACTGGAGAAGCGGGGGATCGATCTAGCGACCCGAAAGGAGGCAGACTTGCAATGTTAGAGTTGCTTCGTCTGAAAGTGTACCCATTCACCTTAACTAGCAGGCTGCATCAAAGATTTAGTATTGCCACATACACGGCGTAGCTGAATAACAGAATGCACATATGTTAAGTTTAACAGACTGTGTAAGTGCCTTTAGTAATACCTCACGCAGGGCAAGCATGAGATCAAAGTACATTGCAATGCTGCATTAGGTTGCTTTAAGGCATTTTATAAATGCCTGTTATGCCATAGGTTGGTATATAATGTGTCTTTTTATGGAAAATCTTAGTAGATTTGCTAGACCTACATGTATATATTTTCTCTGAATGTACCAAAAATATCTTTATTTTTATACCAAACAGTCATTTGTGGCTTTTCCAGAAACCCTTTATTTGTAAGGCAACTGGGTGTACAAAGCGGTATAAAGACCCCAGCTCTAGGTGTAAGCACGTAAAGACTGTCCACGATCACGAGTTCTACGCCAACAAAAAACACAAAGGAAACGGACACTACTCCTGCAAACGAGGGAAAGCAGAGGACCCTAAAGGGGTAGGTTTGTTGCCTCTGTACCGTATTCAGTTCTATTTTCTCTTCCAAAAGATCTAGATCTGTCCTGTTAGATTGGTCCAGGTCTTTGGGATTGTTTTGGAAAAGAAGCCCCAATTGTATATCTGTTTTACACTACGTAGATTGATTTATACATATTAAAGGAAAACATCACTTAAATATGAACGGACTTCAAATTATAGATCTTGATTAGCAATATTTCATGATAATCGGACTTAAAATAAGAAAGATATGAAGATTTCAAAAATTCAAAATGGCGGTCTTGGAGGCCGCCATTTTGGAAGTTCATGTCACGTGATAAATATTTAAATCTAGGATAAGAGCATAAATTGCGTACTTTTACAGTTTTATTTAATTTTGATCATTTCTTTATGACGTAAAATAAAGATTTATGCATTTCATTTATCTACAGTTTGTTTCAAACTAAAGTTATTTGGGATTTTCATTTTTGACTGTGATTTATGGCGTCATTAACTCACAGATTTGCTGGTTCCAAGCTCAATATTTTAATATCTTTAACCTGTCATTATGTCATATCCCACTTGCTTTAAGTCCGATTTTCATGAAATGTTCGGCAAATTTCATGTTTTATTAGAACCTTTATTTTGAGTCCAACATGCATTTTAGTGAGTGTTTTCCTTTAAGGATAATTTTGGAATAGTAAACTCTCGTCTTATAACCGAATAAAAACGGTAATTTGAGTCTCTTTTGAGAAACTTTTATAAAATACGTCTACAAATTGCACAACTGAAATCAGCTAGTGCAGTTTATCCAGAAAATAAATTTGAAGACTGTGATATTGCTATGAAGTGAAATGTCATTGTCATGACCATTATTTATGTATGCCACAATCTTTGGACTGCAATCTGTGAAATCTAGTCAATTTCAGCTCACCTGAGCACAATGTGCTCAAGGTGATCTATTGTGATTGATGGGTGTCCGTCGTCAGCAAATTCCTCAAACGACTTCTCCTCCTAGACTATCCAATTTCCAAATGATTTCACACGAATGTTTCTGTTAAAGCCCTGTACCTTAATTGCTAAAATGGTTCCGCTTCAATGAACATGAAGCCCGCCAGAGCTAAAAATATTTAAACCTTAAAACAACATCTCCTCTCAAGCCAACGCTCGATTTGAAATAAAATCAAAATAGCCGCCAGAGCTAAAAATAAAAAACGACAGCTTCTCTTTAACGGGTAGACAAAGTTTGAAATAATTTCGCAGGAATGTTCCTTAGGTGACCCTCTACCAAAATTGCTCAAATAGTTCCGCTTCTCTGAAGACGATGGCCACATGAGCTAAAAATAAACAGAAAATATCCCCCCCCCCCCCCCGAATTTGAAATAATTTCACAGAAAGGTTCCTAGGGTGGCCTTCTACCAAAATTGCTCAAACCGTTCCGTTTCCTGAACAACCTGGTCGCCAGAGCTTAAAAAGTAAAATTTTAAACAATTTCTTACCCTAAACGTGTAGACCATATGCAACTATGCCTATGGCTTATAGGATTTGCCTGTCCGATTATCTTCTCTTGGATATCGGACAGCACGGTCGCTTACCTGAGTACAGGCGCATACCAATATGCATTGGAAATATTCAGGATGTCCATTTTATCAATAATAGCCTTTTTATTGAAAAGTTGTCCAGATTTTATGAGATGATGCAGGAAAGCTGAAAGATTTCTTTTTAATATGAACAAAAAAAAAATAAATATAACGTAAAATCTGACTGTGCCAAATTCCGTGTCTTTTAAACGGTAAAGTAGTCATGGAAGCTTATTACGAAAGAGAGGAAACAACCCAGGAAGGCATTTTGGCAATGCAATTTTGAAATTTTATTTTTGTTGTTCAATATTCTATAAGTTATCCTAATGAACTATATATTCAAAGCTTTAAAGTGACGTTTATCTTACAGAAACAAATTTATTTTTAACAGTGTCATTTAATGGCTTAACATTGGGACATCGACATTTCGACGCTATAACTTTTCGAGATCCGAAAACTAAATTGCTTTCGCTGTCGGTATAGGGTAGTTCTGTTTTGTGTTTGTCTGGACGTGTAATTCTCAAATATCAATATAATATTTATTTTTAGCTAACTATGAAAAACAAGATGTATGTTTAAAATGGCAATTTTTTGTATTATGATGTTATGTCTGTTTTTACTCTAGAGACTACATTTATCAATTTGTTAAGTACACCTATATTTCTGTTTCATGCCTTGAATGTTTCGCTTTCGAATATTTTATTGTCCAAACTGTCATGACTGTTATTCCTTGATCTTAAACAAATCTTAAAATTATTACAAATGGATGATTAAATATCTCCTATGGTTTGAAAAAAATTTATTGCCATATTTTCGCACCTTCAACACCTTTTGTTGGTCAAATAAACCGCGCCGTTACTCAGTGATGTGTCAATTAGACTGCACTGACTAGACACTTTTCACATTGTTTCTGCGCATGCGCGTAGTGCTCAGGTAACGCGTTATGTTCCCATTATCGGCGTGACTTTACACAGATGGGGCAGCAGATTTTACGCCTATGAAACTTTATATGTAATGCATGATAATTGGATTGCTTTAATCATTTACAGTCTTATAAACTGTTAAATTAAATTCATACCTTTATCATGTACCATCGGTTTCTGCAATCTTATACATCAAAGAATATGAAGACTTGTCTTTATTTTACTAATATCACTAGAGCTGTTGATTCGCCTAAAACATGCATTCTCCAATTACACAGTCCCATCCTTTATGCTATTTTCTTTTGAACTCAGTTGATACGATGAACGGTTTGATATATAGCAACACAAAACTAGGAAACAGGTATAAATCCTGATGTAAATGTCAGAAAAACTGAAACACCTGTTTTGACTTGAAATAGGAAAATTAAAATACACGATACCGGAACTAAAACCATCTTCAAAGCGGAAGTTATTTATGACTTTATGACAGTAATAATCAAATATAGATTTAATCGTGATTTGAATTGATATTGTGTAAAAAAAGGAAAAAAAATCATAATTGATTTTTTTCTCTTTTATTAAAATATTTTCTTGTATTAAAACTCAATTTATTTTTTACCTTTTTTTTATATGTGTTTTAAGTTTTTGTTAAGAACGTGAATTTCTTCGTATTTCAATAAACTTAGAACTTTAGAAAGATCCCAAAACAAAGTAAAAAAATCATTCAAATAAAACATAAAAAGTAAAAAGACAAAATTAAGTTTCACGGCTCCCTTCATAGACTCTAAAGACTGTAATTAGATTGAGAAAAAATGTTTGAAAAACATTGATAGGCAGTGTAATGACATTAAATATGTTTTTCACACTTTCTGAAAACAGTGAATTTATAATGGTTGACGTGATTTTACAAGAGCTGATAACACCAATAGTTTTGTTGGTTTAAGGTGCAGTTTGTGTATTTATCAAACTAAATATCACTATTTATTTCTAAATTATGTAACACACAATGTTTTTCTAAGGTTTAACCTAGTGACCTACTTTTTGACCCAACATGACCAAGTTGCACCCTTGGTCCAGATTCGTTTGAGACAAACATTCTGACAAAGTCTCATGAAGATTAGAACAAAACTGTGTCCAAAATGAAATAAATTGAAATAAATAAAATAAAAAAGTATGAAAAGGGACAAATGTGTTCTAAAAATGACAAAATTGCGATTTCACTTAAATTAACGGTGCCGTTTTAAAAGGTAATTTAAATATGCGAAAGACTCATCAAACAGCATCACTCTTACCAGAAACTGGAAGTAAATTTGGCATTAACCTTAAAACCGGATTTGTGTCTTTCCCAAAAAATTAAAATCATTAAAGCCTTAAAACTAATACGAAGACTCTCATCAGACTGGGCGGATGCCTAGTCTGATCTGAGTCTTCTCTTGGCACGCATGCTACTTTGTTTGTTTTGTCGTGTAATGGCTCATGGGTACCCTTAATCTATGTATGGGCTTAAATAAGGAAAATATTCACAAAATATTCCAAATATATCATTTGTATAGCCATGAAAAGTTCCTTTATTATAAACATACGTGCCATTGGACAGTATTTCAGTGCAAGTGCAGACGCCCCTTTAAGTGTCTTAATTTCACACCAGCCGCACAAACCTGTCCCTTACCTGTCCTATACCCGTCTTGACCCAGTATTGGATAAGAAGCTGAAAGCCGGGCGAAGGAAGTCTAATCCAAAATCAATTTTCTCACCTGCTAGGAAAGACAATTCACGTGTATTTACTCGTAAGAGTCCTATATGGGATTTTGAAATACTTTCACAGGAATGTTTCTTGGGTGACCCGCTACCAAAATTGCTCAAACAGTTCCGCTCCGCTGAACAAGATGGCTGCCAGAAGTAAATATAGATAAACCTTAATACATAGGGACGAGTTTTGTTTGACCCATGACCAGGCTTGTTAATCCTGTCTTGGACTAAAATAAACAGGACAACTAGGGAAATGCGCCATATATACATGTAACTTACCATTTCATTTGTACAATATGGATCAGGTGAGCGATCCAGGGCCATCATGACCCTCTTGTTAAGAATAGATCACACAAAACTTTCATCTAAGTGAATATATAGGTTGAAAATGCTTATTTGGTGCTTGTATGCAACAGACATTTAAAGATAAACTAAATAGGTGTGTCAAAAGATAGACAGACTATGACTGTTAATAATATTTTCGGCAGATTTGAAATTAAAATCTTAAAAAGTTCCTTCAAGAACAGAGAATACATACAGAAGTAGGAAGTCTTGTGTTTGGGGCAGGATGTGGTAAACCATTATTTCGGATTCTGATCATTTCTGTTTTAACAAAGTAAAGTGATCCCAGTAGAATAATTACCCCCGCCCCTCCCGGCCATTATTCTATTGAAAAGGTGACCCCTTTTCTATAGAATACTGACTCCCGTTAAAAAGCGACCCCTTTGATAATGTCTATAAAATATCAATCCCCGGCCCTTATTCCTTAAAGAATGGTTACCTCCCGGTCATTATATTATGCACCCCCACCTCCTTACCGGTCATCAAATTATAACCCCGGTCATAATATTATGATTGTTGTTGTTCTTTTGTTGCTTTAAGTCCACTCTAAACAGCTATGGTCATGTTACGATGGCCAGTTACCCTAACCACACTATTCCTGGACAGGCTTAGACCTCCTAAGCGGTTAACCAGTACTAAGTGCACATACTTTCTCCAGTAATTGGCAACTGACCTTCTTGAATCAGAGGAAAGAGAAACGAAAGTATGTGGACGGACCGGGTATCGAACCCGGGACCTCTAGCGCTTGAGCCAGACACGCTACCAACTGCGCTACGCGGCCCGGCAATATATTATGACTCCCCATGCAGCGATGGTGTCTTTGAATATATTTATAGCACATACAGACTGTTGTGTCGGATCTGTTAAAACTCAATATGTCGACGGGGGTTAAAATAACTTTGCACAATAGTCAAGAGGTTGTTTGGCATAACCTAGGTTCCCAACTCAAAGGTCAAGAACATAGAGACCATTCAAAGATAATAGTGTTCTGCTTTATGATTCTGGCTGACAAAAGGTCGTGTCTGACATGTAGCTTTGTCATTTGTGGGTACACTTTAAAACCACTGAAAACAAATGTTACATATTAAACAATGTATCGTCCGCAAGATACAGATCCCTACCTCAAAAGTCAGTGTCACGAATGAAGGTAAATGACAGTGTATGGCACGCGATAGCTGTCTGATGGTAAGAAATAAACACATCGGATGCTCTAATTTACTTATATAGTGCTAAAACATCGTTATATCTTGCTCAGACTTTATTATATTCTGCTGGATATATATTGTTATATGTATCGGCGACAATTCGTATTGTATGGGCTTTATGATGTCATGCATCAGTTGCACTATATGGATTTATGATTTCTTGTGTCTTTTACATTATTTATTGTCTATACTTTATGATGTCATGTATTAGCTACATTATGTATTGTATAAACTTTATGAAGTTGTGAGTCTTGTTCTTGTTTGATTTGATAAAGGTACGGATGGTAACGGGTCATTTCGGCTCCGATCAGTTAACTGGTGTAAACATCTAATCGACAATTTTTCACCATGAATATTTTTTCGCCTTATACAGCAGCCTACCTACTCATACCTTCCTATGCCGGCCTACTTGCCTTTCCACCTTAAGTACCCAACTGGACGGACAGGATTCGAACCCATGCCGACTGCGACAACTCCGCTTGGCCATTCAGAGACATCAGCTTAGCCGATTGCGACACTACGCTCCCCAAATGAGGAGTTTCATGGAACAATGTTAAGCTTCATTTCTCTGAATAACCCGTCGGATAGGGCTACTCGATTTAGTTGTGTTAATACAATTAGGTATATACATGGAATATCTGGATCATACAATGCAGAAGCTTGGAAATAGTATATGATTTAATTTAAGATTTAACAAACTTCAACAGGTATTCCGGCCCAGGACCATTTTACTGATACAGGTACATCCGCAGGGTTTGTAAGAATAAAGTAAAAAGGTGATAGTGAGATTTGAAAGTATGATAGTGAGATTATAAAACAAGATAAAAGTGTTAGTAATGTTAACTGAGTAATAAGATAAGGGCAGGATAAAACAGATCTTATTTTCTTTTGGCCTATGGTGATTTATCTTGCTCACTTCCAGTTTAAAGGAGTCAAAATCTCTTAAAAGAACAATATCTGAAGGAAGCCGGTTCCACAAAACAACAGTTAAGTCATTGGAAAGAACGAATACCGATAATAAAGTTTGTAAATAATGTAGGTGATGCTTGACATCATAAAGTTTGTACAATAGATAATTGATGGATGACTTGTGATTTTACGTCCTTTTCAACAGTTTTATCAGGACGATGGAAGGATGATAATGAAAGGCTGTGTGCAATGGAACCCCGTTTACATTAGGAAAGATTCAAGCGGGATTCGAGCCCGGTCAGCTACATCTGTAGGCCAGCGCTGAGCTACCGGGGCTCCTAAGTTTGTACAATACATAATGTAAAAGACACATGACAGCTATTGTGTTCCATAATAGTGTGTTTATTTTGACGAATTGTTTTAATGTAAGGTTTGCTGTTTTGCTCCCCCCGCCCCGCCCCGCCCCAGACTATCCGAAATCACACAAAAATTGACTGGTCGTAGTAAATCATAGTTATGTCATTGAAATAAGATACTAACTCGAGGAATAGCTAACTCGTGGTCAAGATCATTAAACCGAACCACTGCAGCAAGTGTGACTCAAATGAACATAATAATATGTCTAGATGTGCAGAGTCACGTAAAACGAAGGGCGAGGTCTGCGTTTGGTAAGCTTGGTGTCAGAATCTATCTTTTTTACACCATGTTCACAGTTACAGGATTTTCACTGCACCATTTCTTCACCAAAGTTCTACTACATATATACACCTGGAAAAAAGTTAAGCACCCCCAGTAAAAATTCATTTTTCCACCGAGCATCATAGAAAGAACAAGAATTCCGCGGAATGCTATGTCGCACCTGCATTGGGCTTCCACAGTAGTAAAGACTATATAATTAAAAAGAACGTGTATGAGAAATGGACAAAAAAGCTAGGGTCATCACAATTTTGGATGTAAAATTTTACTAAGTCTAAAGAGCATAAAATATGCATTTGTTTTATGTTCGGTGCTGTTTAATTTATTGTGTTCTCATTTTAACCCTTCTATAATAAAAATAGAAAATAGGTAAAAATAATTGTTAAATGTTTTTCGTGTAATTTGCTTAGTCTGTTGTAACCCTTCTGTTGGTCTAACTTATTTAGTTCAATAAAGATAGCTGAGTTGCCGCCTATTTGGGAAAGAGCTGCTGACTCGGCTTATCACTTGTAATTTATTGTTTGTTGGGATGTCTTTGTCAGTCTTTCCTTGATGTTGGGGATAGGGTTTGGGATCTCAGTCAGTTCCTGAAGTGTAGTTACTCTTTAAATTAACACTAGGATCGACGCTTACTAATGAGGGTCGACGTAATTGTTGACGGACGGACGTACGGACGAACGGAATGACTGACGGACTTCCTAAAGCAGGTGCGACAAAAACCAGATGTTGAAATTGATTTGAATGCAATTCAAAAACTGGTACATCTAACATGTTCTGACTGAATTTGGGGCCATCATTTGCGAAAATGATGATACTTTTTTTCTGGCATAGCAAGACGGTCCTATTTTATATAGGGGGTTGAACTTGTCACTCTTATTCACATACTCATTGACTTACATAACTTTTACAAGCTCTACATTTTATGTGCTTGTCAAGCTGTGATTTCTGGATATAAACTACCAATTAAACACGAAGTTACTTGAATGCAGCCCAAAAGTTAAACAAGCATATCTTTCGTACAAAACATAGTGCGCGTTTTCAATTAAATTTTTTGACTGATTTACATCAAACTGATGCCCATTTACTCGGATGTCAAAAAGCAATATATCAGGACTTTATAATTACGAAAAAAGACGGTTTGGAATTCTATCAGTGAAAAGTTTCGAAAAGTTTAGATTAAACGTTTGCAACAATAAATGGGGGTGCTTAACTTTTTTTCCAGGTGTATAGATAAGTCTTCAAAATAACAGCAGCCGCTTTCATTGCATATAGACAATTTTTCAATAAGGGTGAGACTGATGTTAATGAAACAGTCAAATCCCCGGCCGAAGTGGCTCTGGTTTGTTTATGGTTCATTTAACGTTTCACTAAATTTCGTTTACTGTTATTAATATACGACTAAACTTTTGGACTTTAATATAATTCAAGATCAATAACTCATATATTGGTGAGGCTATTCTGACAAACCTGGGAGTGCATTTACGCAATATGATGACGAATTTTATATTCAATATCATGAAATTTCATTCACTTACCTTAGTTATGGCCAGTTTCTGGATTTTAAATCGATTCAAGGGCAATAACTCATGATGCAAATTCAAGAGCAATAACTCCTGCATTATTGAAGCCATTCTGACAAAACCCGATGTACACTATTTCCTTACAGTGACACATAATTAAACTTCAGGAAATTTTGTTTCAAAACTTGACGTGTATCATCAGGTTGTAGTGATACATATTCATTGTAAGTTTCGTTAAATTCCGTTCACTGTTTACTTATTTATGGCTTCATTTGTTTATTTTATTGCGATTCAAGGGCAATAACTCTAGCATAGCTGATGCCATTCTGACATTTTGCACCGCCCCATGGTGATATATATTAACTTTAAGTTTCATGAATTTCTGTTCAATTGTTACCAAGTTTTGGCTGTATTTTCTTTTAAATCGTTCCAAGGGAAATAACTCATGCATAAGTGATGCCATTCTGACAGAACTTGATGTGAATCATAAGGTTTTAGTGTTACATATGCATTATAAGTTTCATGAAATTCCTTCCATTGGTTACCTAGTCATTGATCAATTTGTTTATTTTTAAGCGATTCAAGGGCAATAACCCATGCGTTACTGATGGCATTCTAACAAAACTTGCATCAACGCGCTACAATGATATATATATTTTTTTTAAGTTTCAAGAAATTCCGTTTAATGGTTACATAGTTATGGCTCCGGACGGACGTAACGGACGGAAAAGCGGACGGACATGGACAAAACAATATCCCTCCGTCTTATGCGGGGGATAATCCTTCCACCTTCGGCGGGGGGATAATATGAATCATTAATGCGTAAGGTATATTCGGCGTGACCTTTTTTTTCGGTGGTACTGGGGTGGGGGTGCGGGGGGGGGGGGTGTGGGAGAGGTGAAGGTGGCAGCGTCGTTTTTTTCTTCTCCGCAAAATGTTATTCAACTACGCATAGATGGTCATAATATTATAACCGGGGGTAACTTTTTTTCTTAACATAATGACCGTGGGTCATAATACTTCTACCGGGGGTCATAACATTATGACTGGGAAGTCACTATTCTTTGAAGAATAATAACCGAAGGTCGTTATTCCGTGGGAGTCACTTTATTTCGTTACACCTATGCTATGAATATCCAAATGAAAATTTCGTTTATTTTGGTTAAAGCAAAGCTATGTACATGCAGTCATTTTCCATAAAAATTAAACTTACCTATTTGAGGCAATATTTTTGAGTGGCTGTGACATACATTTTATAGAGAACGAACCAGGCTGGGGAAATTTTTATGTGAGCTGTTTATCTCTTTAAAAAAACACCCTTTAAACCTAGATCTGCTTTTCTTACCTACGAGACAGAGTTTGTTCTATTTTTAGCGGTGCTGGAAAATTCTGTCTTGCCCATGGGCTGGGACAGCTCACACGAGCTTGAATTCTGTGTAACAGTACGCGCTCCTTGAAATACGGTGCGCCCGGTTTGTCGATTCCATACTTTATGCATTATTCTTTCATAGGAATGAAATGCCACATCGATAAAATCCAACCCAAGAAAGGTTATTCATTCTTTATAATCCCATTATAGCCTGTTTCAAGGTCCTAAAGTCGGAAAAAAAATCCAAAATAGTCAATGTTTCACCGTGACAAACACTGTCGAGGAGGTCACCATTTGGAAAACGTTACCAACTGACGTTTGAAATGACGTTGATGTTACGTCACAATTAACGTCATACACGCGCTTTCTGTAGTCGTCTCAATACAAATTTTATTCTTTAATATAAATTTCAATTAGAAAATCTAAAAATGCGGATTTGTCAAGGACCTATTTTTTACTTGTCTGTTCACTAAAGCAGCCATGAGGGTGACACGGTTGTACTACTTACACTTGTACACGTTCGCATGAAATAGGCCTATTAGTTCCCCGTTCAATTTGAAGTAAATATTATCGTAGGTAAGAAAAATAATCAATCATTGGTCTCCGATGCGGACAAGGAAATCCCAACCCGAGGGCATACGGGGTGTGTCGGAAACGAGGCTTAATCCCAACCCTCGGGCACACGGGGTGTGTCGGAAACTCGGCAAGCCTCGTTTCCGACACACCCCGTATGCCCTCGGGTTGGGATTTCCCTGTCCGCATCGGAGACCAATGATAGATTCTATTTATCTGACGGATCTAGATTTTTGGGATTACTTTGGAAGGGAAACCCCGTCTAATAACCGAATGGGATACACAAAACTGATTTACACTTTTGTGGTAATTTTGAATGGGTAAACTACCGTCTTATAACCGAATAAATATGGTACCTGCCCTAAACGAGTTCATATTAGTAGTAGGATTAGAGTCTACATAGATGTGACGGTGGCAACTAGCACTGCGACTTCTAGCGGTCCTAACCATTAGGCTACCGAGATATCTCCCTTAAAACAGCATGCTCAAATAATATATACAAGCATAAGAAATGTTAAACTACACAGTATAATGAATGCATGTGTACTACAGATTCTTGGGTCCAATATGATGGCGTCAAATCAAAACTGTGTGAGTGGTGGTCGAACATTACAGAAGGGAATGGATGCTAAGAATCTTGCTATACTACCACCTCTTGGAAATAATAGTAAGGCCACTTATGAACATCTATCTTTCTCATCCCCACGTACTCCTTTTGTTTTCAGTAAGAGGGAGGGGAAGGGGTGGTACTTATTGTTAAATCTGAAATGTGATACAGTGGTTTGAAGCCAACTGACTTTTGTCTAACCATAGTGGTTTGAAGCCAACTGACTTTTGTCTAACTATGGTTATCAGATAGCGAGACATAGGCATTGCTCCTCTTCTATTTGATGTAGGGTTACACCTTTTGTCAAGTTTGGTTTAAATCTGTTTTGTGCCAACGTGAAGACATGTCAGACTCAGTGTTCCACAGAATTTTTGTGATGGGGTTAATATCTAGAAACTAGTTAGGAAAAACTTGGTAGTTTTCATTATGGTTCCTTCCATTTTTTCTGTCTGTCTATCTGTAACACATTTTGCTTTGTGGCAGATGTGAAATTCGTTTAATACATTAATCTTCAACTTTTATTGATATGGGAACTTGTAAAATAAGCGTACCCGTATTTATTCCTCTGTCGGGCCGATATTTGAAGAGTTGTTTTCCTTTTTGACAGGCATTTTATATAGAGACAACATTGAGAAATAAATATTTTAAGCGCCGCTTATTACAGATTGGGTTGTATACGGCCTTATTTAAATTTTGAGCATATTTCATAAATATTTAACTGAGTTAATCCCTTTTCCAACTTACGCATTTTATGTACATGTAGGGACAGCCTTGTGAACAATATAGCTGCAGAACTGTATAAGCTATTGTTTTCATATTTGACATGCAGCTGCAGACAAAGTTGTTTGGGCCCTTATTAACTTAGCTTATTTGACCCCTTCTCCGAATATGGCAGTTTATACAGAGGCAACCTACTGTACAAAATGAAGTAGCTAGTTTGTTAGCAACCCCTTAATAATACTAGTTTCTTCCATTTTTCAAAATGATTGCTTTCCTCACCTATATTGGTCAAGGAAGATAATCATGACTGATGGTTAATTTTTGTTTTTCAGGTCGTGGAGACAGTCCAGTTCTTCGTCCTCGAGACAGCAACTGTAGTACCACCAGTCCTTACTACAGTAGCCCACGCTCAGACGCCATTCCCAATGCATTTGGTAATTCCTTCTCAAACAGACGGTCGACAGAGTCAAACCATCTCAGTATCATCAACTCTCCGTGTGAATATTATATTACAGGAAATATACATATGAATATTTCTCGGCGTTTGAGTTGTAATGAATCAGATGATAATATTAGTAACATAGCTACGCAGTTAGAGAAAGCTCAGGTTGGCAGTCAGCCAAATCTTGTTGTGGCTCCTCAGAGTATGAACATGAGTAGTCCTTCAAGTAAATATCAACAGGAGAGGACAGCGAGGTCCTTAGCAGCGCCTCAGGAATATAACAGTGCTAGAAGTAGTACCCCAAATAGTAATCATTCACCCTACGAAAACCCAAATCGGGAAGCAAGGAGGACTAGTGACTCAACGCGGACTATGGACCCTATAAATTTTGGTGTCTTAAAAAGTTTACAGGGGTTTCATAGTTTAAATATGATGAAACCCTTACAAGTGTATCAGTCTGTGAAAAGTTTAGATAACATTAAAACAAGCTCAAATAATACATTTCATTCTTCTCGGAGTAGTACAGAAACAGACTATTATGTACTCGAGGAGAATGAGTATGATAGTATGAATACAGATACAGGCAATGAGGCAGCTCTAGAGGAGAAAATGTTAGAAGATATTGAAGATATGATAATCCCCGATGACATGAGGAGATTTTTAAATGAACGATATGGTGTAGGACACCCAGTATATTCGGATGACCCGTCCATGATGACTGAATCAGAGTTGCTAAGTTTACAGCAAGGACACAATCAAAAGTTTAAGTCAATTTTTTGTCAAAATTCAAACGATGGCACAAATATGGCCAGTCAGTATTCAAACCTATGCAGCAACATGTCTTCAAAGATAAATATGCCAAATCCTCAAATGAATAACTTCTTCGAAACCCAAAGTCAAAATTCCACTTGTCAGGAAATGAACTTACTAGAAAATCAACAGATGACTGATAATTTACAAATGAATACAGGTCTATGTCATACATATTCAGGTCAAGGAATTCAAGTTCACATTGGGTCAAATCAGGAACAGATGGACACTAGCATGCTTTCAGATGCCAGTACTCAATTATCCGGAGAAACAAGTAGTGTTTTACCATTATCAAGAGAAATCATTGAACTGTTGAACCAGGCACAGCAAAATATGCAACCGTCAAACCGACCTCACTTCCAGGATCTCTATCCACTAGATGTTCCCAGCCTGCCCCCTGCAATGAGCCATGGGTCAAAGAATGATAGTTCCAGTATGCCTCCAACCAGACCGCGAGACAACCGAATGGTGCATCATAATGAACTGATGGATCCTAGAGTGACATCAAATATTAAAAACATGTCACAGAACAGATGCGCTCCAAACAGGCACCAATACGGCAACAGTTCAAACATGCCTATGATATACTCGCCCAACCAGCCATACATGCAGGCTCCACACAAACCATCCATCCCACACCTGAGCCAGAACACATTACCCCATCCACCACCAGTGCCAAAGAATCATTATGTGGCTATGGATCAATGTCAGATTCAGATGTCTAAAGGTCACATGATGCCTCAAGGTCCTGTCCCGCATCTCTCATCATCAAATCATCAGGAAAATGAGAGTCCGCAGGTACAAGTTTCGCATATCAGCCAATCACAAATCCCGCCAAAAAGCAAAGGCGGCCAGTCGAAATCAAATGATGATGCAACAGGAATTATGCCCATTGAAACTCAGATGATGAATATGCATGGTATTTATGCTAATAAAATGTATCGTGCTGAAAATAACTTGCAGCCCTATATGTCTCAACAGAAAATCATGCAGCAACAGCAGTATGGAGATGCTGCGAATTGTTTCGGATTTCAACAAACTTGTCCCCAAGAGCAACGTTGCCCATACAATAAAACTGTGATGTCACCGTTCTACAATCAGGTGACTAGTTCAACCGATTCTTCAGAGCCACAACAAGAACTACAAGCGCCAACTATAGAGGATTTTATGGACAAGCTGTAATCTGTATCCGCAGGAAATTTTATGGACATTAATTTCTTTTCTCAGAAAAATAATAACCAGACATACAGCCCTTTGGCAATATGTAATCAGTCAAACTCTCAGGCATCGCGCTACAGTGCTGCTTTAACGAATTCTAATATGGCAGTGAATGATATGAGTTCAGTGTTGACTCAGCTTGTTGAAGAAAATGAATATTTAAATATGAGGCATTATGAAAATCTTTAGTGAAGGAGTTTTGTGGCAAGGAAGAATGAACGCTTTTTAGTTCATTTTATCCGCAAAGTCATAGGTCATGATATGATATGAAATGTTGATACGTTACAAACGAAAATAATGAGGAAATTACATTAAACAGATCTCGTTGCTGGTCTTTATCATGTAATGTGAAAAAATGCTTTATTGGATTTGTCAGCATCTGCAGAAAAATAGGTAAATGTTAAAGACGAACTATGTTCAGGCGTTCAGACTGTTTGGATAATTCACGAAACACACGTTGGTAATGTAACGTAGTCTGGCCCATGTTCCTACTTCTGTATGTATTCTCTGCTCTTGAAGGAACGTTTTAAGATTTTAATTTTACCTCACTGCAGCTGGTGTTGTGCCGTGTGGCGGCCGTAAAACGTCTCCCCGTACATCATCCATAGTGCAGATTATATTTCATTTACATCCTTTGAGATCAGAGGATAGATTCTGAGAAGTCTAAAATTTGAGATCGATGTAGACTAATATGAAATAAATAGGCGCTACCTATAAAACGAGCACTGCTGGCAACTTTTTCTCATAACTAAAATATAAGCAATTACAGGTATGTCGATTCAGATAGTGCAGAAATGTTAGCGGTCTTGCAATTTTCGCCATTTTGAAACCACCAAACTGAAGAAGAAAAAATACTTATGTAATATCTTCAAGTGGGATACACTGTTAGTACAATATCAAAAGTGATTTCCCTTACAGCCCATAAGTATTTACTTCTCGTTCTTTCCTATGAGACATATTACCACATGGCTAAAAATTGGAACATTTTCAACCTATTTCATTCTTATCTTAGAATGCATTCTGTAATTTGGATATTGCTGTCTAGTGTTATATGTGCCAGTACTAACATGCAGTCCTCTAGGACTTGAACCTAGTATCTTAAAAACAGACAGCACCAACTGCAGGACTGTTACATAAGACTGACACAAACTCTAGACAGTGACTGATTGTCTGATTATCAAATGTGAATATCAAATTTAATCAGTGCCTACCTCTCGAAATTTTTTAAGTAAGTGTTAATATCTGCTGTTATAATGAAATTGTATATAAAAAAATAATGCTGTCTAACCTGTCTCAAGGGTAGCTCTATTAAGGGTCACCTATCTTATGGGGCCTCAGAGGACAATGAACCTCTACTAAGTGTACACCTGTCTGCCATGACTCTGCTGCCAGTTTTTGTGAGGCCCCTTAAAGGTAGGTTCCTGGCCTAGCTCACAAAATAATTTTGTCTTTTTCTGGGTAGTATTGAATTCTCTTATTTTTCTGAAACTGTTGCTACTGAGAAAATCGTCAGATGTTGTAGAAAATGGTCGTTTTCCCTTAGGTTTATTTTTTTTTGTTGGAATTCCAGTTCTAAAAATAAATATGTATATATGTCTACAAGTCCGCAGTTTCTGATGTTATTTGCCAACAGTTAATTTTTTCTTGCCATGAGCTCCTCCAGAGGTCCTGGCATGGCGGATGGGATAAAATTATCCCGAAATGCAATGCAGCATGACGTCAGCTATGTTATCTATTTTTGGCGCGAACTAAAAATAGCGCTAACTGGTGTGCGAAGCAGAGTTAGGAAATCCCCTGCAAAACGACTTTTCTACGATTTTTTGATTTACACTTTTTAGTGAAACTTATTCATTTCCTCTTTATAAGTGCTTTCCATCAACTTGGATAAAAAAGCATCAAAATTATGATGCATTCCAAAGTACAGGAACCTACCTTTAATGACCCCTTAAGACAGATTTGACTACATGTTGTATGAACACTGGGCAACTTAATCAGACTTAAACTGTATTTTTCATTGAGATTGATCGTGATTCATCATGTTGCTACTTTACTGAGCATGAACTGGGCATAAAAATATAAGTATGTATGTTTTTCTGACTTAATATGAAATTAAGGCATTGCCTTCTAAGTGACACCAAATCCTCAAAGTATATGAATGTACTGTTGTAAATGTATACTTGATATCATTTAAAGATGGAAATTGTCTGTTTAGCTTTCTTTTGTCAGAAATTCGACAATCAACTGATAGGCTTGTTTTTCACATGGATTGTACAGCCAGTCAAGATTATTTCAGTCATTTCAACTAAATCAGTTGTACAAATTTGTTGCCAAAATGTATGATCCCCTAGAAAACTACATGATCATCTGCACAGAGAGCTTGGCTTCTTGGCTCAAACCTACAGCAGTGAGATGACAGCTGCTTAAAGCACCCATAATACACAATAATGGTGACCTGGTGGCCAGCTTCATATCATATATCATTGATTTAGGTTGAACTTGAGAAACATCATGGTTTTTAGTCACGAAGTTTTGATTTTCTATTCATCTCCAAGGCCCAGAGTTCAAGATTTGCACACTTTTTCTAAGTGGTCAAAATGAGACTGCGCAATACCAACTAGAGCAAGTAAGCAGGGGCTCACGTATACCCTTGGCTAAAAGATGGTGCCACTTCTACAGCTAGGCTGTAAAAGTTGAAAACATATATTTTTTTTTCTCTACATAAGTGATGCCCCTAAGAAGCACCAGTCCCAATTCAAAATGTATCTTTTTTTCCCAAACTGCAAGTTGAAAAATTCCCAATTGCAGAAAGAATTTTTCTAGGGACCATCTTACAAGCATACATTTACTTGCTTGCTTAGAGAAATAGCAGATATATAGCAATAATTGACAGTAAATTTACTGTATATTCAGTATCATGTCCCCTATCCCACCACTTGAGACTAAATAAAGGGTTTCCATATGGCAAGCCATTTTACTATTTATTATGCATAGTAGATAATCTTATATAGTACATTAGATATCTAATATGCCAATTAAGATATCTAATATGACATATAAGATATCTTATATCCTATATAAGATATCTGATATAGGATATGATATCTTACATAGGATATAAGATATCTTATATAGGATATGAGATATCTTATTTAATTTTTCATATATCTTATATATTATATCAGATATCTTACATGTTATATTAGATATCTTAATTGGCATATTAGATATCTAATATACTCTATAAATTATCCAATATATTATATTAGATATCTTATATGTAAAATTAAATAAGATATCTCATATCCTATATAAGATAAATTACATGCGACATAAGATATCTGATTTACTAAATAAGATATCTTATATGTCATATAAGATATCTTATATGCTATATCAGATTTCTTATATATTGTGTTGTGTCTTATGGAAAAGTCAAATAAGCTATCTAATATGCCTATACTAGATATCTTATATAATATATATAAGATGTCTCATATGACATATAGGATATCTTCTGTCGGAAATAAGATATCTTATATGGGATATGAGATATCTTATTTAATTTTACATATTAGATTTCTTATATAATATATTAGATATCTTATGTTATATTAGATATCTTATATGCCAATTAAGATATCTAATATAACATATAAGATATCTCATATAACATATAAGATACCTTATATGAAAAATTAAATAAGATATCTCATATCCTATATAAGATATCTTATATGTTATATAAGATATCTTATATGTTATATTAGATATCTTAACTGGCATATTAGATATCTGATATAACAAATGAAATATCTACGTTCCATAATAAATGGTAAAATGGCTTGCCATATTTCCAAAATTCCAATTTGTAGGAGAATACGATCCGCTTTTCCCCAATTCCGCTTTTCCCCAATTCCGTGGCAACAGGCACCATTCCCAAAATAGTGAATAAATCACTGTACCAACACACATTTACACTATGTCCTGCTCTGTAATGCACCTTAATATCACAGTCCAATTCCTGTAGACTTCATCAATAAGCTGAAGGGATCGGTCTCTATCAATGAAACCCATAGTTCAACAATGAAGAACATAATTGGCCCTATTCGTATTTTTTGTTGTTATTGGACATCTTTTTTGTTTTTAGTTGGCTGTATTATGTTCTACCGATGCCAAAATATCAAGCATAGCAAATCAATTACATAGCAAATCATTACACTGTTATGCTTACAGCTGCGATTCAGCAATTATTACCAGCATTCTATTTATATTGTTCCGTTCACATCTATATAGTCAGTAAAAACAAAGAACTCATCCGGAAGTTTCAATACTGCTGTCCTGTTGATCTCGAAAGCACTTGAGCACATGAGCGTTGGATTGTAGGGTAAGGTATAAGCAATCCCCATCGTAACCGTTGATTAGTCAATCCTCATTGTAACCTTTGATTAGTCAAACATATTTAGTTATTATTGCCTTTCTTCTTTTTTCTATCTTTTTTGACAGCTCAATCATACTTCCAATGAAAATTTTCTTGATATTTTTGGACTTTCGCTGTATCTGAACGATACATATTTCTTTAGTTCATGAAATGAAAAAGAGATTTTTTTGAGAAAATTATTTACTTTCATTTTTCAAAACTGCCGCGTCATAAGAAAATGTCCTGTCAGACATATGCATAAAATTTACTGAAGGCTTAGATCAGCCTGCACATTCATCAAGTCTAATCAGCATGATTTCCTTGAATATGGGGCAAAGAGACTGCATGCAGGTGCAGGCAAGACTGAAGCTTTACTGGTTGCATTGGTCAATAGGCACGTTTTCATGTGACGCAGCCCAATGATTGTATGATTGAGCAGGAGTGGAGGGGGGAGGGTGGGACCAGAAAAAAGGAATGAAGAAACAAGCCTCCAGACTGATTTTAATGCAACAGTAGGGCAGTGAGTCAACGTCAATATGACATTGTTTTGAATTGGATGTCGTGTGCATAGATAGACAGAGGTTGCGGGAATAGATGAGAAAAGAAAATGACACACAGATGCACATGTACACACACTTCTTTTTCATTGTTACAGTGTGACGCCTAGCCCAGAATACATAGGGCCTAGTTGCAAAAATAAATCCATATTTTATAGGGGTGCGCGGTAAAACCGGTATACCGGTGAACCTCGGTATTTAGTCTCGGAGGTACGAACCGCGGTACGTTTGGGCAGTACCGGTACTTCGGCTGACTTTGTGACCAAGATTTACACAGAAATCGAAGAGTTCATCCGTATCCATAATTCGGGCAGAAAAGAATAAATTCTATTTTCAGAACATAAAAACAATGAAAATTATGAGTAAAAGGTTAAATTCTGGTGATTGTATTAATATTTATGTAAAAATATTTAAAAATTTTCCACCACGTGCTTTTTGCGTCTGCGGACTAAAGCATCTCAAGATGGCGGACAGCAACAGTGTTGAGGAACAAGAGGGCCATGAGGCCCTGAACCGCTCACCTGAGCAATTGGCAAAGTGGCTTTTTCTAATGTCTGAAATTGTAAAAATATGAGTCTTGGGTCAAAAGTCAAAGATTACCATGACTTTTTGTACTCATAAATCTTCATGTACTCATTAAGGCACACCAAATATACCATTTTTAGGCAATAATCTTCAAAACTTTCCATGAAATCTTATCTAGCATTTTCCCATATTTGACCATGCTGCAAAAAAGGTCAAGGTAAACCCAAGGTTATCATTTGAACAGTCTTGGTAGTACTCTGGTACTCCATGCTTCTTACCAAGTTTCAAGGCCATATGTGTATTGGTTCTGGAGTAAAAAATATGAAAGGTTTATCCCATAAATTGGTATGGCAGCCATGTTGGTTATGTGACCTGGACCATCTGAACAAATATTTGTTCAATCAACCCCTGGAGGCTCCATATGAAATGTGTTTACAATTGGCCCTTTGGCTTTTGAGTAAATGTTTGAAAATGTCAACATATGAGAGATCTGGATCAAAGGTCAAAGAATAACCTTGACCTTTTGTACTCATAATTCTTCATGACCTCATTATTAAGACGACTGTATATACATGTATCTATTTTTAGGCCAAAATCTTCAAAACTTCCCATGAAATCTTATGTTCTAGCATTTTCGCATATTTGACCTTGCCATAAAAAAGGTCAAGGTAAACCCAAGGTCATCATTTGAACAATCTTGATAGTATTGGAGTACCCAATGCTACATACCAAGTTTCAAGGCCATCTGTCAATTGGTTCTGGGGAAGAAGATTTTTTAAATGTTTTTACCATATATGGGCATGGCGGCCATGTTGATCATGTGACCGAGACCATTTGAAGAAATTTTTGTTCCCTCAACCTCTGAAGGCTCTGTATGAAATTTGGTTACAATTGGCTCTGTTGCTTTTAAAAAGAAGTTTGAAGTTGTCAAACTATGAGAATTCAGGGTCAAACTTCAAGGAATGACCTTGACCTCTTGTTCTCATGAATCTTCATGTACTCATTAAGATGGCTGTATTTACCAATTTTTAGGCCTAAATCTTCAACGCTTTCCATGAAATCTTATATTTCAGACTTTTCCCATATTTGACCTTGCTGTAGAATGATTAAGGTCAACCCAAGGTCATCATTTTGAACAATCTTGATAGGACTGGAGTACCCAATGCTACATACCAAGTCTCAAGGCCTTCGGTCAATTGGCTCTAGAGAAGAAGATTTATAAAGGTTTTTACCATATATGGGCATGGCGGCCATGTTGGTCATGTGACCTGGACCATTTGAACAAATTTTCCTTCCCTCATCTCCTGGAGGCTCTACATGAAATTTTGTTACAACTGGCCCGTGGTTTTTGAGGAGATTGTTAGAAATTGTCAAAATATGAGTTCTGGGTCCAAGGTCAAAGAATGACTTTGACCTGACCTTGACCTCTTGAACTCACAAATCTTTATGTACTCTTTAAGATGACTGTATTTACCAATTTTAAAGCCTTAATATTCAAAACTTTCCATGAAATCGTATGTTCTAGCATTTTCCCATATTTGACCTTGCCGTAAAAAAGGTCAAGATCAACCCAAGGTCATAATTTGAACAATCTTGATAGTACTTGATAACCCAATGCTACATACCAAGTTTCAAGGCCATCGTTCAACTGGTTCTGGAGAAGAAGATTTTTAAATGTTTTTACCATATATGGGTGTGGCGGCCATGTTGGTCATGTGACCTGGACCGTATGAACAAATTTTCCTTCCCTCAACCCCTGGAGGCAACATATGATAATTGGTTTGAATTGGCCCAGTTGCTTTCGAGGAGACTGTTTGAAAATGTCAAAATATCCGAGTTCTGGGTCAAAGGTCAAAGAATGACCTTGACCTCTTGTACTCTTAAATCTTCATGTACTCATTAAGATGACTGTAGATACCAATTTTTAGCCCAAAATCTTCAACAGGTTCCAAGATATCTTATGTTCTAGCATTTTGCCATATAAAAGCAATAGGAAGCAAATTTGACCTTGCCGTAAAAAAGGTCAAGGTCAACTCTAGGTCATAATTTGAACAATCTTGGTAGTACTCACATACCCGATGCTACATAGCAAGTTTCAAGGCCATCGGCCTATTGGTTCTGAAGAAGAAGATTTTTTTAGGTTTTTACCATATATGGGCATGGCGGCCATGTTGGTCATGTGACCAGGACCGTTTGAACAACTTTTCGTTCCCCCTTCCTCTAGAGGCCACATATGAAATTTGGTTACAATTGGCCAAGTGGTTTCAGAGGAGAAGTCGTTTGAAATTGTGGACGGACGACGGACGGACGACGACGAACGACGGAGCCTTCCCATCCTATAAGCTCCCCCGGAGCCTCTGGCTCAGGTGAGCTAAAAACCCGTGAGGAAAGCATGCATTTGTCATCACTTTTGAGTTCAAAAAGAACTCCGACAGTAGTATTGACCAGAATGTAGCCATCTGTAGAGCCTGTGACTGTGTTGTACAGCGCGCAGGTGGTGGCACTTCAAATTTAACAATCCACATGACGGGTGTGCAACGAAACCGAAAGTAGAACAACAACAGAATGGCAGTCACGGTTTACCGTGGTATGTTCCGCGGTATTTGATGAAAAACCGTGGTATACCGCCGTACAAATTTGTTCTGCAGTACCCAGCCCTAAATTATTTTACATTCACCTGGTATGTGTCATCATCAAATTGGTTTCCCAATATTTCATTCGGAACACACAGTGCTGGAAACAGCCAGTGGCCCGGTGGCCAAATGCGCCTAATTTTTGTTTCGGGCCACCAGAAATCTCCAAAATATGACCTTTAGTGGCCCAAATTTATCTTTCTGGCAATACTAAATGAATGGGAACTTTAGGTAGTGGATAATTTGGGCCACTGAAAGTTAGGCCTGTTAAGCTTTTGGGCTACCACATTGATCATGCAAGTTTCCAGCACTGCTTAAGCACTTGTTAAGTACATGCAACGGGCTGTTGCCAACGAATATAAAAAACTGAGATTTAGAAAGGTTTTTAGAACTTTTTGTCAGTCAAATATTTTGTATGATTTTCCAAATGCTCTGTAGGAATTTCCTTGGTCATCACAGGAAAACCAAGTTTAAGCGGCTTGGATTCACGGTCTGCATTTGGTATACCAAGTCCATTTTTAGCGAAAAGTGAGCGAGTGAACTTGGATTTAGCGTCCCACCAACAAAGTCATCGATTTGTCGACCCCTAGATTGGTAGTCAGGCGTGTTATCCACTACACTACAGCCGCTCCTTTTAGCGAAGAGACGGCGATGTGCCAGCCAATACTAATAATACCTCGACATTGATTTTAAGGGACTAGGGAACCCAAACTTTGCAGGTCGTGAAAACTAGTGACAATGACAAATTACAATGGCAAATTTCCCTGATTTTCAAGTTTGGCGTTGTTTTGTCACAGCGCGCTTGTAGAATAGCTGGGTTTTACCTTTCTTTGTGGCTCTGTGCACTGGAAGGCCCAACATCGAAGGCTGATACGGATAGAAACTATTCTGCAGCAACATGTGTTCAGGTCAACATTTTTTCTGTTTCTATTTGCACTGTCATCGTTACAGGACTAGTTGCACCCTCTTTTTTTAAAGGTTCACCGCATACCAGACAATACCAGGTTTATCGGGTTAGTGATTTTACCAGAGACTATTTGCTTGGAACGAGCAGGGGTAGTACCACGTTATGAATGTAATGACAGTGATGCACACTTTGAAACTCAAGCGCCAGTGAGTTGGCCACTGCTAATTTTCTTTTCGAGAGACCAATGCATTGCGCTCTTCTTGTTGTACCTTGCTCTATAGCCAAGTTGTGACCAATGCGAGACGGAGTGCTACAATATGGCATGAGCCATGTTGTTGTTGTTGTTTCTTAGAGTTCCCCCGCTTGTTTATTCGGGGCACACGTCGTAGACGTTTCTTGGCCAATTTAAGAGCTCAATTTAGTGGGTTTTTTTTTTTTACAATGTTTATAACAAGGAACTGGTGACTTATTTACAGTGCTTTTTACACAGTGGCTGTCTTGATATCTCTACTTCACACTATCCAATGCCCTTTAGGGCAGCAAGTCTTTGCTTATGGATCTTGAATATGTACTCCCTAGTGCAGACTTCCAGCGACCCCAACTTATCTTGATCAATGTTCTCCAACACAGGAAGCAAGGTGGCATCTAATGTTAACTGTGTGAGGAAACCAGGATCTTGTAGTTGTTGAATCTGTAAATCTGGCAGTCCAGGAATAGTCCTCAGCTTTTTAATATATGACTCTCTAGCAGAATCGTATGAATCACACTTGGCTATGAAATGTTCTCTAGTTTCAGGTTCTTTTGAACAGAGTTTGCATGTTGGGTTCACTGAATACTGATTGAATGCAGCCCTATTGGCTTGAAGTATGTATGTACCAGTTAGTAATTTACACTTTAATTGTGCCCTTCTATTGTCATGAACATTATTTCTAACCGTTGACCATATATGATGGCAACTACCTACTTTCAGAGCCTTTGAATTAATATGCTTAGTTGAAGATTTGCTGATTATGTCTGCGGACCGCTTGTGCGCGAAATCCCATGATGTTGTGAGGCTTTGAGGTTTCCAGACGCTAAATAAACCACTGAACTGGCCTAGTTGTGTCATGATATTGGTCGATTTGGTGGCCGTTTCAAGTCTTGAACGTGGGCATACACGTTTATACTTGGATTCCGAGGCGGTTTGTTAGTTGGTTTCAAAATAAAACTTTCTGCCGCCTTGTTTACAATTCACGCCAGCGACTTCTTCAGAGGGCTCTGATTGGCCGTATCAATCATGTGACATTCAGCGTTCGCAAATGACAGACTGCATCGCGAGTTATTGCCAGCTAAAAGCATATCCCAGTTGTTAAAATGTAAACCAGTCGTTAAATCCTATGGGGAGAAAATGCACTGGTTCCCCATTTTTTGCACTAATTTCAAATGCACGACTGCAAAACTCAGAACCCAGCAAGGTGGTCGTCGCAAATTCGATTCCATAGACTTATACTTGATGGTATTTGCGATACCTAGATACGAGCTCTGCTCGATGGCTGCTTCGCAGCCATCTCGCAGTGCTCGTTATTATTCTAGATCATTGTCTTTTATATCATTTGGATCCTTTTGAAACTAATCAGTCTTTGAATCGACTGCCCAATTAAAATAAAGAAATTACAGTATGATTCTTTCTGGTTTCGTCACCAGATATTGTCAGGGTCACTGACGAGGCTTTATTAGCCGAAACTACGTAGTCTGGCCCATGTTTCTACTTCTGTATGTATTCTCTGCTCTTGAAGGAACTTTTTTAAGATTTTAATTTCAAATTGACCTGCGCAGAGGTCTATTGAAAAATAATTTGACTATTTTCCTGTAGTCAATGAGAGCTTCCCGTTACCTGTTTTCACTTGTTACGAACGGGTAAAGATTTTTTTGCGATAAAAGGTATTCCAAATATCGGAGAATGTTATGCCAGTTTCTAGCTCACCGTCTGGTGAGCTTATAGGATGGGCTTGGTCTGTTGTCCGTCGTCCAAACTTTTCAACATCAATAACTCCTAAACTAGATGGCCAAACATGTTGTCCGGGCGATGGTGCCTTCAGTTTTGATCGAAACTTCATACTTGCAGGAATCCAGGACAGGCATGAAATCTTAGATGAGTTCAAATTTGGGCCATATCGGATTATTAAGTTTAGAGCTACTGGCCCTTGAGCGACGAAAAATTCATAAGTAGACTTACACCTGCACACCGGGGGATCGGGCGTCAGACTCTATGATGGCCCCGACCTAAAGCTGTATACATGTATTTTAGTTGGTTGGGACCGGAGCCTTTTTGTCTGTTGCTTGGTCCACCGGGGCTCCACTGGTGACATTCTTTTGCTTCAGATTTCCAGTGGGGTTGTTTGGCAGGACAGGGATCTCCACCTGTCAGACGGCCCGTTGTATCTGTTGAGTCCTCGTCTTTGCTTCTTCATGGTGTTGAAATTTGATTTATGTGTTTACCGTGATGATTCATTGACGAGTTAGAGGGTTATCATGCGAGCCGAACAACCAACTAAATGTTTTGTACCACTTCAGATACTGAGGGTGAGGTTGGGCCTGTAAAATCGATTAAAGCCCCCCAGTAATTCATTACTGACCGTTCCAAGGCGGTAGTTCTGTTGTGGTTCTCTGTTGCCTGTTTTTGGTGTCAGAGTTTCTGTGATGTTTTACCTTATGTATGTTCTTATTATTTTTGGTTCGGTTTGGGTTGCTGAGTGGCCACCTTTTGGGAACAAGCTGCTCACTCGGTTGGCCATATGTTCTCTGTATCTTGATTATTTGTAATCTTAGTTGTTTCTAACTATGGTTTGAGTGCTGGATTTGGATTTTGATTGTTTCAGTTCCTGGTCTTTGCATACTTTTTATTTTTACAATTGAGAAAAAGTTGCCACGGGCCTAGCAACTTTATTTTTTATCAAAATCGAAATTCAGCCATATTGAAAAATTTATCTTAGAGTTAATTGCCCTAAAATGCTAAAAGTCCATATCTGACCTTTTCCAGGCGATAGCGCCTTCAGTTTTAATTGGAATCTCTCCAAACAAGCAGTTTTCCAGGACAGGCATAAGATTTGGATGTGTTTGACTTTAGGCCATGTCAGATTATTCTGTTCCGAGTTACTGACCCTTGAGCAACGAACATTTTCCCTATAGACTTACAATGGAGAAAGTGCTATCTTGGCATTGCAACTTTTCTTTATCAAATATGCCGATAACAAGGACAGGAATAAAGTCTAAACAAATTGAATAATTTGTCTTCGAGTCATTTGCCCTTTAGTGCTAAAAAGCCCTTATTTGACCTTGTCCGGGCCATAGGGCCTTCCGTTTTAATAAAAACTGATTCAAATTGGCAGGTATCTAGAGGGGGCACAAAATCTCGGATGAATTTGAATTTTGGCACGGTCGGATTATTTAGTTTGGGGTTACTGACCCTTGGGTGACGAAACACTTCCCAGTAGACCTTCCATCCTTTTTGATACTAAGCAGTCTTTAAATCGTCTGCCCAATTAAAATTAAAAAATTACAGTATGGTTTCTCTGGTTTCGTCATCAGATACTGTCAGGGTCACTGAGGCTTTATTCAGGAAATATCACGGGTATAAGAAAGTGTCATCTAAGTCCACCAGTGACCTAGAAAATGAGGTCAATGTCACCAAAATCTAATCAGCTAATTTAGCTTGTCCCAATAATGTATCCATGCAAGTTTAGTGATATTCCGTTCATTTGTTCAAGAGATATCGTTCATACAAGAAACTATCACGCCGACTCCCGGAACCCGCACTGAATACAATATGCCCCCCCCCCCCCCCCCCCGGGGCGGGGTACATAACAATGACTAAGGTCATCACCATATTTCATAATTTATTGTCTGAATTCTATGCATTTAAATTGATTACCTTGCTTCTAAACTGACGACCAGGACAAACTGCCATGTATTATGCGACCTTCGTTTATATGATTATTTTTTTTCTTTCTTAAGTGAATAATTGTTGGTATTGTTATCGGTAAAAACAAAATTCCGAAATGGTGTCCTCTACTATGCTTCTAACGAATCTGACTAGGAAGCAGGTTAAACTGTACACACATAAAACTATGGGTTCGATCAAAAATAGGACAGAGACAATAAAAAATATGTAATCAGTTACACAAAAAGATAATCTGATGACTCAAACCCCGACCATCATATATCTACGTTAAACTCTACGTTAAACTCCATTAGTAAAATTGATACACTCATTTGACCTATTTCGGCGGATTCACCGGTTTCGGTTTATCCTGTTTATATCTCTGCTACGAAACAAGGTTGAAGCGAAGTTATTTGAAGGTAATAACTTTCAATAAATTGTTGCTCAAATCCACAAGTAGTAAGGATCTCATTTATCAATCAAAGATACAAAAAATGAGTTTAAAAGTGGCTGGTAATGCATATTTAGCAAAATAAATGACACGTGTTTTCCGGCAAACTGTGAAAAAAGGGCCGGGCAATATTTGTGCAAACGAATATATCGTAAACCGATATGTTTGTCGATTGCTCATTTTATTAGGTATCTCAGCTGATAAATATCAAAAGCAAATAAAATCATTTACTTAGGTTTATTGAATTTTTAACTTTTTAGCTCATTTGGCTTATTCCGGCGATAATATATTCGATTTCGTGGGATTTTAGTATTGAGGCAGCCAGTGGAAGGAGAAGTCGTGTAAATCTACTTACACGCTCTCAGTTGCAGAAATTCTAAGCAAAACTCCATTAGGCGGTTTTATTTTGAATTTATGATATCTTTTCATCACAGAATCCTGGATAGAAATAATATAACAATTTACTTTCAGGGCGTCCCTCGGTGTCTTTTTTTAATACACAGATCCACCGGAATAGAGAAACGTGCGTCGAAATAGGCTTAACGGCAATGTCTAGTGATCGTTAGATTTTACAGTTTGTAAACGAAAACATGGTGCTGTTATTTATTTACTGGCACAAAGAAGTCAACGAATGACAGTGAATTTACATTGTAGCGCACGATCGACTAAAACGTGCGTCGGAATAGGTCAAATGAGTGTATCAAGTGTTTCAAATTGACATGCGATAAATATTTGTTAAGGGCGTATTAACAAAAGCATGGACATTCATGAAAGGGTATTAGAACGCAGCTATATAAGTGAATTGTCTTACTGCCTTTACAAGATTTCACAGAAATCCTGAAAATTACCTCCTCGGGCCGATTTACATGTGCAGGACGCTTTTCTACTTTCGATTTCGGTATTAAACTCGGAGGACAAAAGTAAATTAGAAAACAACTCTTAAATCTGTTCACTTTCATTTGGTCACAGCATACAAAGGTAAAAACTGACAGCATGTCATTCTCCGATTTTCAATACCTTTTTAAGCGAGAAAAAAATCCTGTCTTTGACCTGTTCGTAACACGCAGAGAAACAGATAATAAGCTCTAAAGCTGGCAACCGGAAAATAGTCAAACTGATCTTCAACAACCTCCGCTTAATTTTGAAACATTACCATCCGATTGAAAGACAGAAAAACATTTCTTGTTGACAGATACAGCATCCAGGGTCTCGTTGTTCAAAGCATCGTTAGCTAAATGAACTTTTTAGTTAAGGACTCATTAAGTCTTCGTGCTAATGTTTTGCCAAAAACTGTCAGGAGGTTTTGCATTTCATATTAATAGTAACTCCTTTTTAAACTCCATTTTGGCTTCATGCAGAATTAATAAGCCCTTATGCAGTCCTTGACTGGTGATGCCAACTGAGACGTGTAGCCACTTGCTAGGAATGGCTAGATATTTTGTAGTTTGTCTGAATATTTTCCAAAGTGCAGTACATATTTGGGTGAATAAGGAAAGCAAAAGCTCCGATCAGACTGCACAAAAAGGCCCTAAGGGACTTTATCTTGTGACATGTGCAATATACCATATGTTAAGATATACCATAAATGGGTTGTTTCGCGAAAAGAAGTACCTTTTGATTTTTGTGACTAGCAAATCGGCCCAAAGGATCCCTTCTGTGAAAAAAATAAAATAATAATCCTCTCGCCAAGTCTGAAGAAACATTTTCTTTTGCTTTTACTCAAATCGCTGCTGCAGTGTACATGGTTTGGTCCTGAGACCAGCAGATCCGTAATTTATTCCATTATCAGGGTATGTGAAATGACATTATACAATATTTTTTTACGATTAGAAAGAGACAGTTTAAAACATGAAATGGAGTGGAACGGAATAAACTGGCAGGGTCATTCCATTCATTTGGGATGGGACTCTTACACGAAAGCATTTGCTGCCTCTGGGGGAGCAAATATTTACTGTAAGAGTACCAACTTAGGATCTGGGAGCAAATTGAAGCCAACCCCTGCGAAATGGAGTTCTTAACTCAAGAAATGTTCTTGAACTGCTCTTAAGCGTTCTTGATCTGTTCATGAAGGGTTTGAAGAACAGTTGTACTTGACCTGTTCAAGAACACACTCTATGAACAGTTCAAGAACTTTCAAAGAATGTGTGATGTTCTTGAGCTGTTCTTGAACATTTTATGACTTCTTGAACAATGTGTTGACTTTGATGTTCTTGAACTGTTCTTAAATTTGTTTATGATTATTTCAAAGACTTTTCTTGAACAATGTGTTGACGTAGGTTTTTTAAACTGTTCTTAAATTTGTTCTTGGTTATTTTCTTGAACTTGCGTTCTTAAAATGTTCTGAAATTCTTCTTATGGTTATTTAAACAGTAGCTTAAGAACAGTTTCAGAACAGTCCTGAAAGGACTGGTTACACTTTGGCCGTTTTTGTGCCCACGACCGATCCTGATAAAATTTATGTTATAAAAGCTTGGCACTTTGCAGTTTATATAAGCACATTTTTTTTAAAAGTTTGCGGCTTCATAAATAATCACGTGACTTACGGTTTATTGCATATGGGGTGCTGAACGGGGTATACTAACTACCTGCGGTTTTTCGATATAATCAGCAATTCTCCTGACATATCAGCCCTCCAATCTAACAGATATAATACATGTGGCTCTTATCCACAGTCTAAATGAGATATTTGCGCTCAAACCATCTAGTAAGGAGAAATTTATTTGATTTTTTATGAAACCTCTGAACAGTAGATTTTACAAGCGTTTATTAACACAATAAACAGCATGTAAAGCGTTTGCTTTTGTGAAAATAACAGGAAGTCGATTATAACCGACCAATATTGTTAAACAAATGTATTGTTGGCGAAACGCGTTTGCATGCTTGTGTTCTGGCAAATGCGTGAAAAGGTCATCAACCTTCTTTTTTTTCTTAAGCATTATTCACTACCAGTATTTATACATATAGTGAAAGCTTCATCATATCAAATATTAATCACGTATGAAATATTACGCATTTATGGATGCTACACAGGTACAGATGTTTAAAATATTAGACAAAATCAGTGACCAAGCAATATAGGTCACAGGGACCTACATGTGGTACCAAATGAGACGCAGCGCTGAAGTGACTTACTATTCCAAGTCCGACGAAGATTCAATTAAATATTAGTTCGAAGTAAAAGATTAATTCAATGGATCATGAAATACAAGTCACAATGACCTACTGCAAAGTCCGATTGAACCATTGTGTTTAGTATGATGCATATATAAAATTGAATATATAAGGAAAAGAACAGTGAACTTTTCAATATAGGTCACAGTAGCCTACAAATAGTATGAGGATTTTTTTTGCATCGTTTGACTGACCAACTGTTTGTAAATATGTTGCGAATCCAAAAACCATGTTGAGATATAAGTGAAAATCCTGGTCCATGCATAAAGTTCAAGGACTCGGTGTGCATGGATGCTTTGCAGTTCCTACATTTTAAGGATATGATCTGATCAAATATCAGCACTCCTACCCCAAACATATCATAAGAGGTAAGGAAAAAGCTCATCCAAGTATGTTTTCATACAAAGTTAGTTGACCAAAGTTCAAGATCACATAATTTTACAATGCATCAGCTTCAGGCAGAGGGATACATCATCTGACCACGTCGCAGCATTATTACATCAGACGTTATATATATCACAGCATGATGATGGAGGACATTCAGTCTAACGCCTTACATACGCACATAACGCCATACCTATACGCATGTCCAGGCACAGCGCTGTGCCCCCTCCCCTACCCCCCCCCCCCACACACACACATACGGAATCCTTCGTGGGGGCATTAGGAACACATACTACATAGATGAACACTTTGAAAAAATGTGTTGTGTCGAATAATGCCTCTATTTTCTATCAATTACAAAATATACTGATGCGACTTTGATATAAATCATTTAGTCCTAGCGTTGGATACATGAAAATTTACCCAAAAAGTTTATTTTTCGTTTACTCCTACCCTCGTAACCACTGTAATATAACCCGATTATGATGAATATGTTTATGAGGAATAATTATGTATAAAAATTGCAGTGGCTACGAGGGTAGGATGAAGTGAAATTTGGATGCATAGTGGACGTTGGTAGTTCAAATTCCCATAGGCTCAATGTTAAATGTTGCAGACAGTGCATGTATTCAACCGCAAAATTAACCTAAAAGGCATTAAAATACGGGAAAATGAAATCGTACAGAATAAACGAGAAACATAGAGTTAACATTTTTGCATGTTTTTGTGGTTATCTGCCTACCTTTGAAAATCGGCCTTTTCAGTGGGCACATTGCAATAGTAAAGTGTAACTCGTCCTTTGTTCTTGATTATTTCAAAGACTTTTCTTGAACTTGTGTTCTTAAAATGCTCTGAAATTCTTATTGAGGTTATTTGAAGAATAGCTTAAGAACAGTTTCAGAACTGCCATGTTCTTTAGATGTTTTGTTGTTATGTTGTTGTTTAACGTCCACGGTAAACAGCTATGGCCGTGTCGGGACGGTCAGTTAACCTAACCACACTATTCCTGGGCAGGCTTAGACCTAAGCGGTCAACCAGTACCAAGTGCACTTACTTTCACCAGTAAATGACAACTGTCCTTCTTGAATCAGCGGAAGGGGAAATGAAAATGTTCTATTTGTGTTCTTAAACACTGGGGCTATACTATAAAAGCAGGTGGGTGCTGGCTAATTGGCTATTCTAAATAAAATGTTCAATATTGCAAATAGTTTACAGCCTGAACTGGGCGAACATTTTCAATTCAAGAAACCACAACTGACACACCGCCTTGAAAGTCAGTAATAAATTACGGGGGCTTAAAACCTGGTTTTACGCGTGCACAACTTCTCCCTCACTAAAGTACATGTAGTTCATTTCCAGGTATATGTCTTGCAGCAGCTGCAAAGCATTCATGCTGACTCCTGTGCCCTTGGCCTTTAATCATGGTCTAGTAATTTTGCCATAGTGTTTGATGGATTAACTTCATAGTATGTTCATACCTGGCAAAATGGATCAGTCTGACTCTACAAATGACCTTACATTATTTATAGATCACTGTGACCTACATTTCGTGGCCCTTGTGGGGATTCTTGAGCCCCTGATCAATTGCTGTACTATAACTACAATTTTAATTTGGACAAAAACAGATGTCCCCAATCTTTGCTTTCCAGGCAGTATCATTTGCCAATTTCTCGCATAAATTAACCGAAGCTGTGAAATTTAGAAAAAATCCGCATGTTTGATTTTTTCCTCCCAATTCCTCTATAAAGGACAACTCTTTTAGCCTCAGGGTGGTGTCCCATTAGGGATAAATTTAAAATAAGAAAACAACAGGATCAGGAAGTTGCACCAGATAGCAGACGAAAGTTTGGGAAAAAAAGAAAGTAAAGTTTCTACTTCCCTTCCAAAATATAAAAACTTCCATAATAGGAATTGATTAGTAATATTGTAAATAACTTAGTCATTGGATGTGTGCCTTCTAAGCATGTATTTACGCACAATTAGCCAGGTAAGAGATTTTGAACAGTGCATGGATTGCACATGCATAGTATGCTAAATCAGACAGGTGTGACATCCCTTATTCAGCGAATAAACCTTGCCACCACTGAACTAGAAAGTGTAAACAGTTTTTAAAATTCGTAGAAGAGCTATACCCACAGTATCCGAACTGACTGTACCCTCTCTTCCGGTTGTCATATCGTTGAATCGAGGGTACAGAGTTCGCTTATGACCAGTAGTCGGAAATCATTATGTTTTGAGATTTTATCCGGAATCTGCTGCGTCAATTATAGTTTTTCAGCTTCGAAGATGTAAAGAGGTATGTTTCATATAATTTGCTCTTCGGTCTTTTACTTTATTACCCTGTACAATGCAAACCTCATGGCCGTCACCGAAATTTTATTCCGAACAGCTTAATTTAACACGAGTTTGTGTCGTGCAAAACCTAGCTATCATCCGATCATCAAAACTAACAAACGGTAGATTGATAACGCCTTCCGTTTATTTTAAAGATTTTTATAAAACATGTAAGAAAAGGCTGAAAATGGAATTAGAATCATGCCAGGGGCCACTTGAATATTGTACCGTTTACTACCCACCCATACACGACATTGTACAGAACAATAAGGTAAAAGACCGAAGAGCCAATTATATTAAACTTACCTCTTTACATTTTCGAAGCTGGATAACTATAAATGACGCAGCACATGCCGGATAAAATCCCAAAACATAATGATTTCCGACTACTGGTTATAGGCGAATGTTTGTACTCTCGATTCGAAGCTATGTAAACCGGGAGAGCTGGTACAGAGAGTTCGGACACTGTGATACCTATTTCATGTCAGACTGACCTCAATCAAAACCTGCATGAAATACATTTTCTTATTATGATTTCCATTGAGAGAGTTCAGTGTATTTGTCCCTTCTTATTTGTTTCTTGTGAAAAAATGTCAATTCATATTTCGTGTGAGTGTTTTGAACGGGCATGCATATTTTCGATTTATTTTGATGGACATTTAAAGGGACCTGATTTTCTGTTTCATGATCACCCAGAAATCGGGGCTCGTTCCTGAATTTCGTTTTCGGTAAGGGCAGGCTACAGTACCGGGCTTCCTTATTTTAATTCCGTTATACCATAAATTTTTTTAGGTATTGGGACAGATAGGTATGAGCGAACAGTACAGACCCGGATTAGGCTGCTTCTAGATGAGCAGTCTGATGAGGGTCTACACTGTTTGTTATTACATCTGCATCTTTTGGTTACCGCATTGTAAAACCAGGCTGTTCCATGTTTGAGACAATTACGGTGATTATTTTGGGGTGTCACAATATTTGAAATTTTAAGGTAGTACTGGTCGCTACTAAATGTCTTTTCTTTTCTTGAGAAAGGGAGTAATGGTGATCAGGCCTGTTGTATTTTTCTTTTTTATATATGTTTCTGACTTGTACATGTTTTGTTAAGTGGGCCTTAAGGAAGAGTAGTGTGTAGCTTATTGTGTCACCCACTGAAAATAAAGTCTTTATTATTAATAATAGGCCTATACAGTGGACTCGACAGTATCGGATCATCGACAGTATCGGATCACTCGTAAGTTATCACCCATTTTTCTCACAAATGAAGCAAATATTTGTTACCATTATATTACAGTCATCAAGTTAGACCAATAGCAAAGAGCAGGGTAAAAAATTCGATCGAAATCTGCGGCTGTGAAACAAATCAGAGTTGTTGAAAAGCTTGGCCCCTCTTCAGCGGCGCTTGCATTTTGCCTGTTGTTCGTTAACCCCAAAATAGATTTCGGTTATTTAAACTATTTTATCATTAGGCGATTGAAACCAATTTTGCTTTGTGATGTGTCCTAGCATGCCTAAAATTGCAGGCAGTCATTATGTTTGTGACATCCCAGTATTTGATGAAACTGCAGACTTGAAAAGTGGGGCACTAATGTGCGACAGTAACGGATCATTATATAATATGAACTGAAATGCAGACCTCAGCTGGAAAACTGCATGTTGGATGTATGGTCTGATGCTGAAAACAAGTCATAAATAACCTATCTGAGTGGCTGCTTTGTCTTATTTCAAAGGAGAGTATAAAACTAAGACAGCATCCTTTTTGTAAAACACCCCCATCCCACGCCCCATGCTAGCATATGATAATAAAGGTTATGCGTAGCAGAACTAAGCTTCTGCTAAACATTCTGAAGAAACATTCGAGATTAGCTCGCATGTGTGTTGTGGCGTTCATCGGACGGACAGCTGTACACTGTGTAGACTCAGATTAATGCCGGAGAACTTGTTGAATGACCATGTAGTGTTTATACACTGATTGCACTGAAATATCATTAGGGCGGAAAATCACCGTAAATTTGTTGATCCTGATCAGCCACTACGGTCTTACCAGGGTCTACACTTTGCAAAGGCAGGTTACGATCTTTACTGTTTGAGTAGTTCCATGCTATGGGGCGCAGAGGATTACTTAGTTAATTTTTTTTGGCATGCTTGTACTTTTGTATTCATTTAACTTTTATTTAGCAGACATAACCCTTGCTGGTGAAGGACCACATGAAAAATATCGCTGAAAGGCCTAAAAGTTTTCTCTGAGAGTTTAATAGGTCCAACTGTTTATGTAGCAAAATTATTGAAGCTAAGAAGGTTGGCAGAATGCCTCCGAGAAACTCTCCTATAAATAGTATCGTATGATCCGATACTGTCGCACCTGATTCGTTACTGTCGTAAGACCCCCTGTAAGTCTTGATAGGTTATCTGCCCTTAAAGGAATGAATTTCGTAAATATTTTGACATGGATAGATAGAAGGGATATTTTGCAATTGTTATGTGTCATAACATACATACTTTTAGCATTCACAGTCAACAAAACAGGAGTTTAATGGAACTTGATCCGATACTGTCGAGTCCATTGTATTAGTATCCTTTCGTGAACTTTTAAATTTCGGTTTGTTTGATTTGCGAATGAGAAAACTGAATAACCGTCAAAATGGCAAATCCGAGGATCGTAGGGGTGAGGGCGAGGGGAGGCATGGCTGCCCCTCTCGGCCCATGGCTTGTATGTAAGGTAAGAGGTATGCAATTACGCAGGGCCGGGTAATGCCTCTAGTGCAGTAGTGGTTTATATTTGAAAACATTTCTCCACGGGCTAACTACGGAAGCAAGATGCCTGGCCATAAAGTTGAATTTCTGGGTCTGCAGCAGGCCCAATTACTACAATATTTGCCAAGTCTTAAATCAATTAAGCAACCCAAACATTTTTATTTCGCGAAAGGATACTAACATGCGACAGTGACAGAGTCCAAATATATAAGATAGATAACTCTTACAATGATAACTACAGTTGCAGCTGTAACGTTCCCAGTAATGACTTAAACGTGCCCACCAGCGACTGTTCCCAGTTGCGATCTGTTGCGTGTTGCAATTAGATACTTATGCTTTTTTGAGTGATTATCTAGAGGTATATAATTTAATTAAACAAATAACAAAATCTCCGCAAAACAACTAGGGCACACAAATTCGGCCGCTTATTTAGAATCAAATTGATACAAAATGTTATGAATCACAAATGGATCAGATAAGAAGAAAGAATATATTTTCATCAGATGTAATTTTTATTAGTCTAGCTAAATGATAAAATGTTTTTTTTTCATTATTTGTTCAAATTTTAATTAATGATTTTTGTATGCCGGTCGTTTCCGTGCGTTTTCGTCAAAACATCGGCGACACACGACGCGGCTTTCAGGTAATAGCCCTGGGCGAAGATTATATGTATGACAATTTATGATCATGATGATTGATGATTGGATATTGTAGTAATGAATTTACAAGTAGCTAAATTATGCAAATGTAGGTTCATCCAGCCTGTTTGAAACTAAAAGTTGAAAGAATTTTTTTTTATTTTCTGATCCAGAACTGCCCTATAATGTAGACCAAATAATTGATGCAAACATATTCCAATTTCAGTGTTTGATCCGGTCTAATTAGCTTTACATGAAGACGAAAATTCGATCGGCAAACTTCTTTTACTTTGTGAAATAATTTATATCACTTGTGCCGAATCGAAAGACAATTATCTTATGATTGTATAATGCCAATTAGTAAATTAATGTCGGTGTGTTTCGAAATTTAGCTTTTGCCCAGTAGTTGCTCATTAACGATTGTTTTTGCGAGGCAAAGAGCCACAATGGGAAAATATGAAACGAATGATAATTTACCTTTAATTTTCATATTATTACATTGAAGTTAATAGTGTGAATGGCTTGAGATTAATACATAAGACTCAAAACTATATGTCAGAGCGCGTAGAAAAAAAATCATGAAATAACTGATGATGGATGGATGATTTGTGATCTTACGTCCTGTTCAACAGTATTTCAGTCATATCAAGACGACTGCAGAGTGATTATGAAAGGCTGTATGCAGTGGAACCCCTTTTACGGTAGAAAAGATTCTCGCCACAAGCGGGGCTCGAACCCGGGTCCGCTTGATCAGTAAGACAGCGCCTAACCCACTGAGCAACCGGGATTCCTTTGAAATAACTGTTTTAAGTTGAAATGAAGGAATTAAAATACAGAATTTTATCTATTTACTTTGAAATAAAGACGTCAAATATCGAACATTTGTTTATTTCATTGATTAACCCATTTTTGCCCAGTGGAATGTTCTATCTCTATCAAATGAATGTGTCCATTTGTCAATTAAGGGGTGTCTGGTTTAGTTTATTCTTATCATTTTTATAGGAGAAATACCCATTTGTCTAATGGAAACAGTGTAGAACCTGTTAAGACGACGTGGTTTCCTGCGTCTGATCTGGGTCTACACTATTTGCCTATGCTCTATATATGAGACGCCAGGCATTAATGGATTAACCTATTTATCACCTGCCAGTGGTTACTGTCATATACTCTTCGATTTATTTCTTTATTTCATTATTTATTTTTTCACCGAGGTACAAACTTAAAGAAATCATATTGTTTGTTTGTTTGTTCGGTCGGTTACGATACGAAATAAAGACTCAAATAATGAACTAATTCTTTAATCACAGTACATAAGTTGTCTTCTATCGTATAATTTTAGAACATGGACGGACGCTCGGCGCCCCGTTACTGCGGCTATGGATTCGTTCAGCTGAGGTGCGGGGGCAACGTCGATATGAGAATTGAAATACTACTATAATTTTAGAATTATCTCAAAAAAAAAAAAAAAAAAAAGAAAAAAAAAAGAAGTTGAGTTGTAAGACTGACTCATGTATTATACTTACCCATTGTACCGAAATTAGATTTTTCATCAACTGACTCGGGAATGAAATTCGGTTAAAGCCATAAAGATCAAATTTTAATCATGACGGAGATAAGAGTATTTAGCCTTAGGGATAAATTTGACGCCTGCGATTATCGCCTGTTGTCGTCTAGTTTCGGAGAACTGCCGAAGGATATCCGGAGATTCTACCTGTATAGCTGTAAGAAATCAATGGTCAGTATCACCGAGCATCAATTTGGCCGGTCGAGCTCCTTTATTGAAAATGCTCATAACTCTTGGACCGCTTGGTATATTTGCTTCAAATTTTGTATACTTATGTAATTTAACATTGCCCAGCCACTGGTATGCAAAACAGTGACGAGGCTTCACCGAGCATCAATTTGGCCGGGCGAGCTCTCTTATTGAAAATGCTCATATCTCTAGGACCGCTTGGTATATTTGCTTCATTTTTGTATACTTATGTAATTTAACATTGCCCAGCCACTGGTATGCAAAACAGTGACGAGGCTTCACCGAGCATCAATTTGGCCGGGCGAGCTCTCTTATTAAAAATGCTCATAACTCTTGAAGCGCTTGGTATATTTGCTTCGAATTTTGTATACTTATGTAATTTAATATTGCCCAGCCACTGGTATGCAAAACAGTAACGAGGCTTCACCGAGCATCAATTTGGCCGGGCGAGCTCTCTTATTGAAAATGCTCATAACTCTTGAAGCGCCTGGTATATTTGCTTCGAATTTTGTATACTTATGTAATTTAATATTGCCCAGCCACTGGTATGCAAAACAGTAACGAGGCTTCACCGAGCATTAATTTGGCCGGTCCAGCTCTTTTATTGAAAATGCTCATAACTTTTGGACCGCTTGGTATATTTGCTTCAAATTTTGTATACTTATGTAATTTAACATTGCCCAGCCACTGGTATGCAAAACTTCTTATTGCACAACCCGCAGGTTTGCACTATAATCACTGTGTGAGTCCATCCGTCCGTCCGTCCGTTATCAGTTAACAAAAACGCTTATAACTCTTGAACCGCATTCTATATTTTGATAAAATTTTGCATACTTATACATGTCAACATTATCTAATGACTCGCATGCATAACCGTCATTTTTGATGGACGAGGCTTTGCTGAGCACAAGTTGAAAATTTACGGTCAAGTAGTGATAATGCTCCTAACTCTTGAACCCCGTGGTATATATGGTTCAAATTTTGTATACTTATGTATCTTAACATTGTCCAGCCACCGGCATGCAAAACGGTGACGAAAGTCAAAACAGTATTGCACGACCCACAGGTGTGCACTTTAATCGCCGTGCAAGTCCATCAGTCTGTCCTTCCGCTGTTGTCAGTGAGTGAAATTGCTCACAACTCTTAACCACATGGTATAGTTTGATAAAAATATGCATCATTCTGCAAGATGACCAATTTCATTTCCATACATTCCTTCTGGCACCAGAAACTGATTATTCTACATTCACCACGGGTTGTGCACATTACCATCAGTTGATTAAAAAATAAACAAGTGCTCAAGTATTGTATTAGTTGACCCCAAATCTGAGTTATGTCGACGCAGGTGGGAAAACATACCATCATGACTTAATAAGGTGGTTTGATCAGTGATGGTACTGCATATGGAGTATGTGGAGAACGGTACATATATAAAAATTCTTAATGTCCGTGTTTTTTTACGATCCCAAAGGCAGCTGTAACTCGAAACAGCTGGTTAAATATAACTGTGGCATAAATGTGTGGTATGTTGCTTTTCTGGAGCGCATACACGCAGTTAAGCAATATTCTTAACAAGAATTAATCCAAAATATAGCAGCCTTGATGGACGTGTGTTGCCTATATCCATGAAATGAAGTAATGCCATTCAACTCTTCTCGAAAGAAACGTTGACTCTTAAATGACAGTGAGCCTACCCACACCGTGTAGGCGGCAATCGAAAACGCTCTTCACAATCCATTAACGTGGGTCAAAAACAGCGTTTTCGATTGCAAAACAGCGTTGTCGATTGCAGATTGTCGCAAATTTGCAATCGAAAAACGCTGTTTCTAACTGTTTTTGATCCGCCTTCTTCGATTGCACGAGCGTTTTCGATTGCCGCCTACTCCGTGTGCTTATTTAAGATCGGCGGTTATGCTAACAGAGGTAATTTAAGGTGATTTTCCCCTTTGGAAGGCCTCATTATTTTTAACAGGATATAAAACATTATGTATACTATATAAGACATCTTATATGATATATTTAAGAAGATATTTTATCATATGACGTCGCACTCTGAGAGTGTAATAAAGCCATCATTAAATGCGATAATCCACTACTGGATTAAATATGCAAATTACGTCGTAACGTTATACGTTGACGCCCATAAAAAACGTCGCGTTTTCTAATGGCGAAATTGTGACGTTTTAGTGCAAATATTGCTGATAAAATGATAAATAGAATCTTGCATTCGTGCGACTGTCTTAAATATAGGATAAATAGTACAATGACTTGCCATAGGGTATAGAGATACTGTCGGTGCATGTTATTTTTAACTCGCCTGAACGAAGTTCAGGAAGAGCTATTGCACTACCCCGGCGTCGGCTTTGGCGGCGGCGTTGGCGGCATCGGCATTAGCAAAATGTTAAAGTTTTACGTTAAAGTTTTTTATGTGATGGGAAAGTCGCTGTCAGGCGAGCTATCCTGTCCCTGTGACAGGTCTTGTTAAATATTATAACATTATAAAATTGATTGATCCACCACATAGGTGCAAGGGGTGGTATACTAGCATGTTGGAATTTCTCTGGCGGAAACGGTGCTAGAAGGACAACCCCACGTGGCAAGCCAGTTACGAAACGGCGAAGATCCATCAACGCTGTGGTCCTAAAAAGGGTCGTTTTTGGCAAGTTGACAGACTGTGCTTGCCACCAGGGTGGCTGTCAAGAATGGAGCCTACGTGATGGTTGCAGACAAGGATGGACATACGTTGTCATGTAGTGCACTGAGCTGCAGAAGGACCAACATTAAGAGAATCGGATAATATTAAGCAAAGTCTCTTTTTTTAAATTTAGCAATAGTGGTGTCAATAACATAACAACAGCCTTTATCTCTGATCTGTGTACGTGAGTTCTCTTTTCAGCCAATACATGCCCAGCATCGATTAAAGAAAGAGCTCAACTGAAAAAATAAAATCTTAAAGAGTTGCTTCAAGAGCAGGGAATACATTCAGATGAAGGACCATGGGCCAGACTACATAGTTTCGGCTAATAAAGCCTCATCAGTGACCCTGACAATATCTACTTGGCCAATTGCTCAGGTGAACGATTCAGGGCCTCATGACCCTCTTGTTATTTTCAAGTGGAAGAGTTAGTTCAAATGCAGTCGCATAAATAAAAACACTGCCTATAGACGCAATGGCTTTTTTTTAGTCCGCAGCAATTTACGTCACTGGCGATTACTGTCGATTTTGTGAAATTTTGATGACGCTCATAGACATGATATGACAGTGTAACGTTCCTTTCTCACTCAAAAATCTTAATAAGAAACCCATACATTTATCAATGTTACTCTGTTCTATTCTATCCCATAACCTTACCAGGTCGTTGGGGCACCACAGATGGCTTCAAAACAATCCCTTTCCACCTTGTCCTTTCGTCAGCTGCCCTAGTTGAGCTGGCAAAATCCAGTCCTGTCCACTCCTTGATATTGTCTTCCCACCTCTTCATCTGTCTACCTCTTCTTCTTTTTCCTTTCACTGTGCCCTGCAGAACTGTCTTTGCTAAACCAGAAGACCTTGAGATGTGACCAAACCACCTTAGTTTCCGTTTCTTGACCAGCGTCAGGAGTTCATCATATTCTTCAATGGCTGTTTGCATCTTCCTGCGAACCTCCTCATTGGTTATATGGTCCTTGTACGAAATGTTCAGTAACCTTCGGTAGCATCTCATCTCAAAGGGCTGCGTTCTTTTTTCTAACTCTAGTGTCAACGTCCATGATTCACAGGCATACAGAAATATGGAAATGACAAGGGAGCGCATAAGTTTCACCTTTGATCCAAGAGATATGTTGTTATCTCTCCAAATCGGTTACATCTTGGTAAGAGCTGAAGTGGCGACAGAACCTCCTGTTTTGAGCCATTATCTGAGACAACTGCTCCAAGGTACAGTACAGCCGTCGACATCTTACTATCAATCGCTACGCGTCGTGACGTGTAGTGGAGCGTGAAAAAGATTAAATCCCACGCTGTTCCCTCGATATTCCCGCGCTGTTTCCACGCCTCGCCGCGCCACTCCACGCCCGCTTCACTCCGCGCCGCGCAGCGTGGGAGCGGCGTGGGAATATTTCGCGCCGCGTCTCCTATCTAGACGCGGCGCGATTGCTCCGCGACGACTGGCGACCACGCCTCTAGCGATGTTTGAAATGTGTGCAGTCATACATGTAGTCAACTTTTACACAAGTCGTGTGTGTAGTTTTACCCGATGATGTTGATATATAAAAATATTAAAACAAAATACACCCGCCGCGAAAGTTCGATAGATCTCGCATCACGCCGAAATTTTCATCTTTTCAGCGCTAGTTTCTTGAGACTTTTGCAAGTGTTTTGGGAGTGTTTCGCGCGAAGGTTTCAAGCTTCATGTTCATGCATGATATTTGCGGTAATACTCACGCGGGATGGGATGCGAGAAACTTCGTGCTTCTGTAGAAGATCGATGTGTTACCATTCTCCCGAAAATGATAAAAGCTCTGTTTTTCATTTAACTTATTTCATTCAATTTAAATGATGCAAGCTTTATGAAGTTTTGGCAGTTTTTGCAATAAAAGTAAATAGGGCCTAGGCAACCTTAGAAAGTGAATTTCTATAATTTCAAACACAAGTTTGGGACATCGTTTTTTTTCTACTTATCTCCACTATTATAACTGCCAAGACTAAGAACTCTCTCAAAAATCTCTGCTTTAGGACTTTGGCCCCGCCGCAGCTGATGGTGGTTATTTTGGCGGGAATCTGCACGTGCGTTAACGCGCGTGCGACTCTTAGTATTTTATTTTCCGGTATTTTGCGCCGTGCAGTCGGAAAAGGTGCTTTGAACTGAGTGCAAACAGCGAAGACCCAGATCAGCCTACACTGTGTAATCTGATCAGCGCCCTCTGTATCTGCATTGTTTGTTGATCCCGAGGAGTCTGTACATAAATACATAACCGAAAACGATCGAGTTTATGAGAATGTGGGGTGCGCAGGTTGAACTGAGTCTACTTTCCCTATTTAGTGGAAATGTGCATGCGCGCTTAAGCGCGTGCGGTATTGTGTACTTTCTTTCTTCCTGTCTTTCTTTTCTTTTTTCCTTTTTTTATTTTTAAGTTTTTGATAATGATGCATGAACGGGAGATGAGAAACCGGGGTTGCAAAAAGAAATTGTCGGAACGACATGAAAAACGTCCTGACAAAATCTGTCAAACGCAGAGCACCAACCAGCCTATGCACATGCATGGTATGTGCATTCAAAGTTTGCAGGTGCGTTAAGACAGACCACTGGCATAATTGCCACGAGTCCTTATTTGACCATGCGCAGCTCCCAATTCAATTCATGCTTCGAGTTTACGACCTTACTCGCATGTGCAGTAATATAATCAAATGGACGTTAAAACACATCCGATCAGCGAACATACACATCAGCCGCGACACGAGAAAACCAACAATGTGGTTGTGTGCCCAGCGCAGACTCAGACCAACCTGGGCATCCGCCTAGTCTGATCAGTCTTCGCTGCCCGCGTGGAGGTACCTGAGACCCTTGGCTACCCTTTAAGATCACTGCGAAGACTCTTATCGACTGGGCGGGTCCCCAAGCTGATCTGAATCTGCGCTGTGCCCACAACCACTTTGTTGGTTTTCTCGTGTCGCGGCTCAATTATTATACCATGTGCATTTACAAACATTCACAGTGATTATTATGTGGTTCGCAGATGAAGAACATTGTCCCGTTTTTTTCGACGTATGGGCCTAGGGTAGATTGCGCTCATGTGCAGTCTAGTTGGAGCATTCACAGTTTGTCAAGAGAATATAAACCAAAAGGCTTACTTTGCAAAATCATTATTTTTTAGGTGCGCAGACTGGTCTAAGGCTTTGCGGTTCGCAGATGTAATACGATGCCTTTTTCAGATAATGATTAATTCGAGGTATGGGTACAACTGCGCATGCCCAGAGTAGATTGCGCTCATGCGCAGTCTGGCTTTGGCATTCACACTTCGTCCATAGAATAACAACCAACCTACACCGCAAGTTTCATTGCAGTAACCATGTAATAACTCCTACATATATGTGTCTGGAGCTGAGCGCTGGTCTGGTAAGAGGCATCAGTACCGAGAAATCGCAGTAAGAAAAAAAGAAAAGCCGACAAACACACCGTTCTTTTCCTGCAATAAGAATTATACGTACCAAAGTGCCAATTATAGAATCTTGAAGAATTTATATTTAACAAGACTAAAAAAGGGTTTGTGTATGTGCGCATGATAATCTGTATCTGCGCAGCTCTTTTTTATACCGTGTACTATACCGTAATCATTTTAAATACTGTGACAATTTAACCAGTTACTCTATGGGTCCTAACTTGAAGAACACTTATGGTTAAATGGGATGACACCTTGCCTAAGGCGCAGTGTGATCAGGACCTACGCTCTTCGCTTAGACTCTTTTACCCCAGTATTTAGAGTAATTACGTGCAAGTCAGATACTTTGTGTAGCAAAACACTTGGCGACAATAGTGTGCGTGTTCGTGCGTGTTTGTCTTAGTCCATCTCGGACTTTTAAAAACCCATAAATTGGCAAAGGTCCGGATCAACTAAAGGCACGCCACATTTAATAGTTGATGAAAAAAAAATCATAATGATTGACGTATACATGTATATATATATGCCGATCTGGCTTGTCCTGATTTCTACTACAGTAGGAGGCTCAGGATGTCAAAAAGGGTCCGACGATAAGTCGATTTTTGTGCTGGCCGACCATAAATACTCAAAGCAGTCAGCTCCTGCACGGACCGACCCGAATCCTCACTTTGTACATGATGTAGAATCGTTTCCATTTGTTTACTTCTGTGTGTTTATATCGTGCGCATTTACCTGTTGTGTATCTTCACTGATGATTTGAGCACGTGCAGATTTCCGCAGTCTGGAGAGTATGAAAGAGATTCCAAGTTTCTTTTCAAGGGTAAATGGGGAAGAAAGAGAGAGGGGGTTCTGAAGCTGACACTGAATGTTAAATCGTAATGTGTGAACAAGAAGACTCAAGTCAGTCTGCGGGACAGTCTGCCAAGTCTGCCGGATCGAGATCGTCCGAGTGCCGAAAAAAAAAAAGCTGGTTTAATCACAACAGAGAAATTAGAGGCTAAGTGAATGCGCTTGGCATATACACATGACGTTGAATCAACGTCGATTTAAAGCTGTGTACATGCTGGCGTAGCTCTTGCTACCGGAATACGTCTGCGCAGTCTTATCGGGCAGTCTTAATAAGACAAGCATATATCAGCTGCGCAAATGGCAGTTTAGGGTGTTAGCGAAAAGCCTTGAACTTGATACCGGCAAACGTCTGCGCAGTCTGGAAAGGGCCTGCGCGTGCGAAAGAGAGAGAGAGAAAAAACAGGTTTAAATGTCTAAAATAGAAGTTGATACCAGAAAACGGTGGTCCGGTCTGATTACGAAGATATGCAGATCGTCTGCTTAATAACCAGTTGATATTTGACCACCGTAAACTGTGTGCGCAGTCTGATCAGGAAACTGACCCCGAGTTCCCATCTACATGTACACTGCTCGGGTTTACAGAGCGCATTGTGATAAGAGTCCTGCACAACTGTGTGCACAGCCTGGCCTGAAAATATGTTATAGGACTATTTAATTCGTCTATCCAGTACCAGGTATCAAAGTATAAGTTCTGAATGGTACATGTACATGTACTGCGACGGAATAGCGTCGTGAAAAATGATACCCCTGGCCAGTGTGCATACAGTTCTCGGACGTGTTTAAAAAAAAAAGCAATTAACATAAGGGGTTTTCCATATAGTATCCGATTAAAAAAAAGGTAAACATACAAAAAACTGCAATATTTTGGTACCGAATAATTAACGAAAAAGACTGAATAATAGAAACATGAATCTTATTCTGACAGCTGTACACAATACACAAACCTGTTGAATTGTGTAATGGCATTGCAGTTTGTAGCTTCTGTGTAAGGTAGTCGTTAATCTTTTTCGCGCCCATTAACGCGGTTTCCCGCGATCCACTACCAGTCGGGTAGAGGATCACGCGGCATCTACCGCTCCACGCCGCGCCGCGCCGCGCCACGCCCTCTCCCTGCCACTCCTCGCCACGTTAAACCCACGACGCGCCCTCGAATTTTCCACGCTTCTCGGCGCGAATTTGTCGTGGAGAGACGCGGCGAGGCGCGATTGATAGTAAGATGTCGACGGCTGTACTGTATTTGAAGTTGCTTACGGTACCCAGCTTCCGCCCTTTTACCTTGATCTCCCTCTGAATGCCATATGTGCTGTTCGTCATCAGTTTGGTCTTCTCAGCACTAATCTCCATCTTGTACCATGTGCTGGTTTGGTCGAGACTTTCAACTAGAGCTTCTAATTCCTGCTCTTCCTCAGCTAGGGCGTCTATGTCATCGGCAAACCGCAGATTGGTAATGTTTCTGCCGCCTATGCTAACCTTTCCGTGATGTTCTTCCGGAGCATCAGACATCCGTTCGAGAAAAATGAAGAGGTTGGGTGACAGAAGACATCTTTGTCTTACTCCAACTGTTGTTCTGAACCATTCTCCTGTGCTGCCATTTATCAGGACTGCACTTGTAGCCTTGTCGTATAGCTGCCTAATGGTGCGAACTAGATTTGCACTGATATTGTACTTCCGCATGGTAGCGCACAAGGCTGCATGCCATATCCTGTCAAAGGCTTTTTTGAAATCAATGAAGACATGGTACAGATTCTGCTGATGTTGGAGATACTTTTCACACAGGATTCTAAGGTAAAATATTTGTTCTGTAGTGCTCCTTTCTGCTCCGAACCTAGCCTGTTCCTCAGCGATTATCTCTTCGGCTTGACAGTGAGATACTTTGGAAGGAACGTCGCAGGAAAAAGCCCTGGGTAACCAGAGATGTTCCCGACCTCTGTGATGAGAGGAGAAATTTGACGAAGAAGACGTATGAAGCAGGAGGAGCAGAAGAATACAGGGGAGCAAACGAGAGGATTAAAAAGGCAGTGAAGAAAGCGAAGGAGGACTGGATAGCTAGTCAGTGCGAGGAGATTGAAGCTTGATTGAACAAAAACAACAGCAAGAAAGCATACCAGCTGATGAAGGATCTAACTTCAGAGAAACATGGTAGATCTACAACTATCTAGGAAATGACTTACAGATGAACAAGAGATTCTCAGCATATGGACAGAATATTGCTCAGAACTATACAACCATGAGACTTACGGTGACAATGCGGTTCTGGACTGCAATCAGCCCCCAAAAGAAGATCAACAACCGATCCTTCGTGAGGAAGTTGAGATTGCAGCAGCAGCACTAAAGAAGTGGAAGTCTGCTGGAGTTGATAATATACCAGCAAGCTGGCGGGGAGACCATGATTGATGTTTTAACAAATATCGGTAACAGTATCTGGAGAACAGGATAATGACCTACCCTATGGACTCAATCGCTGATTATTACGCTCCCTAAAGCTCTGCCAGAACTACAGAACCATCAGCCTCATAATTCATATCAATGTTACATGAAGAATATTTGCAGGATCATGCACGCGCAGACGAAAAAGTTTGGGCATTTGTAGAAAAAGAATTTCACGCCCCGCATCATATGATGCCGGGGGCAAATACTGTTTGGGTTGTGCGTACGTGCGTATGCTATGACGTAAGTATGTCCATCTGTAGATACGTCCATACATCCGTACGTTCGTGATCCTGTTAGACTCAGGTTAACATTTTTGCAAGAGGTAAATTTCAGGGTCCCTATTATTGTAGCGACTTGAAATTTTGCATGAGGATATATATCAATAAGTACAACAGGAATATGCTAGAATCAGGGTATGATGATCCATATGTCACGGTCCGCTGACTTCGGACTTAATTTTGCAAGATTAGGATTTTTATAAGAGGTAGTTTTCAGGGTGCCTATTATTGTTGCACCTTGAAATTTTGTATGAGGGTTTATAAGTAGAACAGGAATGCACAAGAATTGGGGCAAAATAATCCATAGGTCATTGTCCACTGACGTCGGACTTAGGCTAATTTTGCAATTAAGATTTTTGTAAGAAGCAGATTTTAGGGATTCTATGTTTGTAGCAACTTGAACTTTTGTATGAGAATTAATATAATTAATATCTACAACAGGAATATACAGGAATCAGGTCATAATAATCCATATGTCACGGTCCACTGACTTCGGACTTAGGCCAAAGTTGCAAGGTTAAGACTTTTGTAAGAGGTAGATATTACAGTTCCTATTCATGTAGCAATTTGAAATTTTGAATGAGGATTTATATCTATTAGTACAACAGGAATTCATAAGAATCAGGTCATGATAATCCAAATGTCATGGGCCACAGGCTTCGCTTCTAGCCAGGTTCTGTAACACAGTGGCCATACAGTGACTCTGAAACTGTATAAGGGGCTGCAGTTTCATTTCTAGTTTTCAGCCTGTTTGGGTGTTTGAATCGAAATAATGCAGCTTTAGCTTTTGATTGAGAGGGCCTTCAAAAAGTTCTCCAAAAATGAAGATACCCTTTATATTGCCTGTAACGATAAGAAAGCGTTTTTCACTTCTACTGACCGTAAAATGTATAGAGGATATGAACGTTGGTCATGTCAGAATGTATGTGACGCCTTATCATATCTCTTAGATAATATTTACATCAGATTTGGTAATAAGTTATACAGACAAATTGTTGGTATTCCGATGGGTACAAATTGTGCTCCTCTTGTGGCCAATTTGTTTTTATTTTGTTATGAAAGAGATTTCATGACTTCTCTTTCTGTTGATAATCAAGCTGATATCATTGAGGCATTTAACTCAACCTCTAGATATTTAGACGATCTTCTGAATATTAATAATCCTTATTTTGAAAGCATGGTCAACCAAATTTACCCACCTGAACTTAAATTGAATATAGCTAATACTTCAGATACCGAGGCCCCCTTTTTGGATTTACATCTATCTATTTCTAACGGTTTTGTATCTTCTAAAATTTATGATAAACGTGATGACTGACTTTGATATACAGTCAAACCTGTCTTAAGGGGTCAGCGAAGGGAAGTCCAAAAATTGGCTGCTTAAGACAGGTGACCCCTTAATACAGGTTCATTTGCGCTGTATTTTTTTTCAAGGGACCCAGAAAAGGTGGCTGCTAAAGGCAGGTGACCCCTTAATAGAGGTGACCACATAAGCAGGTTTGACTGTAGTTAATTTTCCATTTTTGGATAGTGACGTTCCACGTCGTCCCTCTTATGGAGTGTATATTTCTCAACTTATAAGATTTGCTAGAGTGTGTAGTCATGTAGAGGACTTTAATGCTCGTAATAAATGTTTAACTGCTAAACTTCTTCAACAGGGCTATCGGTATCATAAGCTTAGAAAGGCTTTTTCTAAATTCTATCGCAGACACCATGAATTGGTTTCAAAATTTGATGTCGGATTAAAATTTCTTTTACACCAAGGCCTATCGGAACCAGAATTTTATGGTGACTTAGTATACAAATTCAAAAAGATTATGGGTATGACTGATTTTTCTGATCAATTCCGAAAAATAATAATACGTCACAAATGTATTGGCTATAATTTAAATGTTATGCGACAGTCTGCATGCTTAGTGATTAACCCAATCATGGTTGGAAACTTTGCCGCACTCTTTAATTGCACACCGGGAGATCGGGCGTCAGACTCTATGATGGCCCCGACCTAAAGCTATATATTTTAGTTGGTTGGGACCGGAGCCTTTTTGTCTGTTGCTTGGTCCACCGGGGCTCAACTGGTGACCTTCTTTAGCTTCAGATTTCCAGTGGGGTTGTTTGGCAGGCCAGGGATCTCCACCTGTCAGACGGCCCGTTGTATCTATTGAGTCCTCGTCTTTGCTTCTTCATGGTGTTGAAATTTGATTTATGTGTTTACCGTGATGATTCATTGACGAGTTAGAGGGTTATCATGCGAACCGAACAACCAACTAAATGTTTTGTAACACTTCAGAAACTGAGGGTGAGGTTGGGCCTGTAAAATCGATTAAAGCCCCCAGTAATTCATTACTGACCGTTCCAAGGCGGTAGTTCTGTTGTGGTTCTTTGTTGCCTGTTTTTGGTGTCAGAGTTTCTGTGATGTTTTACCTTATGTATGTTCTTATTAATTTTGGTTCGGTTTGGGTTGCTGAGTGGCCACCTTTCGGGAACAAGCTGCTCATGTTCTCTGTATCTTGATTATTTGTAATCTTAATTGTTTCCAACTATGGTTTGAGGGCTGGATTTGGATTTTGATTGTTTCAGTTCCTGGTCTTTGCATACTTTTTACTTTTAGCTGTGAGTTGTTGAGTAATAAATAATCCGGTCAGCTTTAACTAAGCATATCACTTGCGCTGTGCGCCCATGATCTGATCTATACCTACTTTCCTCTGACCTTCAATTATTACGCCAAAATTCACTGCTTGAGCTTATCTATTTCTTACATAAAAAGATGATTGGGACATTAGTTTACACCAGGCGATAGGAGTACCCTACGTGGACGGTGTATCATCGTGTTACTTATATTTCTGTTGTTGGGCTTGACTCTGAAGTCTGGGCTATGTTGATGGTTTCCTTTTCAACTGAAAATCTAACATGCTACCAGCAAAAGTGAAGTAAAACAACTCGGACTCAGGTCTCAGTGAATGTAAGGGACCAGTCATTTATTGTCAGGTGGGGGGGGACCGGGTACATTTAGGGGGGGGGGGTCGGAAATTTTTTTGGTGATGTAATTGGGGGGGGGGGGGTCGGAAATAAAAAAGCTATGGAGCAGGGGGGGGGGTCATATATTTTATTCGGCATATTGGGGGGGGGGGGTCAAAATTCTTCCATCAGTCTCCTTTTTTTTTTCTAAATGTCTCAGCTTCTGGGGGGGGGGGGCTGCGCCCCCCCAGACCCCCCATTACTTTTATTCTTATAAACTCAAACTTAAAGACATTTATAGAAATGATACACAAAACCTGCCATGCTTCATATAAAAAATTAGAAAGTTTTAATAAATTTACTAGTAGGACAGTATGCAGTTGTCTGTAAAATCAAGTCGAGCAGATGATTTTTTTCTTGATTAAATTTAATGCCTGCATTTGTGATGTCAGCTCTGCAGTTGCCATGTCATCAGCAAGCCTATTATGGCTTCTGGGTGCTGCGCCCAAGACCCCCCTCACCTCCATTACTATTAACAGTTTTATTGAACATTCAACAATAGATTTCTGGATGGCCATAAGCAGGAAAAAAGTGCAAAATATGAGAATATGCTGATAAAATTGGAAGACCATTAATCTGCACAATTCATCGACAGGGTTAGAAATGTTCTCTGTGTTTCATACAGGTTGGATTAAGTCAGTCTGACATAAAAAGGTAATACAGTGTGTGTGTGTGTGTGTGTGTGTGTGTGTGTGTGTGTGTGTGTGTGTGTGTGAAGGGTATCTGGGGAGTTGGGATGGGGGGGTCATAAACTTTTTTGTCACCTATCTGGGGGGGTCGGAAAAAAATTCTGGTGAGACTGGGGAGGTCGGAAAAATTTTGGTGACTCATATTAAAATGTACCCGCCCCCCCCCCCCCTGATAATAAATGACTCGTCCCTAACAGGACTGTTTGTCCTTTTTTCGGATTGCTCGTTTGCCAGTGATCGACATTTTAGCTAACCGAGAAATAGTTTATTAAAGTAACATTGAACTGTGGCTATGCACATGAATTTTGATTGGTGTACAAGAATACAAGATCTTTGTTTCGAATTTTCGGCCCACATAGGAGCATACATAGAGGCATTAAATATGTGAAACCAAATATATAATCAAGGAAAGAATTCCAAATGACAGATTACCTACTGGTTAAACAGAAAATAATACTAACACATAGGCATACAGAGAGAGATAGAGAGAGAGGGGTATCTAGCAAGTATCTAACTTTTGTAAAAATAAGCCCTTGATAGCAAGATGGTATGATTATGGTTATGTCATTCATCATCATAATAATAACCACTGTCGGGAAACACAAATACTAAAGATATCACTTGAAAACAAATTAAAAAAGTAAAAAAGTAAAATGCCTCCCCCACCATCCCCGACACGAGGATCGAAGATCGCAAAAAACATGCAGCTTGACTTTATTTTTTCTTCGCTCCCTACGCATATCTAAATAGCGCCGCATATTTTTCTATATTTACTTAATCAAAATGGAGCCGTGTTAAAAAATGGTATTGACAGATAAATCCGGAATGCAAAAGTTAAATGTGCTTTTCATAAAACCTTGGAACATAGAATAAATATAAAAAGCCAAGTATTCTTGAAGACTCGTAGAATTCTTATGTGTGCGCGCGGTTGTTTGTGTGTGTTACTTCGTGTGTACATCGTTAGATTAATTCAAGCTACACTGCACAGACAGACAGACAGAAAACACAGGTTATCATACAAGTGGGTCTCGGGGCTGAAACTCCCCCCCCCCCCCCCCGTCTCCAAAACACACACACACACAAGAAACGACAAAACCTATCATTAAGAAGTCAGATGTATAGGAAATTATGTATGACTCCCTAAACTATAGTTTTCAAACAAAGGTGGTACTAGAAATTTTTGACAAAAACAGACAGATGTCCCCCACCTGCGCTTTTCCAGCAGTATCGCTTTCCCAGCTGTATCATTTTCCCTAAATGCTGTCAAGTTAAGACCTCCTTTGACCTTGAAAAAGGGTCAAGGTCACCAAAATTTAATCATTCTTTGCCATCTCCCAGTGATGTATCTATGGCAGTTTGGTTCAAATCCATCCATCCATTCAAGAAATATAGTGCAGGCAAGCCATTTTTCAAAACTATTTGACACCATGTGACCTTGACAATGGGGTCAAGGTCACCAAAATCTGATCAGTTCTTTGTCATCCCAGTGATATGTCAATACCTAGACGAAGCTCTTTACTGTAATGCTCATGACCTTCTTTTCGGCGTAGAAAATGCTCCAAATATAGAAAATGAAACATTGTTTATCAAAGTTCAGAATTATATTATAAACTCCAAAAGATTTAGCTAACTCCAAAAGGAACACATAAAGTATACCATGTACGTATTCGGCTAGTTGTAACATTTGAAGTGCAGAAATATGATAGAATCAGAGCAAAGTTCGCAGCACTCCTTTTTTCCTTTACTTCTTACTTTGAACCTTGTAACCCAAGTATAATGCAAGTCCATCTTAAACTGTTAGAAATATGATGCTAAAATAACTTGCCCATGAACTCTAGGTCACATTGTTCTACAATAAGTATAAAGTCATTTATACCATGAACCCAAGTATAATGCAAGTCCACGAAATAGTGTTAGAAATACGAAGTATAATCAGTTGATTAAATGATATCTTTCATAGTGTCAGTCCAAACCGTGTAACGCAGTATGATGCAAATCCATAAAATACTGATAGAAATATGAGGCAAATCACTGGACCAGGAAATAGGGGTGACACTTACCAACAATCAGTATGAGGACACTTACAGTTTTAGCCCAAACCATTTCATGAAGTACGTAACAATGTTTCATACCAAATGTCAAATCTGTGGGCCTAGCGGTTTCAGAGAGGATGTCATTTAAAGAAAAAAGTTAACGGACGAATGACGACGAACGGTGGAAGAAAACCGATCACAGTATGTCCCAAACTGTCTAACAGTCCCATTTATATTGTTATTAACATTCATGAAAGTATGCCAGTATTGACCATGCAGTTAATTGGTTGATGTAGATATTTTGCTAGATGGGTTTCTTAAACATTGTTTTAAAAATCGAACAAAAAAGAGAGTGGCTATTTTATATATGGAATGCATGCAGGCATGCAGAGGTGCATGGATGTTTTGCCGGGCAACGGACCGACCATCTGACTCGATTCACGGATATTTTGACTGATTCACATCCTGACTGATAGGCCTGGATTCATCGACTAGCTTACTATTTAATTCATCGATGTCTTCGTTTTACCTCCAAAATGTCAAAGAACGATGTTTAATAGAACCATTTATAATAGCGCAATTGTTTAATTTAAAAGTATTTTAAAAGTTTTATTAGCAGGAAAAATCTGTCACCGAACGGTAATTAAAATGCCAAAGCTATTTAATTTCAATGCGAAATAGTTAATAGAATAATCATCAACCGCAGCTAACATATACGCAAAATCTACTTTAAAAGACAAGAAATACAATGATTAAATCACTTCAAGGAAAAACCTATTTTCATGTTGGCTTTTATTTACGAGGGAAAGCAAGTCTGAAACATATGTATACAGTATTTACTCTAAATATTTGGAAACCTCAACGATTCTTTCATCAGCACTTTGTGTTCGCTGATAAGCAGACCCTTGTCAGACGACGTTTGGAGCAGTCTGGTCAGGGTCCACATTCTGCGCGCAAACCATTCTATTCAATTCTAATTACATTCTACCCTGTTATCTTGAAAGGTTGTTGGGGTTATACAGATAAGTTTAGAAAAATCTCTTTCCACCAAGTCCTCTCTTCTACTGCCCTAGTTGTGCTGGCAGATCTACCCCGGTTTACTCTTTTATATTGTCTGCATTTGTGTACCTCTTCCACTTTGCCCTGAATTGTCTTTGCTAAGCAAAAACATTTAGATGTTGAAAAATTGCCTTTATGTCCGTTTCTTAATTATGTTCGGGAGTTTGTCATATTTTCCAGTGGCTGCTTGGATTTTTCTGCGAACATGGTCATTAGTAACATGGTCCTTATACTAGATGTTCAGTAAGCTTGGGCATCATTTCAGTCCCAAAATTATTTTTCCTCTGGATCTTTTGTCAAGGCCCACAACTATCAGGCTGAGAGAATTGTGGATATGACAAGGGAGCGCATCAGTGACACTTTTGGTCCAAGAGATATGCTGTTATCTCTCCATAATGGCTTCACCTTTGTCAGAACCGCAATGGATTGTGCAGTTTTTAGCTCACCTGAGCCTTAAGACTCATAGGTGAGCATATAGTATAGCCAGGCATCCGTTCTATTCTATTTAATCGTCCGTTGTCCGTCGTTCACATTTACAAACATCATCCGTCTGAAACCACTGGGCCGATTGAAGCCATATTTCATATGGAGCCTACCTAGGTTGGTGGACGAAAATACAAATATACCTTACACATACGTTTGCAAACAAGACATAACATTTTCACGTGAAACAAAGGTTGGTGCATAAAATATTTTTGTATGTAAAATAAGTTCGAAAATATATTATCTTGTTTTCGTGTTAACCTGAGGCGGGACATTTCACTTGAAATTTCGGACACGAAACATCACATTTTCGTGTCAAACATGGGTTCTGAGACGAGGCAATTTCTGATTGTGATATAGAGCTCAACACAAAACACTTGTAGTTCTGTGCATATCAGATACTTAGGACATATTACGTTTTTGAACGTGACATAAGTTCAGACCGTAAGACCCGTTCAGACGTGGCGCTGCAATGCGATTAACGAAAACAAACTAGTGCATTTCGCAAAAATGCTGACTTCAATATTGATTATAACCTGTTTGAACTTTATCATTTTAGACGCCGTATATCCTGAGTAATTTGCAATACTCTTGTATTCATCAGTCAGCTGTCTATGCGAATATCGTCAAATAAGTTAGCGCGTATAGTCTAGTCGACACCGCTTCAAATGTACTCTCTAATGCAAAATAGTAGGGTCTTCTAGGCTGGCTTTTAGCTGATCATTTTGCCAGTCATGGGCTAGAGTGACTTTCATTGAATTGTACAGCCAACTCTGTTTTCAAAGTTCAACCATGGGAAGGACAAAAAATGACTGCTTAAGACAGGTGATCCCTTAATAAAGTTTCAGTTAAACTGTTTTCTCGTTTAAGAGGCTCAGAAAAGACGTGATCCCTTAATGAAGGTGCCAGCACTGTACGTGTGCTACTACAAATTAAAAAAAAATAATAATAAAAAGAAGGAGATAATTTTACTGCCAAGGTGATAATCTGCATGCAGATTTTGGAGAATGGGGCAAGATCTCACCCCTCGCTGCCGGTACTTTAATCTATATAACTAAAAGAATGCCGAATTGTCGAGAAAACGACAAAGAATTCAAACGGATCTTTCACGCTGTTTTGTCGGCGTGGTTATTAATTTGAGGTGTTCAAATTTTATTCCTATTTCGATTTTCTGATTTTTTGGTGAAAAAAGAAAGACAGAAAAGAAACGTGTCCTACTTTCCATTTATCCAACTTTTTGACCGTGGCATGAGACCCTCCGACAAGAATGATACTGTTTAGTGCTCATTGGCTACTTGTCAAACAGAACCGAAAGTATCCATATCTGTTAGTCAAACACGTACTGTTGAAAATTTACTGCCTAATAGTTATGAAATGCGCTTAAATAAGAACCAACGTTTTTATGAATGGTGATGACTACCTGTTAGTCATGCCAATCCGTTAGAAATTGTCGAGGTCATATGCCAGCTACATTTGAAAAAACAACACTATTTCGGAAGATGGCCCTTATGAAGTAAAAGTGCTCTTTTGTTCCTAAGTTTGATGCAGTGGTATTCGGACACTTTGCTGGTGTATTTGGATTCTAGCGCCAGCAATTCAAAAATAGCCAGACTGAATCACTTGTAGCACCTATCACTCAAGTTACCACAAAGTTAACACATACAGCGAGCGTCATACGACACATGCGAGCGACATGCATATGAGGTACAGAAAGGATCAACGCTATAGATACCTGTACGTGTATGCCTATTGACGGGTGTCGGTCATTTTGACCCATTTGACACCATACGTGTAGCTGACATGGCGTGTGTCCTCGACAATTTCTAACAAGTTGGAATCACAGTCATCACTATTCACAAACATGTTGACTCTTATTTAAGCGCGCATTTCAAAGCGATTCTAACACTGAATTAGGCAGTTAATTTTCAGCAACTTGTGCAATTCGTCACTGTTTGACTAACAGTAGCGGAAACGAAATGGGCAATAACTATCTGAGATGGTGTTTTATGAATTTTAACATGGAATTTATGATAGCTCATTGGGGCGATGAATGAATGATTCTGTCCAGGCAGTGGTCAAGTGAAGAAGTATGTCAATATTTCCAGCTGTAATAACTATTAGGATTTTCACTATATTTTCTTACATCACAGCAGGCACCTCCACGCTATTGCAGGCACCTGTAGTCGCTGTTTTGAAAAATCAAGCCTTATTTGTGGTCAGTCTACATTTATATTTGGGCAAGGAGGTTACCTTAACATCAGTGTGCCGAGCAAATCAGATTCGTATGCAAAATCACTGCATTAAGACCCAAAACGGCCAAAATCTTGATGTTTTGAGCACTGTGGGCTGACATCAAAGCCGCTTCAAAAGTCGTATCTTTGGTAAATATGGAAAGCTCTGGGGGATGAGATGTGTGACAAAACTGTATGTCTATAATAGTCGAATCGTACTTTTTGATTTTTAATAAACTCCCTGGTTATTTTTATTTGTTAAAAAAGAGGAATACTTAACGTAGGCAACTCCTGGAGCCTGTCACACCGATAATCAGTACCTCCACCGGAGGTACCTGTGATAGTTTACCAGGCGTGCTATAGCACTTTTTGAAAGCATAACGTCATAAATGTCGCGTCACAGACGTAACGTCTTAACTAATTGCTAAGTAATGGCGTAACGGTTTCAAATCATGAAAGTTTAGCGGCCTACATGTATTGTGATTTCTGCGACAATTATATGCCTCTGGCAAACTGTAAAGGGATAAATTCAGTCTTTAACTTAAGATAGCACTTTTGAATAGCTCAGCGCTTAGTGAACAATAATTTTAGACTTGACTTTAGAATTTGGACTGCTTACTTAATTACCCGTGTAAATTTTCAGCTTCCTGCAATTCAGTTGAAAGGGAGGAATGTTAATGTTTCAGCTCCGCATGATAGCCGAGTAGTTAGCATTTGGGATGTTCGAGTCCCACTGGTAGCGAGACTCCTTTCTCTTCATTGCACAACCTCTCTCCCTCCGACCGTTCAGTGATGAATGACATTCGATTGATAAGGACGTAAAATGGTGACGACCGTTCAGTGATGAATGACATTCGATTGATAAGGACGTAAAATGGTGATTTTTTTCCCAAACAAATCAGCTAAATGTGTAATATGATCATCCATGACTGTCAGAGCTCATTTGAGAAAAATGATGCGGCTTGGTTTTGTCATGTGTATTATACTCCTCACCAAAAGTGCAGCAAATATTATAAGATAGAGGTAATAACATCTGTGGTAGTTTATGTATTCTATTATCAACACCAATGATTACCCATACCAGAATTTGAGTAACAACACGGTTGATGCTTGTGAGTGACTTTTCTGTTACACCAATTTAACGTCTTGTGCCGCTATTTTTGTGTCCCTCTGCCATGAAATGGCGGAAGGGCATGTAGATTTTACCCTGTCCGTGTGTGCGTACGTATGTATGTATGTATGTATGTGTGTCTGTTTGTGTGTTACCGAAATCGTGTCCGATCAATAACTTTGGATTGCATAGTGGGATTCAAAAATTATTTGGCAAAAATGATCATTATGACAAGACGGTGTGTCGCATGCAAGAATCATGTGGCTCCTCAGAGCTCAAGGTTTACAGTCCGCACTTAAACTTTGTACTTAGGCTAAAATGAAATATGTTCGTGTCCGATCCATAACTTTAGACTTCATGGTGGGATTTAAATATTATTTGGCACATATAGTTATCATGACAAGATAATGTGTCGCGTGCAAGAATCATGTGGCTATCTCAGAGGTCAAGGTCACAGTCCGCACTTAAACTTTGTACATGGGCTATAATGAAAGATGTTCGTGTCCGACCCATAACTTCGGACTGCATGGCTGGATTTAAAAATATTTGGCACAAATGATCATCGTGATCAGACAATTTGTCGCATGCAAGAACTATGTCACTATCTTAAAGGTCAAGGTCCCAATCCATACTTAAAATTTTGTGCATAGGCTATAATGAAATATGTTCATGTCTGGTCCATAGCTTTGTCCTGCATGGTGGGATCACAAAATTGTTTGGCATAAATAATTGTCATGTCCGGATGGTGTGTTGTGTGCAAAAACCACGCTGCTATCTTGAAGGTAAAGGTCACATGGTGTGTCCTGTGCAAAATCCACGCTGCTAGCTTGAAGGTCAAGGTCACGGTCAGCAGTTAAGCTTTGTGGATAGTCTGTAGTGAAATCTAGTC